>OY848923.1:7092450-7411650 GCA_963693285.1 Xestospongia muta | reverse complement strand
GAGAGAGAGAGAGAGAGAGAGAGAGAGAGAGAGAGAGAGAGAGAGAGAGAGAAAGAGAGTTAAATAAATTATATAGTACATATTTTTGTGAACTTACTACTTCATTTCGGACACAGTGTGCTCGGAAAGTAGCTTGAATAGTAGCAGCTGCTTGATTTCGTCTTCGTTGTAACTATAAAAAGTTCATGTGATTAAGGAACATTAAAATACTTACTTCTCGGCTCTCTCTTAATTGATGTGCTTTCTGTAGCAGTAATGCTGAAGGTTCTCCCTGTCATGTGAAAATCACATGATCTACAGTAAATACATTACGTTAATTAAAAATACTAACTTGTTTACTGGCTCCTCTTAAAGATACTGAAGGTTTGGAGCGGAATTGTCCGTCAAAAACTGGAGAGAACATTTCAGAGTAAAAAAACTTATAAAATGCTTGGTCACTTGTGGGCGTGGTAGAAGGTGCGGTTAATTATAAAGAGGCGTGGCACTAGATAATATTTATCGACCTTTGTTGTTGGAAGTATGGCCAGATTTAGATGTACTGTAAGTAATTAATCCAATCATTTTTAGTCTTAATATCATGTGATATTATCGCCCACAGCAAGCAGTATGGACATCTGTTGTTTGTATCATGTTTGTGCTAAATATTTTATTTATTATTGATTTGACTTTTCACCATAATGGTCCAAGTAAGTTCTCCTTCCTTCTACCCTACACTCACACACTGTTACCATAGTAACCATATTAATACCTTTTATATGTATGAAAATTCTACGGTTTAACTATTGGAGTCATTTTTTACATGTAGATGCATTTATAGCATTTAATAATAACGATACTAACAAACTGATAAGACCTCTAAATACAGGTACTTAGTGTTTTTACATGTATATATGATGTTTAATAATAACAATACTAGGAAACTGATAAAATAAAAGAGGAGTATAGGAGTACATGTATATATACGTGATTACCGCATTTAATTTTGCATGTTAATAGGAGAAACATCCTTAGTTGGATAAAATGATCAAATTAGATTTAATTAAATGAAATTATAGGGTTCCTCATGTCATTATAACTTTCAAAATATAAAAATAATCACATTAAATATTAGTAGTAAATAAACAAAATCAATATCTATAATCTAAAGCCATACCCCCAAACTGAAGTGTATATTTCTTTAGGAGAACAATGGCGGAAGTGGGTCCAAGAAGGACCACATCAGGGACCGCCAAAATTTCTTTCAATTAAAGTTTTATCAAGTCGAGAATCAGCATCTGTTGCAGTTGATGGACAAACAGTATGTTAACCAATGTTGTCATGGTTACTATTATTGTACTATATTACTAGGTGTACTCTGCCGACTCACAGAGAGGAATGCATGTTATTGTGCTAAACCAAATGAATGTAAGTAAATTTAAAGTAATGCTCTGGTTTTATCTCCCTCTCTCTCTCTCTCTCTCTCTCTCTCTCTCTCTCTCTCTCTCTCTCTCTCTCTCTCTCCTCTCCCTCTCCCTCTCCCTCTCCCTCTCCCTCTTCCTCTCCCTCCCTCCCTCCCTCCCTCCCTCCCTCTCTCTCTCTCTCTCTCTCTCTCTCTCTCTCTCTCTCTCTCTCTCTCTCTCTCTCTCTCTCTCTCTCTCTCTCTCTCTCTCTCTCTCTCTCTCTCTCTCTAGGGTGAAGTTATGGCTTCTAGAGTATTTGATACATATACACCAGGTGGTGACGATGCATTGCCCACTTTTTTACACTCATTAGCTGATGGACGCATACTTTGTTTTGCCATCCTTGTAAGAATAGAATAAATGGATGAATAGAACAATAAATGGATGGACAGATAGATATAAATGTAACCATCCATTGTTATAGGATGAGGGTACTTTCTCATTGAAGGATGACGCTAGAAATGCTATAGCTAAGTTAGATAGCCAATTAATAAGTAAGTCAAAACCTGTATATTATGATGTCATAATGATGTCATTACAGAGACAATTAAATGGAGATATACGTGGGCATTTGTTACCATCAAAGGCAAGGGGAGTGTTGGAGAAGACATCGGACGAAGTGTGTCCCTTTCTATTTGGGGGACTCCTGTTAATTTACATGTAACAGTACCTTTACTCGCCGAAGACAGTAAGTTTTTTTTTAAAAGAGTAACCCTGTCATTTGTTAACAATAATAACAATAATTAAACCTCACTGCCTCTGTCCTGGGGGCAAGGTTACAATAGTTTGTTTGTCTGTTGCCATGACAACCGTGACAAAGCACTTAAACTGCTTTAGTTTATACTCTATTGTGCGATGACAAACTTTGTAAACACATCACAGAAGAACTGCTCTATCTTACAATGATATTTATATGTGTACTGGGATAGTTATGATAATAAGTGGTTTCCTATTAAAAAGTGTAGTAAAATGAACTCTGTGACTGCATTTTTCACTTTAAAATGGTTTAAAATCCATTTTTAGTAAAACTTGCTGATAATGCATGGAAACTACTAATCATTACATGTAATTTAATATATAATGATCATTTCTAATAATTCATTTATTTTAGTATTCTGACATGACTGGTTGCTTTGGTTAATATATTTTTAGGTGTACAGTGTAAATGGGCTCAATCTCCCGATTTTTTAAGACGTCGAAGTTTTTGTTCTAAATATGAAGGTTATAAAGATATCTGTGACTGCTCTAATCCTATGATACTTAGTCAAGGAGTACCACTAGTGAGTATATTAGTTAATACAAACTGTCTGGTTCTCTCTGTTTTCTCTTGTTTTATTCACCATTATCTCTTGTCTAATCTCCTCTTTCTCCTTTGTCTCTTTTCTCACCTACCGTTTCTCACCTCTCTTTATATCTCTGAACTTTGTCTCACATTTTTCACCTCTTAGTCATCTAATGAAGTAGCCAATATTCCTGTCACGATAATAGCCAGCAACAGACCTCAGTATCTCTTTAGAATGCTTAAAACCCTTTTATCTACTCCTGGATCTAATGCCTCATACACGACTGTTTATATCGATGGTTTTTTCCAAGAACCTGCTGATGTAGCATCTTTGTTTGGTGTAAGAGCTATCAAACACGAGCCTCTTAGTCAGAAAAATGGCCGCATCGCTCAGCATTATAAAGCATCTCTTACAAAGACATTTGATAGCTACCCAGTGAGTTAAATCAATTGAATGGATGGACAGATGAATAGATGGACGAATGGAGTAGATGGATAGATGAATGGATGAATGAATAGATGGATGGATGGATGGATGGATGGATGGATGGATAGATGGATGGATGGACGAATGGAATAGATGGATAGATGAATGGATGAATGAATAGATGGATGGATGGATGGATGGATGGATAGATGAATGGATGAATGAATAGATGAATGGATGGATGAATGGAGTAGATGGATAGATGAATAGAATAATGGACATATATTTCTTTTAGAATGCCAAATACACTATCATTTTAGAAGAAGATCTTGATGTTGCTCCTGATTTCTTTAGGTAAGAATGAGTAATTGGTAATTATTTTAAACCTTTGTTTCTTTGTTTACTATTAATAATAATCAATACAATAAGACATGTAATTAATAATTGTTAAACAATAATTAATAATGTTTATTAACACATTAAATAATAACCACACAATACAGTACAATACACATGATTAATGCCTTTTAATATATGAGCAGTCAACATTAAAATGAATTATAAATAATGCTATAAATGGTAAAAGAAGTAACATCAAATATATCCTATTTGCTATTGTATTCCAGTAATATACTTACTGAGTAATAGACTATATCAGCAGTTATTAAATTATTTAATAATCAGTTATTAAATCTTACTAATTTGTACTTTATATTGTAGTACAATTCCTATAATAAACTCAATTAATAATAATAATTAATTAATTAATTATGGTACCATTATTTTATTATGTGTACAAATATATGTAATCACTTGACTGTTCTAATTAACAGTATTACATTTTAATATTACAGAATTAACTTTATTATCTCTATTTTATATAGATATTTCAGTCAGACAAAACATTTGTTAGAGGAAGACTCTAGTTTATATTGTATATCAGCATGGAATGACCAGGGGTATGATCACTCTTGTCAAGACCCTTCTGCTTTATATAGAATAGAAACAATGCCTGGATTAGGATGGTAAGAATGGATGGATGAATGAACAAATGGATTGATAGATGGATCGACAGGTTCATTCAAATTATTTTATTTATTCAGGTTGCTAAGTCGGAAACTTTATAAAGAGGAACTGGAGCCACAGTGGCCCTCACCAGATAAGGTTAGTAATTTATTTATCTCCTCCTTTAAGCCACACCTCTTTTAGCTCTGGGATTGGGACATGTGGATGAGAACTGACTTCATGAGAAAAGGAAGGTTAGCTCATCCATCCATCCATTATTTCTTACATCTATTTATCCATTTCTCTCTCTTCCTTATAGAGAGTGTGTCATACCAGACATTTCTAGAACGTATCATTTCGGAGCCTCTGGCCTTAACATGAATCCTTATTTTCAAGTGAGACTATTTTCTGTAATTTGATTGGTCCAAATTTAACGACATCTCTTCCTGTCATATATCTTATTTTTTAAAAGTTACATTTACTTATTATCTTTAATTTAAAGATATCATTGTAACTAGATGTACATGTACATGTACCAGTAAAACAAGGGACATTATTATAATGTTTTTAAAACTCTAATACAACATTTCAGAGCAGTAATACTAACATCACTTAACAAAGACATATATATCTAACTCTATAGAAAATTTCAAATGATTTGATGACTGACCGATTCTCATCTTTTATACATACTGTGATATGAATTAAAAATTGGCCCAAAATCATAGGCACTTGAATTTTTTATAAAGTTATCTATATAGGTCCTTGTACATGTATATTAATAAGTAATTAATTAATAATTATATGTATATTAACATGTAATTATTAACTAATCATCTTTTAGACGGCATATTTTAAGAAGCATTCACTTAACAAAGATCCTAAAGCTGTTTTAAAAAATGTAGACAGGTGAGGTTGTCATGGTAACATCTAATACTTGACTTGTACTGTAAAATTTTATACTAGATTAAAGAAAAATCTTTATGAAGAAGATGTTAAGAAATTAATAGCGTAAGTAAAATCAGATTGAAATATCATCTCTCACACGTACACATAGCTCTGCAAAAGTTTTAGATCATACTAAAGATCCTTGTCATAAAGACTTCATACCTAATACAAAGGTACATGTGTATGTAAAGATACATATACATTGTATATGTACATATAGGACTCGACTTACATTATGTATATGACAATGGAGAAACGACACGATTATGGAACGTGGATGCAATTAGCTAAGGTAAGTTATTGATCTCATTGCCTCTGTCAAAGTTCTTCTATTTCATTGTTTAGTGCTTTCATTTATGGGATCTTGATGCCAGAGGGTTTCATAAAGGACTTTGGCGTTTTTGGCTGAAAGGTAATCGTATTTTAGTAATGGGTGTTCCTTATTCTCCGTACAAGTAAGCCACACCTTTAATGAATAATTAATTAGCAAATCTTGGTTTGTTTAGAGGGTATATGCCATCAAATGTAATACCAATTAAAAAGGAAAAAAAAGAAAAGCAGAAAAAAAGCAAAAAGAAATCCTAACAGACATTGACCACACCCATTGACTCCACCTATATCATTGCCATAGTTTAATTTTTTTATCAAAATTAATTTTTTTTCAAATTAATTTGGATTATACTTTAGTGAAACATTTACAAGTTACAGGAGCATGACTGTTTGACCAGTAATCTATGCTCTCTGCAAACACTGTTCACTATATAACAATAGTGTGCTATATAAACTCTAAACCACAACACTATTAACATTATTAACTCTAACTATATGACACATAATGATGTCATCATCATAGTACATGTTAGAACAAGGACCCTATAGTGTTACCACTTATAAATGAGTATTAAATAATATATCGATATGATATTTAACTAGAAATGTTTCTGTAGTAGATATAAACAAATAACAACATGTGTAGTGTTTAGATAATAGTAATAATTATATTGAGACTGTAAAATATGTAAATAAAGTAGAGTTATTACAAGAATTCAAAATAAATACTTTTCCATTGTATATCTGTATTAAAAATATATATATAATTTTTTAATATTCTTTTGTGTTCATATAATTGTATATATAGTTATTGAGATTGATAAATAATAAGACCAATTGTCAATATTTTAATATAAACAATAACGTTTGTAGATTAAGATCTACGTCTGCTCTCAATTGTGGTAGTTCCATCCACACTAGTAGAACGAGGAGGGAACCATTGTGCATATATATCCGGATAAGCCTGTTTGAACTGATTGAGAGAGAGAGGGAGAGAGAGAGAGAGAGAGAGAGAGAGAGAGATAGAGAGAGATGAACAACTCAGTAAGTTAACTTTCAATACTATTTACTTGTTTTAATCGCTGTTTCTTTACTTTTGTTGACATATTCTCATCTCTAATAATAGTTTCTAATAGCTGTACCAAATGTTCATGTGAAGTCGTCTGTTTCTGACACTCATACTCTTCCTTAGTGACTCGCTGGCAATACCCTCGTACAACAGGATGTTCCAATTCTCCTTTCTCTTGTAGTAGTGTCAGATGTTGTTCAACTTCATCTCGGAGTTCACAAGGAACGTGAAAAATGTGATGATAATGGTCAGCCATGTATCGAATAAGACGAGTAATCTTGAGATGGTTATCAGATGTTATTACCTGACCAGGTGGTTTTAGGATTGTGTTAGCAAACCGTTCAAGGAGCTATGTGAATGGATGAATTAAAAATATAGTATGGATGAATGAATAGACTGATGGATAGATGAATAATTAAATGGATGAACAATAATATCTATCCATTTTATTTTTGACTGTCCATTGTTATTATCCATCCATCCATCCATTATAGAGTACATCTTACCACATCCTCATTAGTCAGTCTCATACACAGTCTTAATCTGCTGTTCCTACCAGTTTTATTTATAAACCTCAGCAGTCGATGTAATTGGATTCGATTTGTTTTATACACTAATAGACTACAGAGTTGTAAAGCATCTTGTGCTTTGTCACTATGTCTGTCAATAAGAGGTAGAATGGCCATATGTAGATCGTATAAGTGTGTAGATATGAGAGGTTGTGTAAGTTGAGAGAAGTAACTTGTTAGAGATTGTAGAACATCTTGTTCAAAGCCATGATATACTGGTAGACCTCCAGTGACATCTGTGGGACAGCCATCTGGCCCTGAGAGAGAGAGAGAGAGAGAGAGAGAGAGAGAGAGAGAGAGAGAGAGAGAGAATTTAATCTTTAGTAGTCAAACTACTTACATTTAGATAGGTATCTCATAGCCATTACTACCCAGCTTGGAACATCTTCAACAGCTTCTACATATAAAGTAATAAAACTAGTAGACAGATACATACAAACATACACACACCAACTATACATGTATACTGTTGCTGTAAGTACTGGCCGAGAGGAATTGCACGTGTTCTCATAACTTACCCCTCTCAGAGCCAACCAGCTGTTGTTGGACCTGACACACATTATCAGCAATCAGCTTACCATCAACAGCATCATAAGAGAGGACACTGTCTAATGAAGGAAGCTCAATGAGTTTTAAGAGTCTGCATGGAAGAAATAAATGTATAGTATCGAGTTATAAGTGATGGATGAATACACGTATAAATGGATGCATAGGTGGAAAATGGATGCATAGATGGATAAATGGATGCATAGATGGATAAATGGATGACTATATGTGATAAAACAGTCGTACATGTAATGTACAAGTAAGTCACTTAAATATAGATTTATAATGACAAACCTTGCAAGAGTCAGCTCTTTCCAAATACTGGCTATTTGAGTTTGAGACACATTATATTTTGCCGTGGGAATTGGGTCAGCACTAGGTAACCTCTCACTGGACGACATACTTTCTGTATCAATATCTTCATTAGCTGTCGCCATCCCTAGAACAGCGTAAGGATTTGAAATACAGAGGTCACTCTTTTCTCCTTTTGCACTGTCATCAAGGAAGTTTAAGAGACTGGGTTGTGTCACAAATCGATAAAGATGAGCTCCCTCGTCAAACTTGTACAATTCCTTTCCTTTAGCGTCTTCAATGACATCACTTTCTAGGAATTTTTGGAGCAATGTGACTACCTAATGGATGAATGAGAGAGTTAAATAGACAGATAGTAGGGTGTTAAATGGATGGACAGATCAGAGAGGTTGAAATGGATGGACAAAAGAAGGAAATGGATGGATAAAAGAAGGAAATGGATGGATAAAAGAAGGAAATGGATGGACAAAAGAAGTAAATGGATGGATAAAAGAAGGAAATGGATGGATAAAAGAAGGAAATGGATGGATAAAAGAAGGAAATGGATGGACAAAAGAAGTAAATGGATGGATAAAAGAAGGAAATGGATGGACAAAAGAAGTAAATGGATGGGTGCATGTGAAATGGATGCCTAATTTGTATTGGTTTAACTTAGTTGGTGATAAATGGACAGACAGATAGTATTAATAGATCAAATGGCAATGATAAATAGATAAACAGATCACAGACCTGTTCTTTAGAGACAGACTTAAACTGTCCTGAAGATTGTAAGTATAAACTTAGCCATTCTGTAGCCTCAGTTCCAGTAAAACAACCTTCAATTACTTTCATTCTCAAACGATGCCTACTAACTGGCATCCCTGAACGAAATCCTTGGACTATGTTACGCCACTGAGAGAGAAAGAGAGCAATGTTATATTGTTTTATATAATTGTTTATTCATTTTCTCATACTCTAAATGACGGAATTTACCAGTTGAGTAGCCTTATATTGCGTCGTATTCTGTTCGTCAAGCGATCCAGCCATCTTGAGAATTGCAGGTATGAGCTTTAGAGGAAGAATTAGTGCAGTTCAATTGGTTTCTTCACCTTTTAAATTCTGCATTCCACTTCGAAATTCCCGCTACCTTCCTTATAAGGAAACGGTCTTAATTTCCGTATAATCCAGTAAATTCATTGAAGTACAATGGCTAGTCGTAGTAGCAGTCTTGTGGAGGGTCCTCTGTCCAAATGGACTAACGTCGTTTCAGGATGGCAGTATAGATGGTTTGTCCTGGACCAAAGTGCTGGCTTACTCGCCTACTATACTGTAAGTATATGTGTACTCAAACACTCAATTACCCAGACAATGACACAATCTCTATATCCATCCCCTTACTGTTACAAGTTACAACCATACATGTGAACATCTACATGTATATTATATGTGTGTGTGTCTTCAGAGCAAGGACAAGATGCGTCGTGGCAGTAGAAGAGGTTGTATTACTTTAAGGAAGGCTATTGTTGGTATTGACGATGAAGATAATTGTACATTCACAATACACAGTGATGGACGAACGTATCATTTTCAAGGTATGTTGTATAATGGATGCATATCAGAAAATGGATGCATGATCTTAATTTATTATATATAATATTATAGCTCAAGACTTTGATGAGAGAGAACGTTGGGTACAAGCAATGGAGCATACGATAAGGCGATTAAAGCAACCACTTCAAGTACGTTTTATTAAATTAAAAATATTTAATTTAATAGTTTTAACGACATATTTTATAAGTCGCAGCCAATAATATACTGATTAAGAAAACTGAAGTATACTATTTTAGCACTGTGTGTATTTCCTAGTCACGTGAAGAGTAGTGTAAAACATGATAACTGAGGTGTCCATGTTTAGTATTGTGTGCAAGTATTATGTACTGAAAATGTAGAATGTTGTTTTACACTAGCCACTATTAAGGAATGTTATCATTTCAATGTGAATGCATAGAAATAACAATGAGACTTTGCTGTTCTCTCTTTGTCTGTCTCTTTGTAGAAGTTAGAGTTGAATCTTCCTCAGATAAAACGAGGACTAAGTGTTGAAAACCGATTATTAATTTGTGAAAGCTATCACGCTCTTCTCACCGAGCAACTAAAGGTGAGAGTCACATGACATTCATGTCATCAGAATACTTGTCTAATTACATGTGTTTTGTTCATTGTATTACTGTCACATGACAATCACATGACTTGCTATTATATCTTATAGAGCTTGTCTGAATGTATGAATAGTTCTAACGAAGCAAAGAAAATTCAAAAGACAGCTCAAGTAAAACTTACTCATTATTCTGTTACAGTGACACTTGTTGAATCAATAATGTCTTCTTTCATTAGGATATGATAACTGCTATGAAACATTGTATTGATCTGATGAAAGAAGAACAGGTATGGACATATTTATTTTACAACTTATAAATTATAAGTATTCCTTATGTAACTGACTGTCTGTAATGTTGACATATATTGTTGCCAAGCTCTTTAGTATGAGGCAACTAATGACTGTATTTTAGCAAATCTTAGTTTCCATATAAATGTTTGTGTGTGTTTTGTCATTGTAATGTATCTCTCAATGTTAATGGACTCTGTTTGTTATAGGTTTCAGAGAGGAGCAGTGTTAGTTCATTTCTTGAGGTCCCTTCCTCTAGTCATGAGAAACTACCTGGTAGGAGTGTTACCAGTGAGTCTCAAATAACTTCAGAAAATGGAAGTAAAGAAAGGTAATTAGACAAGAGGGACAGAAGGGTCCTGGAAAGGGACTGATTTGTGACATCATTTCTCTTGTTCATTAGTCTCCTTGAGGATGAAGAACCTAGTGATGTCGAGGGTGAAGGAGAGGATGATAGCAGTAGCGTCAACTCTGATGAGTTCTACGATGCTGAAGATGAACCTGTCACGGGTGAAAATGTAGTTACATCTCCCTCTGTCTCAATCCCTGCAGCCGAGGGAGACCCCTCTGGTGAGTTAATTATTGATAGAAAATCGCTTTAGTTTTATATTGATTAATAGATATTGATGAAGCAGATGAATACAATGAACTAGACAATGCTAGCAGTACGTTATATTCATTAATCGAACAATTATATCTCGTTTATTCATAATTACATTCCTGTGGTTTGTTTTCGTGTATTTGTAGGTGGAGTTGCTGAAAATAAAAGTTTGATTATGCACATGATAAGTCAAGTCAGGATAGGTATGGATCTACATCGAGTCACGTTGCCAACATTTATATTGGAAAAAAGATCTCTGTTAGAGATGTATGCTGACTTTTTAGCTCATCCTGACCTTTTTGCAAAGTAAGAAAATTTTAATGATCATTCTTTAATTCTATTCAATTTTTTCTTTTTTTTTCAACAGTATTAATGACTTTGCAACTCCCAAAGAGAGAATGATAGCAGCTGTGAGATATTTTTTATCGTCTTTCCATGCTGCAAGAAAGGTTTCATTACATCATTATTACATCACATTGTATCATCTCTCATTAGGGTACTGTAGCTAAAAAACCTTATAATGCTACACTTGGAGAGATCTTTCGTTGTTACTGGGATCTTCCTGATGGTGAGACTGCATCAGGTGATCCAGAACGAAGATCTATCATTGATAATGGTCCTGTCCCATTTGCTAGCAATAATTCTGTGACATTTATTGCTGAACAAGTGTCACATCATCCACCTAGTAAGCATTTAGAAATGGCTGACTCAAAGCATAATCTCTCTCTCTCTCTCTCTCTCTCTCTCTCTCTCTCTCTCTCTCTCTCTCTCTCTCTCTCTCTCTCAGTATCTAGTTTCTATGCAGAGTGTCCTGCCAAACACATGTATGCTAATGGTTCAATTCATACTAAATCAAAGTTTTTAGGTCTCTCACTTGCTACATATTTAGTTGGCAAAAGTAAGATATTAAATACTACAATAGCAATAATCAATAAAATTTGTTACTATAGTTACATTAAATTTAATGGATTATAACGAGGAATACGAATGTACCTTACCAAATGCTTATGCTAGGTGAGTTGTCTACTTGTTACTGAACAGAACAGACTTTGTTTTTTTGTCTTTATCTACTAGATCCATCCTAACTGTTCCTTGGATGGAACTTGGAGGAAAATGCTACATCAAATGCGAAAAGTCTGGTTACCACGCTACTGTAGAATTTCATTGCAAAGTAACAATCATTTATCCAGCAATCAGACAATTCATCCATTTAGCTGACATGCATCCATTTATACAAGCAGTTATCCATTTACATAACCATTTATCCATTTAGCCTTTCTATGGTGGGAAAAGACACAGAGTAACAGCTGATATATAGTTAGTTATTTTATCATATAAAGTAATGACAAACTTGTTAACCTTCTCTCTCATATCTAGTGAGGGATCAGATCGTAAACCATTCATGAAAGTAGAGGGAGAATGGAATGGTATTATGTACATTAAACATTCTAATGGAGTAAGTACCTATATCCTCACTAACTCCATTAACTCCACCCCTTTTCAGGATGAGGAAGTCTTTGTTGACACCATTAATAGTCCTACTATTCGTAAAAAGTATAAGAAATTAGAAAAACAAGAAGATAATGAAAGTATGAAGAAATGGCACCTGGTTACAATAGGACTGCGTGATAATGATATTGATGCAGCGACTGATGCTAAACATGCGGTTTGTTAATGGTGTGGTTATGGGCACGGTTTATATGTTTTTGTGTGTTATAGATTGAGGAGAAACAACGAGCTGAAGCTCTTGAAAGATTGCAGCAGGGAATTGAATGGAAACAAAAGGTATTATGTATGAATGGATGGATGGATGGATGGATAAATGGATTAATGAATGGATAGACAATAGATACATAGATAGATGAATAGAGTCTTGGAGGCGGATGAATGGATGTATAATAATAATAACTGGATGTATTCAGTGCATTATATTATATTATTTCTAGTATTTCAATACTGATGGTGAACTATGGTGGTATAATGAACCCCTCTCTCAAAGGATGGCTGCTCGGATTTCTTTAGAAGAGAACTAACTCACTAAACAATGGCAATTGTGGGTGGAGAGGTTAAAATTATTAACATGTTTTCTAAAATGCTAATAACTATTATTTATAGACTTCATATTGTATACTCATTAAATATCAAATAAATATAATATGTGTGATTTTGACCACAAGTATTACCAATTTAATTTTAACACCCACGCATCATTATCTTGTTCTTAGCCGCCCACTCATTTATTATTTTCTAATTAGTATGAGCAGGTAATGAGACCACGAACATAATTATTAATTCATCCACAACAGTTGTTTTTAATTTATTTATCATCTTTAAAAAGAATGTGATAAAAATAATATATGTATAAAAATAGAATTTTAAAAAGTATTTAAAAGATTGTTGTTATAATTTTTTTCACTCTCAAAGTCAATGTCACAACAATAGTTAATTTGTTTCTTCATTGTTCATGTCGTGATAAAGTGTACTCAGATGACTGTGTAGTTCCTCAAACGTTGGACGATCTTTACTTCGCCATTGCCAACAATCTAGCATAACTTGTTTGACCAGACATCCATGTGGTATATCGAGGTGTCGTCCTTGTCCGATCATTTCGATTACTTCATCATTTGAATGTCCTGCAAAAGGCTGTTGACCTAATGTGAAGATCTCCCAGAGGAGAATGCCAAAGGAGTATACATCGGTTGCCTCAGAGAACTTGCCATATCTGATACTTTCAGGTGACATCCATCGAACAGGAAGAAGAGCTGAACCTTGAACCCTATATTGAAAGTAGAAGGATTTATGAAGCAATAAAATATTGATGGTTGTAGTGGACTTCAGTATATAGTTCTAATACATTATTGCTATATTGAAAGTAGAAAGATTTATGAAGCAATAAATATTGATGGTTGTAGTGGACTTCAGTATATAGTTCTAATACATTATTGCTATATTGAAAGTAGAAAGATTTATGAAGCAATAAAATATTGATGGTTGTAGTGGACTTCAGTATATAGTTCTAATACATTATTGCTATATTGAAAGTAGAAGGATTTATGAAGCAATAAAATATTGATGGTTGTAGTGGACTTCAGTATATAGTTCTAATACATTATTGCTATATTGAAAGTAGAAGGATTTATGAAGCAATAAAATATTGATGGTTGTAGTGGACTTCAGTATATAGTTCTAATACATTATTGCTATAGCTGAACTAACTGGACTATATATTCACTAACTTGTAATAGTCTGTTGTATATAGGTTTCTTGACATTCCAAAGTCTCCTATCTTTATAATAAGACCAGTAGCAACAAGACAGTTTCTAGCAGCAAGATCTCTGTGGACTAGTTTTGTGGATGAAATATACTTCATTCCTTCTGCTATCTAGGTACGAAATGGAGATATAGATGGATGGATGAAGGGACGGATGGATGGATGGATGGATGGATGAAGAGATAGATGGATGGACGAAGGAATGGATGGATGGATGGATAGATAAAATGGATAAATGGACAGATAGAAGTACTTGTATTGCGATTTCCACTAGTTGTTGTTGTGTCAAAATAGCTCCGCCCTTTTCATCTCCGAGTAGTGCAGCATCTCTTAAAAACGAGCACAGGTCCCCTAGATCCATATACTCAAATATCATAGCATACGGTTCCTGTAATGTACACACACCAAGAAGACAAACTACTTTATCATGTTCTAATTTTGACATAAAAGTGATTTCTCTAAAAAAGTCGTCCATAGCATCCGTGGTGCGTAACTGTTTAACAGCCACTGAAGTAAGGATCCCTTCCTCTATGATCCCCTCGGCTTCTCCCTCATAGACAATTCCAAACTCCCCCTCACCTAATTCACGTTTTAATTTTAATTTTTCTTGAGGGAACTCTTTTTTATGTGGTTCTTTCTTAGGTGTCCAGGTTTCACGAGTTAACTGAAATGCTCTTCCCACGGCTTCTAGCTCTAGTTCCTCTCTGCGTTGTTTGAGTCGACAGTAAAGGACCAGCCAAATTATTATACCTATTGCCGTGGCAACCATTATTATAACTGTCAATGGTACTATTGAGGACACAATAGGAATTATAACATTAGGTTTGGATGGTCTGACTGAAAAGAGAAAATAACGTAAATGTACTGTCCATTTAACTAACCATTCATCCATTTATCCATCCATCTGTTCATCCATCCATTTATTCATTCATCCATTGCTTACTTGTAGTCATATTTCCAGTATCATTACAACCTTGATATGGTGGTATATCAATACTGCCATTTAGATACATTAACTCCTTATAATCTGAAGACAACACAAAAATGTCAGTATACTGCATAATAGTAAGAATAACTGACCAGTTAGCATGCCTGAACCAACACTAGCTAGAGAGAGAGAGAGAGAGAGAGAGAGAGAGAGAGAGAGAGAGAGAGAGAGAGAGAGAGAGAGAGAGAGAGAGAGAGAGACAGAAAGAGAGACAGAAAGAGAGAGAGAGAGAGAGAGAGAGAGAGAGAGAGAGAGAGAGAGAGAGAGAGAGAGAGAGAGAGAGAGAGAGAGAGAGAGAGAGCGAATACAGTGAAAACAACAGGCTCTATTTATAAAGTTTTATTTTTACTATCAAACATCTTGTGCATGTGTGTATGTGGTTAGTTCTATTTTGGGCACTCTACTTTGTCAACTTACTTTGTTCATCACAATGTTTCCCAAATGTGAAGTAAATTGTACAGTATTTCATACCAGTCTGTTCTAACACTGTATCTAACATTACATTCACTCCAACCACTTCACTAGCTGTACCAGAACACTGAAACAGCACATGAACCCCTAAATTAAATAAACAATATTCATATCTACTATTAATACATCTGTCTATCCATTTATTCATCCATTCATCGACCTGTTCATCCATCTCTCAATCCATCCATCCATCACATACTAAGTGGACTAGTAGGTAATATTCCACTGCTAAAAGGTAACATTAAAGGAGGTTGGAGTAAAGAAGGATTTGATGATGTTAATGTCATGTTAAAATAGACTCCAGGTTGGTAACCGTACAATACGAGTGGAAATTCAACAATGTCACTACGTAAATACAGTTGACTACTAATATCCAGATTGAAGATAGGATCAATAACACCGGCTTTTATCAAAAAAAAATCATCTGGAAAAGAGAGAAAGAGTTTTATAATCATCTGTTGAAATGTGTTAATAGAAAATATCGATAGTTAAGCAAAAATTCTCAATATTACCAGGACCCTGTTATGAGTTCCTGCTCAATACATGCATCGGACCCAATATACTACAAGTATTTAACTATTTTTGAAAAAATGAAAATGTTAAAACCAAAAGGAGGATAACAAGGTAGAAAGATAATACACAAATCCCTACATTAAGTAATCAATCTGCTAACATTTACTGGGCTTTAGCAGAAAATGTATTAAAAATAGTTAATATTCAGTTATAAATTTTTGGAAGTGTCTAAAGTACTGGTAACAGAATGCCATACTTTAATGTGAAATTAATACATATAGGCTCCAATGTTTAAGGTGTAGGGTCTGGAATATAGTATTAAATTGCCATTAAAGTACAGTGTTCTATTACTGGTACTCTAGACACTTCTTAATGTAAGGGATTGTATAGATACCTAGGCCTGGCTATTTACGAGAGATATTGTACAGATTTGTGTTTTCATTCCTATCTTCTATTTCCTTTTGGCATTGTTCTCCTTACATGTTTAATTTTTTCCAAATGTTTTTTAATATTTGAGTATATCCTATATGACTTCCTCACCTGTTATTCCAGGAAATAGACCTTGTTTTAAATCACTGGAGAGCGCAAAAAAACTAACTGGTACCCTGCAGCAGCTGTCATTGTTCTGTGAAAGAACTGACTGCACTAAAACGCCAACAAGCATCACAATGAATTCCATAATTTATTTAGAGCAAGTCTGGAGGAGTAGCTAATTGTGGGCGTGGCTCAAAAGGGCGACGCCCACCTACACAATTTGTTCAGTCGTAATGATGGCTACTGGTGGTGCTTCCGACAGCGATCGCGAGATAGACAGACAAACAGACGAAGAAACTCACAGAAATAGGGTAGTGAGACGTTCAATGAGTTTGCCCAATCCTCCTCCAATGAAAAACAAACTATTCACCTCACTGTACAGACTAAGATATGGTTAGTTAAGGCATATGTTTTATGCCATCATTCTTGCTATCTAGGATGGAGTTTTAGCTCTAGCGTACAAGTCAGTAACACTCCTCTGATGATATTAGGCAAGATATATATACCAGAAAAAGGTGAGTGTAATACTCCAACTTATAGTTTGTTTGTGTTAAATAAACTAAAAGACAAGGTCATTTAGATAATGTCAGACGATCGTTCACAACTTAAAAATGTCACAACTTTATTACTTCATATAACAACTATATCGACACAGCAGTGTTAATATTAGTAGTGAACATTGCCTAGTCAATGTATAGTTTTATAATGATCCTCTCTATATAGTCAGCAAGTCTGTTATCAAAGAATAGGGAGATGGTTGAATGAACACATTGATGTTTTAATGGATCAATGGATGGGATAAAAGAAATGATGAATAAGAGTTTAATGGATGCATGGACTAGATCAATATGGACACGTGCAACACAGTCAAATCAATGTAGTTAATTAATATTAATTGTTATTAAATTAATTGCCTCGTAAATAATCTTTACTTTGTTCTTTGTATAGATGTTCGTGGTCATAGTGAAGGAGTACCTCCACATGTCGTGCAATTCTTGGATCATTTTTATAGTATACCTTGGATAACTTATCGATGTAATTTCCCTCCGATACCGCCTACAAATTTAACCACGGATTGTGGGTGGGGCTGCATGGTTCGATCTGGTCAGATGTTATTAGCTACTACACTACATTTGCATTTATTGGGAAAAGGTGAGATTTGAGGTGTTTAAATGTTTGTGATTGTGATCCATCTCTCTCTCTCTCTCTCTCTCTCTCTCTCTCTCTCTCTCTCTCTCAGACTGGCGGTTAGCTTCATCAGATGTCCGTGGTCATACTATACACAGACAAGTAAGTTTATACAAACATACCCTTCTATTTCCAAATTATACAAGTTTTAGATTTGGGAATATGTCATTGATTATGTCATAAATAACGTCCAGTTATTGGCTTCTACAAACAATGTATCATATAATATTGAAAGTACTATCAGTTGACCTTC
This sequence comes from Xestospongia muta, assembly GCA_963693285.1. Lineage (NCBI taxonomy): Eukaryota > Metazoa > Porifera > Demospongiae > Haplosclerida > Petrosiidae > Xestospongia > Xestospongia muta. The sequence continues at coordinate 7,393,479 of OY848923.1, read as the reverse complement.
ACTTCATTATGTACACAATATAGATATACAAGCGCATGTGACAGCATATTTTGTGCACATAAATATAGACAATATTAGTATCTCATTAAAATGTATATTTATATAATATTATAGATATTTAATTAAAACATGTACATGTATATTGAATAAGAATCAGTCTTCATAAACAGTTTATGTATATCTTCTCTACAAGTTTGTTTTCAAAACATTTTTCTAAAAACACACACAGATCCTCTCGTGGTTTGGTGATGCACCTCTCTCTCTCTTCCCATTTTCAATTCATCGAATGATGGATGCAGCTGTTACCCACGGCAATCAACCTGGAGATTGGTTTGGACCTTCTCAAGTAGCCGTTTTAATAAGGTATGAATGGAGAATTGATGGGAAGACAAACAGACAGACAAATTGACATATAGATAGATAAAGATGTTTATTTTCATGAATGATTTATATTATAGGGACTGTGTCAAGAGAGCGCTAACGGAACATATAAATTTACAGAAATTAAATATCTATGTGTCACATGATTGTACCGGTATGTAACAATATAGTTAACAATACATGTATATATAGTTACCAAACTGATAAATTATTTTTATTTGTTATACTGCAATAAACAGTGGTATATCAAAGAGATCATGTCATATAACGTTTTAGCTCACTCACATCTGCTGTTTTCTTTTCTATTGTTATTTTATTTTTCTATTTTCTTTTCTTTTTACTGTGTATATCTTATAGTTTATGTAGGTGACGTATTAGATATTTTTAAAGCTGATCTCGAACAATCATTGTTGGTAATGGTACCAGTTAGATTAGGGAGTGAATCACTTAACCCTATATATATACCTTGTGTTAAGGTAAAATGGATCAATGGGAGAATAAATGGACAGATTGATGGATGAATGGATGGATGGATCAATGGATAGATAAATGTTGTTGACAATGAATGGAATATAGACAGTTAAGTGTAATTTTATTTTTCATTATTTAGTCTCTATTAGCTCTTGATCATAGTGTTGGTATAATAGGTGGTAAGCCGAAACATTCTGTTTTCTTTGTTGGTTATCAAGGTAACTAAACCCCTGTAATTATTAATTAATTAATATGTTTATTAAAATTTATAGATGAAAATTTAATTCATCTCGATCCTCATTACTCACAAACTACAGTAGATATGACAAGACCTGATTTCGATGTATCTGTACGTCTGTCCATTTGTCTGTTTGTCCATTTGTCTGTTTGTCCATTTGTTTGTCTGTCCATTTGTCTGTTTGTCTGTCCATTTGTCTATTTGTCTGTCCATTTATCTATTTGTTTGTCCATTTGTCTATTTGTCTGTCCATTCATCCTTTATTTATCAACCATCCATCCATTTATACCTCCAACTATCCATTTATTCTAGACATACCACTGTCGTGCTCCTAAAAAAATCCCAGTATCAAAAATGGACCCATCCTGTACCCTCGGTTTTTATTGTCATACATTAGAAGACTTTTTAGAATTTCAAAAACAAGCAGAGAAGGTACCACGTCTCAAAATAATATTATATTAGCGTATATTGTACAATGTATTAGTATTACTATATATGGAGTGAATTTGGGGAAGTGACCGTTTCAGCACTTGTAGTTGTGACAGTAGTCTTATCTACGTTTTGTTAACATAAGTAACAATCCTTAAACAAATAATAAATGTTGCTCTCATACAGTAAACAAATTTATAGCGTAAAACCTAGTTATTTTTGTATAATATAAAACTTCACAGATTATAGATAGACTATTAATTTTATTAACCACAACATGTAGATCTAATATCATAACCACAATATAATATCACAATTAATGTATTAAAATTTATTATGCATTAAAAGCTAATACACAATGATTGACATACAATACTTATTACATGCAACAATCTACATAGAGTGCATGTTGTGGAGGCTCCTGTTGTTATAGAGGGGTTACTATGGGTTTAGAACATGACCCCTAAATATTTATATTAAATGATGTGATCTATTAGTAACTAGCTCTGTTCATTAAAATAATTCAAAGTAGACAGCAGTGACGATGACATCATCAGTGACGATGATGTCATTCTTACATAATAGTGCAAGTGAAATATCACTCTATTATCGGTAACTTTGTGTACGATAATTATCATTGTTTAGGTATTGGCTCCGCCCATGCAAAGAGGTCAATATCCATTCTTTTCATTCAGTAACAAAAGATTAGCGGAGATCATAACACCAGATATTAATGTCAGCATGATTGAACATAATGATGATAATACAAAATTTATGGATTCGTGGTCAGAAAATGATGGGTTCGTAATGTTAGACTATATACCTATTGAGGGGGATGACCCTCAATTATGAGGTTAATTATTAATAGAACTATATCTATGTTATATGTCATTCAATATAACTTTTGAATTAAAATTATCTATATTAAAAAAATATTAAAATTTTATGTTGTTATTGTTAATATTTTATTAAAAAACTTTTTACTATAATTTTTTTACTATTTTTGTAAATCAAAGTATCCCTCTCAAAACAAAAGGCAAGTGTTTTTGTTGCCATGGAAACCTGTCTTTTTATTGATGTATGCCGTCTGGTTGGTTAATGTGTTAAGTGTTTCATTTCTAACCTTTTTAGATTGTTAAACTACTTAATAAATGTAGAGAGGTAAATTAGAGAGAAAGGAAATACAACAATAATGTTAAGGTTTTCAGCATTGATACAAAATTGCTGTTAAAGATATAACTTGAATCAGTTTTGGTGTGTGATTTTAACACAAATTATGTTCACTTGATAATAATTTCCAAAGGCCACTAACTTAATAACATATAATAGTTGAAGTGACCACACCCATCAAGTATTACCATGTACTCGATTGTACACAAGTAGTGACAACAGTTCAAAAGTGTTTAGAATTATACATATTATTATATTATGATCATAAGATATTGACTATACTGTTGTCTGGTTAGTAACTGCATGTTATGAGTCTTTCATTTCTAACTTTTGATTTTGTTTCTGTCTTACACGATCTAAGAAGCTGAGAGAGAGAGAGAGAGAGAGAGAGAGAGAGAGAGAGAGAGAGAGAGAGAGAGAGAGAGAGAGAGAGAGAGAGAGAAAGAGAGAGAGAGAAAGAGAGAGAGAGAAAGAGAGAGAGAGAGAGAGAGAGAGAGAGAGAGACAGAAAGAGAGAGAAAAAGATAGCAACAGTGGCTATTGGGCATTCATTTTGTCAAAAAAACATACTCCTATATGATCTGACAAACATCAACAGTTATACAGATGTTCAATACACAACACATACATACATGGTATATCACCTCCACTAACAAACCAACTATTTCAACATATAAAATATTACATGCATTTTGCCTATAAAGAGATGTTACAACATACTCTTGGAATTCACACTCATCCCAGGCATGTTTCTCCTGTGTACATCGCCATGGTAAATAATAATTCTCTTTACGACACTTCATGAGTGGTATAAATAAATGAGCACAATAATCTCTCAGATTGAGCGGTACTTTAGCTTCAGCCATCTCTTCCTGAGTGACTTTCATTTCTATAGACATCATCATAACCTCATAAATAACCAATAGAGTAAGTTACCTCTTTTAAAAGGAGCAGCCATGTTTAAAGCAGCCACGCCCACTAATTAGCATCAATTAATAACGATTAATAATTTATAAGTATTGTATTATAATTTTTTATTAGCACCAGTTTGTACACCTAGTTGTGTTCTTAAATCTGTTAAAGTTTTACTACTCCCAGCAGCAGCTGCTAGTCTCAAGTCTTTCCCTCCACTTCTAATATCCATTCTTAATCGAGCAGCTATTAATTCAGATCTTCCTTTATTAGTACTGCTACCAAACACTGATTGACTACGAATTTCTTGTCTCTTCTTTCTCTTTATATATGTGGCTTCTCTTTGACTAAATGCTACCTTTTTAGCAGCAGTGATGTCTTTATCACTTTCTGGTACAAGAGGTATTGTGATTGAATGTCTCTTTTGTAGATCTAAATCTTTTTCAGCTTTTTTTTCTAACTCTTTCTTCTCTGTCTAAAATAAATAGATTGTTTAATAGATAAAAAGTTGAATGGATAGATGGATGGATAGATAGATGAATGAATGGACGAATGGACTGTACAAGACTGTTATTTATATGAATGGATCACTGGTAATATATCAATGATAGATGAACAAATTATTACTCGAAATCGTTTTCTTATGAGTTGATTGATTTTAAAGTCATCTCTTTTGTCTTCTTGCATTGACTAGAATAGGAATGTTACAAAGTAACTAACTACCAGCTGTATTAAACATACGTGTAATTGTTGTAGGCGTGGCATTTCATCTGTACTCTTTTCTTTATCTTCAACAGAATGTTCCAATTGGAACATTGGGTCTGTCGCTATCTTTTCCTTTTCTTCTTTACCCTCAACAGATGCTGTTTCTCCTTCGGTATGTTCCCAACGCTCATTCTTTCTTGAAGCCCCTGTTGTTACAACATAATCAGAATTCTATAGAAAGTAACATCATTATTATCAAGTATTAGATACTTGTGACCACACCCATCTACATTTAAGCCACACCCACCTGTGGATCAGTCTGTATTTCAAAATAGTTATCACAGAGATGACACTTCATACGAAACTTAAAAATAGGTGTGGAATAATACTTGCCAACTTGAGATTTCTCGGCATTATATCTTACTCCCATACCGACATGAGAGCCACACCCACCACACCATATATTGAATGGTAATTCGAACCTATAGTACATGTACATGTATGACGTAATACAATACATTGTAGGGTGTATTGGTTACTACCATATATGGTATTTCTATATGTGTTCATTTATTCTCTATATGTGGTAACTATGGTAACTGACCTGACACCAATAATTCCTTGATGGATTTTTCTTGCCCTTTCTCTCAACGGATGAGATCCGTGAAATGTATTGAGGGATCCCTATTTATTTAATGATAATTAAACGTCCATTTGTCCATTAATTATCCCAGTATCCATCCATTTATCTTGTTTGTCATCCATCTGTCCTGCATCCATCCATTCGTGCATTTGATTAACCTGTTCTGGCGTCCATTCTGGAGGATAATACTTATTTGTGGCTTTCCTTTCAGCCTATAAAAAGAAAATACGTCACATCTTGTCATTAAAACAGTATCGATACCTACCATGATGAAAACTGGGCGGGGCTAAACGTCATTGATAAACACAATATAATAAACGAATATAAAGCTGGCGGATGAAGGCAGGGCTGCAGTGCTACCACTACACTGGAAGAAATGGCACAACATCAGACGACATGTTTAAGGCTATTAGAACTAAGACGAGATCAGGATTGGGATGCTAAATTGTTGCGGTTGCGAGTCGGGTGGACGTTGCGGCTGGTCGTCGCTCGCGGTATCTACGCCGAAAAAGTTCGTGTGTTCACTGATTTTCCAGCTGAAAGCCAATTATACGTTAGAGGGAAATTGAGAGAGCTTCTCTGGAAGCATAAGACTCAGAAACCACATTGGGACGTAGATAGATATATAGATCTTCCACTGACTGCTGCAGGCCCTTTCCGGTTGATTTGGACCTTAGGGCAGGACAGTGCAGGTCCCACAACCGGACATGGGTACTTTGTCGTTGATCCTGACTTGGGGTTCTCCCCTAATTCTATCAGCTGTCAGACGTACATTACGAAACAGTTGGGAGTATTATCTGATTGGCGATCTCGTTTGGCCGTAGCTGCTAACTCCGGCTATAATATGATTCATTTTACTCCACCTCAACAGCTGGGCTCGTCTCGCTCTGCCTACTCCATTGCTAATCAACTTCGAGTTGACGCTGGGTATCTTCCCTCAGGTCATCAATACAAGGAGGTTCCCGTCTCTTATACTAATAGATGTGGTGAACAGAAAACATTGATGATTGACTCTGCCTTTATGGATATACGTAATGAACTGCACCACCTGAAAACACAATCTAGTATATTATCAATTGTAGATCTGGTATGGAATCATACCTCATTTGATTCACCTTGGTTATTACAGGTGAGATAAAAAATAAGATAACACATACTTCCTTGTCTCTCTTTCCTCCCCTCTCTCCTACTTCTTTCCTCTCCCTTTCTCCCTCCCTCTTACCTTCCTCCCTTTCCCTAGCATCCTGAAGCAGGCTACAATCTAGTCAATTCTCCTCATTTAAGGCCATCTTATGCTCTAGATGTTGTCCTGAACAAGTTTTCTAATGAGATTGTCAATAATGAATGGATCTCATTTGGACTCCATCCGCACATTCAATCAGAGCACGATATCCAGGTAATTGCTACAGAGATTAATATATTATATATATTTTATAATAATAATAAAGGAAGTTGTCCCTTTGTATGCAATGTTTGGTTAGTTATACAAATAAATATACATAATGCAATTTCATCTTCCTGTTAAAATGATACCACCATAGCGCTAAGGTTGGCTATAATACCTTAAACTGCCGGTTAAAATACAAACGGTAGCCTGCAGCGCTTTTCTTAATAGTACATTGGTCACTTATTAGAGAGGCGAGGTTTATAGGGTGGAAAGGTATGATAACAAGGTCAATGTGAAGTACAATTGCAATTAATTGTGTACCTTGTCTCCTGATACAGGTCAAACAGGTCAGGTCAGGTTATTTTAGCGTAGGGTAGTTAGTTATGTCTATTATTTGACATACATTTAACAATACAACAATTAGTCTATATTAATTGCTATATAATGGCCCTGCAGATGTAGTTATTATGTCAATAATATGAACTTGAGATGTTATAGTATGTGGGTGTGCTCAATATGGATGTCAAATGGAACACTAAAATATTAGTATATAACTTAATCAATATAATATATCTTGATTCATAATAGAAACATCTAATACGAAATGACAAACTAGTTATACAGCCCTGGCATAGTTTAATTAGAAATAAAGTGTCAATATTACATACAACGGTTAACTTGATAGTGTTCTAGTAATGTTGTTTACCTCAAATTAATTACAATGTATGCTTGTAAGTGACTATTATATTTGTCACGAGACAATTATAAACTGAAGTAATAAAACATTCATTTCCTTTATTAATATGTGGTGGAAATTGCTGAGTTGTATATTGATTTGGAAACTGTCCAATGTACAAACTATTATTACTTTTTGTTATATAATGAGTTAATTGAGAGGTCTTTTAAGTTTTTCAAGGGCTATTAATTAAATATATATCAGTTTTACAATCCAACTTATCTTGTGCAGTTTGTAGTAGACCTTGTAAGTTGTCATTACTATAGGGAGTCTTCAATAAATTGACTAACATACACTAGTAAATGTATAGAAGATGTATCATTCTTAGTTATATTAAGACATATGAACATCAGTGTGTCATTCATTAGTAATTGACGTCAATAACCATTGTATGATCTTTCTATATAGAAGATAATACTACATCAGTTAGTACAATGTCCCATCCATAGAAACAGTTATGCTCTTAATTTCCCAAGGTATTTTCCAGTTGTGATTTGATAATTTGTCTTAGTCTTGTGGTTACATTGATGAAGGAAGGAGGGAAAGAGAGGGAGAGGGAGAGGGAAAGAGACAGAGAGAGGTAGACAGACAGTGAGAGATAGAGCCAAAAAAGTATATATTTTGAGGTTGTAAGTCATGTAGTAATTAGTATGATATTTGGCATAGTATTATTTGGTTTGGTCAGGATATGTCATCACTAGTAGTATTGTTATTTGTTTTTAATGTTATAGGATTCCACTTTGTAATGGACTCCTTGTAGTGTGTAGGAAAACAAACATCTATCTCTCTAAAATGTTGTATTAAACATAATTATTACATTTATTGCTTCAATTAATAAAAGTCAAATTACCAAATTACACAATATGTCTGATGTAAGTGTCATCAAAAAAACGTTAAATTTTGTATAATTATATATATTGCTTAAGTAAGAGTGTATTAGAGTGTAATAGACCAAATTAGTATACTAAATTTTACGTATTAAATACTAATATTAAGAGAGTTATGTTGTCAATTGGACTTCTATTTGTATAATAGTATGATGTCACAGTGTAAATCAACTACCTCACTATATATTGAACTATAGAACTGTTCCACTGTTCTACTATAATGTGGTATAAGAATGTATACAGAGCTATAGAACTGATCCACTGTTCTACTATAATGTGTTAATAAGAGAATAGTGGAATATATATAGAAATATAATCTGCTCCACTATCTCCTATAATGTATTATAGGGCCTGATAATAAAGTGTGTTCCTTTCAAGATAACATACATGCTCTGCTGTAATCAGGTTTTATTTGGCCACTATATTGAAACTAAAAATTTCCTAGAGCTTGAATACCATAACAACATTAAACATTATTAATCACTTTCAATAGTTTGAATATAATATTAGGACGCTAATAACAATATAATTGTAAGAATCGTTCTAAGATTTTTTCATAGTAATGTTGTTCTCTGAATTATCACTAACTTTGAGTATTGAAAAGCCGTAAGAAAATATGGACCTGCTCGAAGACATTTCTTAAGTTATATATTTAGTAGCTTCAATCAGTCATGTCCAAATCAAAGTGCTTGTAATATTGGTAATGATATTACATTGGTTGCTATGTATATCGGTGGTTACTGTATGCCGGTTAATTTTATTGGTCACTTTTGAAAATCGCATACAACAATATAATAAAACAAAGAAAGTAGACTTACAAATATAATTGCCATGTGGTTCAAAACAATCTTAGTACAATAGTACAATAGTAATATGCTAACAGTCACGTTAATATAACTAGTTGATAATATCTTTTATTTTTAGATGATATGTGGCCGGTTAGTGGATACTATTTTGCCCAAAGCTAAACTGTGGGAATACTACTGTGTTGATGTTGAGGCTGTTATAAAAGAGTTTAAGACTTCTGTACATCATCTTAATGGAGGGGAACACCCACGTCCTGAGGGGAAGTCGCTAAAAATATGTCAAGATCCTCAATATCGTCGTTTAGGATCAAGTGTGGATGGACAATTGACTCTTGAACTGTTTAATATAATACAGTGAGTATGGATGGATAGATATTGATAGAAAGATGGATAGAGAGACTAATAGAGGAGCAGATGGATGGATGATTAGACAATAGTTCCTGTATTTATTATATCTCTTTAGACATGGAGCTGTGTGCTTTGAAGAGAGACTCGATCGTTGCTGTATTGAGTTGAGACACGAGTTACGTAGACTTAACTCAGAGATTGAACATCACGTACGCTTTCAATGCCACAAAGCTGCTGAGAACATTGCTGCTAATATTCGCTATCAATTCCTGGAATCCCATGGTCCTCGCAGGACCCATATCACGTTAGAGGAACCTTTTACTCTTCGTTACTTTGTCATGATAGGGGGAGGTCCTGATTTGACAGAAGAGGAGATAGAGGGACCACGTGGGGTAAATGTTTTAGCTAGCAATGGTTGGGTAATGAATGCTGATCCACTAGTTAACTTCGCTGAAGAGGGGTCAGAAGTAAGTGTTATATAACATAGGTATACTTTGTATGTGTACATCAAATGTACCTTAACCATAAGTTACTATTGTCCTTTGTTAGATTTGTATAGTTTTTGATGTTTATAAAATTATGTAGTACATTTATATGCATGTATAGACATGTGTAATCTTTGATTGTGTAAGTGAGAGCTCCAAAAGTCAGTAAGCAAAATGATATTAATTGAAATAATTGCTAGTCCATCCATTGAAGGGTGGTCATTTATAAGACTCTTCTCTGCAGACATAATGTACATCTACATGTATTTATAGCATGTACATGTACATGTAAGTTAAATGTTTTCGTGTATATTTAAATGGTAAGGAAGTTATGATGTGATAACTCATTGACTTTTATAAATGAGGCATTTTATATTAACATTTATATCAGTATTATAACCTATTACCTATGAGGATCACCTTGTTGGGTGTGTGTGTCCAATGTTTCCTTTTATCTGAAGACTGCCATGATTGTTATCGATTGAAATATGATATTTTTATCAATATATTTGTTAGATAATAAACCATAGACCTTTCCTTATACAAACTTGATACCAATGACCTTACCAATTTGATTAGACTAAAAATACCATTGTACTCCATTGTGTACCACATTTTTTAATAACACCTTTAGTCTCGTGTACTCACTTAATACGTTAACATACATTTTATCACCAGTGAAAATTAGATGCTATCTCCAACAGCAACAAATATTATATTATATTATATTATATATATAAATTATACAACTGTATTGAATCATTCCTGTTTCCTACATTATGATAATAGACTAATTAAATGTTGTTCTATTGTGTACCTTCCATTTGAATGGTGGAAATATCATTGGAAATATTAGGAGTTAGGGGGAAAGAGAGAGAGAGAGAGAGAGAAAGAGAGAGAGAGAGAGAGAGAGAGAGAGAGAGAGAGAGAGAGAGAGAGAGAGAGAGAGAGAGAGAGAGAGAGAGAGAGAGAGAGAGAGAGAGAGAGAGAGAGAGAGAGAGAGAGAGGGAGAGAGAGGGAGAGAGAGAGAGAGAGAGAGAGAGAGAGAGAGAGGGAGAGAGAGGGAGAGAGAGAGAGAGAGAGAGAGAGAGAGAGAGAGAGAGAGAGAGAGAGAGAGAGAGAGAGAGAGAGAGAGAGAGAGAGAGAGAGAGAGAGAGAGGGAGAGAGAGAGAGAGAGAGAGAGAGAGAGAGAGAATCGTCTAATTTAAATGTTATTTAATTTACTATGTATCTTCCATTAGGTATATTTCAAACGTGAGCTGATTGTGTGGGGTGATTCTGTCAAATTACGTTATGGTAACAAGCCAGCGGACTCTCCTTGGTTATGGAATCACATGACGCGTTATACACAAACTATGGCGTGGTTGTTTGATGGTTTTAGATTGGATAATTGTCACAATACTCCTATTCATGTTGCCGAGGGGCTCCTTGATGTTGCAAGAGAAGTCAATTCTAATCTTTATTTAGTAGCTGAACTGTTTACACCATCCGAGGAGAGAGATAATTATTTTGTTAATAGACTAGGGATCAACTCACTCATTAGAGGTAAGTGGTTGTTTCGTCAGTTATTACATAAATTAGTATATGATTTACTACAACAATTATGGAACCCTGGGACTCTCCATGGAAACTGGCTTATAGATAGAGCCATCCTTGACATAGAGGGCATCCTTAAATTGGGTGCTTTTTATGAGAAATTTCACTTAATCATCATTACAAAAATTGACCTGTTAATCAGTGCAAAATTTGATCTCTTTTCCAGAGGCTATGTTTGCTCCTATACCTCGTGAATTGGGAAGGCTTATTTACAAATATGGTGGAGATCCTGTCGCTAGTTTTTTTAGCAGTGATGTTCTGAAACCATCAGTAGCACATGCTATGTTTATGGATGCCACTCATGATAATGACCCAGGACATATATTAGTATGTGTCTGTCTGTCTGTTGATCTCTTCATCCATTCATTTCCCAGTCCATCCAATCATCCATCCATCTATCTAGTCATGCATCCATTCATTCATCCAGTCATCCATTCATCTATCTAGTCATGCGTCCATTCATTCATCCAGTCATCCAGTCATCTATCTAGTCATGCATCCATTCATTCATCCAGTCATCCATTTATCTATCTAGTCATGCATCCATTCATTTATCCATTTATCCATTCATATCCATCTCTCCCTCTTATAGTCTCGTAGTGTATACGATGCTTTGCCTAATACTGCACTCGTTGCCATAGCCTCATGTGCCAGTGGTGGATGTAGAGGTTATGACGAACTAGTCCCTCACAAGGTATGTGACCACCATTGATCACATGATAGTCACATGACTGACTCACTCCTTAGATCGATGTGGTCTTTGAAAAGCGTTATTATGCCAGTTGGACAGACTCCGCCCCTAGTTCTCCTAACCAGATAACGAATAAAACAGGGATCATTGCTGCAAAGAATCTCCTTAATGCATTACACAAACAACTAGCTGAAGAAGGCTACAATGAAATCTACGTTGATCAGGTTACTGAGGAAATAATAGCTGTCACTCGGCATTGTCCAGCTCATCACAAATCGTACATATTAATGGCGCATACTGCATTTAGGGCTCCAGCTGAGTGGGCCACACCCACTACCAGTAACCCCAACACTGGGTTTAGTGATGTACCACCTCTTACTATACAAGGACAGATTAAAGTCAGTGGGTGGAGCTCTCATGTATATTATGTCCAGCTGTTTAGCTGTCCATCCATTCTTCCACAATTTATCCATCCATTGACCCACTCATCCATCCATTTGTTCGTTCATCCATTCTCCTAATTTCCATGCATCCATTCAAATAACTACTGTTTTATTCACAGGAAGTATACTTAGAAGCTAAACTGATTACTGAAGATGGTCTCCCTACTCAATTTGACAAACATTCTCATTTTATTAATGGACTAACCCAACATAGTCTCAATATACAATCACACATATCGTTGGATCATTCTAACATGTGCCGTCTTATCAATAATAACCACTCTATTCAAGAGATTGTCTTCAATGACTTCAGCCCTGGATCTATTATCGTCTTTGAGTAAGTAGATGATGTATAGATGAACAGATGGACAAACAGATGGATGGCGGATGAATAGATGGATGTATAGATGAACAGATGGACAAACAGATGGATGGCAGATGAATAGATGGATGTATAGATGGACAGATGGACAAACAGATAGATGACAGATGAATAGATGGATGTATAGATGGAGAGATGGACAAACAGATGGATGTATAGATGGAGAGATGGACAAACAGATGAATGGCGGATGAATAGATGGATGTATAGATGGACAGATGGACAAAAGATAGATGACAGATGAATAGATGGATGTATAGATGGACAGATGGACAAACAGATGGATGGCGGATGAATAGATGGATGTATAGATGGAGAGATGGACAAACAGATGAATGGCGGATGAATAGATGGATGTATAGATGGACAGATAGATGACAGATGAATAGATGGATGTATAGATGGACAGATGGACAAACAGATGGATGGCGGATGAATAGATGGATATATAGATAAACAGCTAGATGGGACAGGTAGATAATCCCATGTTCTCTTTATAGAGTAGAACTGTTACCTGATGCAACCAAAGCTGTCCAAGTTCTTCGTTCTTTCTTAGGACAAGAGAAATCCAGTGCTGAGGGGAGGGGTCTATGGTCTCAGTTTGTGACTCAAAATCAGTCGCTGTCTTTAATCGATCTCAATTATATTTTGTATCGTTGTGATAACGAGGAGAAAGACGAGGGTAATGGAGGCGGGGTCTATGTCATACCTGATATTGGTTCTATGACATATTGTGGTCTACAGGTATTTGGATAGCATCATAATTTTTATACTAAATAAATGCCATTCATGGCTATCTCTAGATACATTAGGAATATGCTATCAAATGACTGTCTTTTCTAGGGTACTGTTAATATGCTCAAGCCAATCAGAGACACTAATGATCTGGGGCATCCCCTCTGCGATAACCTGAGGTCAGGTGACTGGTTACCAGGTTATACAGCTAACAGATTAAAACTAAAGAGTTCTATAAAAGGATTAGGGGATATTCTGTCTCTGATATTTGAGTATTTGTCTTCCTTACCTCGGTATCTAATACCTTGCTACTTTGATGCCATCATCTCAAAAATCCATCAAGAATTGATTGCGGCAGCACAACCTAGAATGAGCCAGTATGTGTCTATTGATCCATCTGTCCATTTATCTATCTATCCATCCATTTATTCATTCCTAGGTTTGTCCAAAAAGGTTCCAGTTTTATTTCTGAACTAGCAATGGGATCAGTCCAACTCTACGGGGACACTGCCTCAGCTACATTGCCCCCTCCCTTACCCTCGTCATCAAAACCTCCTTCTGGTTCATTAGCTGCTGGTCTTCCTCATTTCTCTACAGGTTACATGAGGTGCTGGGGAAGAGATACCTTTATTGCTTTGAGAGGACTAATGCTAGTGACTGGAAGATATAAAGAAGCTAAGTAAGAGAGAGCATAGCTAGTTAAGGGTAATTTATTTTTGTCTTCTAGAGAAACAATCCTATCATTTGGTGCTTGCCTTCGTCATGGTCTCATTCCTAATCTGCTTAGTGGAGGGAAGAACCCACGTTACAATTGTCGTGATGCTACATGGTGGTGGTTACAAAGTATACAAGATTATATCAAGATGGCATCAGATAAGAAACTCCTTCAGAGTCCACTTCGACGATTGTTCTCAACTGATGATGGAGAACCAGAGTTTGACTCTGGGGTCACTGTAACATTAGCGGAGGTTATCCAGGAAGTCATACAGTGTCATGCAAGCGGGATCAATTTTACTGAACGAGGAGCAGGACCTGGATTGGATCGGGATATGACTCCACCTGGTTTTCTTGTCTCAGTGTCTATTGATTGGGAGGGGAGTGGTTTTGTAAGGGGAGGTAACCAGTATAATTGTGGTACATGGATGGACAAAGTAGGAGAGTCTTCTTGGGCTGGTAATAAAGGAGTACCGGCTACGCCAAGGTACATTTCAATTGATCTATAGTTTCCTCTGTCCATCCATTTGTTAATTTATCTGTCTGTCCATTCACTCATCTATTTATCCATTCTTCGATGTATCTATCCATTCAGAGATGGTTCTGCAGTTGAGTTGGTTGGTCTTTGTTACTCAGCAGTCAAGTGGTTATCAGAGATTAACGAGCAGGGGTTGTATCCTTTTAATGGTGTCTATACCACTCATGAAAAAATACCAGGTTAGCCTCAGACCCAATCTATTATAGTGTTAGACCCAACCTGTTTAGCCTCAGACCCATTCTCTTGTACAGTCTCAGATCCATGCATGATTCAAACTTTTATTTACTGTAGTTTTATGAGCTATATATTCAAGGTCCTTGTATTAATAACTATTAATTAACTATAAATTCCATAGGGTCATCCTATATAACATTCAAAGACTGGGCTAAAAAAATTCAAGACAATTTTGAGGACAAGTTCTGGATACCTCTCGACAGACAAGAAGCTATGAAAAAAGAAGGAGATGGATCTGGGTACCTCCATCGTCTGGGTATTTACAAGGACACTGTAGGCTCCACCCACAAATATACAGACTATCAATTACGTCCCAATTTTCCTATCGCTATGGTTGTTGCACCTGATCTGTTCACTCCAAGTAACGCTTGGAATGCTTTGGAACAAATTGAGAAAATATTATTGGGACCTCTGGGTATGAAAACATTAGACCCTCAGTAAGTAAGAGAATGGAAGAAGAGATAGAATGACTGATGGGTTTAGGGTTTAGGGTGGTAATCTTGTGTACACTTTTTTCTTTCTTTATTTTTACTTTAGTGATTGGCAATATAACGGATTCTACATTAACTCTGTTGATTCTAATAATTATAAAACAGCTAGAGGTTTTAATTATCACCAAGGACCAGTGAGTTAGCCCCATCCATTCATCCATTAATTCAACTATCTATCCATCTGCCCACTCACTATCTCTCCATTCATTTCTAGGAGTGGTTATGGGTCATTGGATATTACCTTCGTGCTAAACTCATCTTTGCTAAGAAATGTTCTACATCCATTATCACATTAGATGATGTTATTACTTCTATACATCAAGTACTTAATAATCACGCACAGGCTCTATACGAGAGTCCATGGTCTGGTCTACCAGAACTGACCAATCAAAATGGAGTAGAATGTAGTGACAGTTGTCCGGTACAAGCATGGTCAATGTCTACTTTATTAGATGTACTCTATGATATGTCATGTGATGTCTAATACTAGTCATGTGACCTATGCAGTGTTCCAATCAGTAGTACCATTCACTAGTGTTTGAGTCAGTAGTAACTTTATTTATTATATGTGTGTATGTGTATATATTATAGTTATATATATTAATGTGGCTGTCTATAATACTGTAATTTTTAACTCTTGTCTAATTAATCTTCACAGTATTATGATAATAGTATCATATATAAAAATAATTAAATAGAGAGTTGTCTACAACCACAGAACTACTTGATAGAATAAAAATATACTCATAATACTTGTACTACTTTATGAATACATGTAAAATAAACATGGTAACTTGTTCTTTTAATAGTTTAGATTTTTACAGGGTATGTGATCAATAAATACACAAAGTACGGACATCATGACTATTGTTTAAAATGACTTCTAGTAAAAAATTCAATTATGAACATAAATTTACTAATGGGAGAGTGATATTAATAATATTAATAGTCGTTTATTGAGGGGGAGGTGCTATGACTTTAAACTGGAGACAGTCATCTTTTAAATATTTAAATAAAACATTATAATCTAGTTCGTCTAAAGGAAGATACGGCCACACTACTGGTTCATCGGATAACTCATCAAATGCACCCTTCGTTAATTCCCCTCGTTCTCCATTTGTAACTCTTTTCCCTCGGTCACTGTCCTTATAATCAAAGACATGGTTATGATGGTCATCACCACGTTGATTGAGGAGTTGGACGATAACTTTCCCCTTAAATGGCCACTGAAGATAATCATCATGAGGACCTCTCATCACGTGGGAATAAATTTCTAATGATCTATTGTGGTCGCTATTTTTGAAATCCACCTCAAAGCACATCTTGTATCCATTGAAATGAGTGAAAAAAGGAGGACTATACCATCGAACTCTGTCATCTTTCTTTTGTTCAAACTCTGTCATTGTAACTAACATAACAGCGTCGCTACTAACTATACTTTGTATGTTAGCAACTATACACTCCAAGTGTTCTAACTTCTTTGACAAATCATCTAGCTTTCCATCTCTCTCTTGTAGCTGCTGTATTACTTCTTTTATTTCATCATCTTTCTTTGCTATCTCAGCATCTTTCTCCTGTAGTTGTTTGTTTTTCTCTTCCATTATCTTCTGTAAACTCCCAAAGATCATTTTAGAAGAGAGAACACTATGGTGGATACCATTATCAGACAGATGTTGAGCTAGATCGCAACGACAAACCTTCTCTTGGCATCCCACATGACTGAATTCACACTCTACCACCTGGAAGGGACACTTATTAAGATGACCTTGTAACACTCCTCGTTCTATCTCATCTCCAGAACACTCATTAGGACAGATAATAGGATACTTGTCACATACTGGATAATGTTCATTAACTATCACCTCAAAGGTTGACTGATACTTACAATAACTACAAATAAAAGGACGTTTTGAACACTTCTCTTTATGTTCCTCTATGTACCGACGTTGGTATTGTTGACCACATCCATAAGGACAATTGTCTTGAACACACGGACATTGTGGTAAGTGGTTCTTGAGTTGACCTAGCTCCACCTTCTGACCACACCCTTCAGTACACCATATTAACAATGTGTTGAGGGTATTACGTTCAAAATATTTATCAGGTAACATTGTACACTCATTATGTCGGCACATTGGACAGTGTGGAGTAGTAGCCTGCTGTTTGATTTTGGCTCCACATTTTTTACAGATATGGTGACCACAACAAGTAAACTGGTGTGGTTCTTCAACAATATCTAGACACAGAGGACATATGACATCATCAGGAGGAGTATTAACAAACTGATACTTATAGTCACTGACTCTTTCCTGTGCCATCTTGTAAGGGCTACATATAATATGACCATTATTTCCTTTTAATAACTAGGCTATGTAAACAATATATTATAGTGTTATTGCAACATGATACTATACTTGTGACCAAACAATGTTCAGATAAGTAACAATAGCTATTATTATATAATGAAGTAAGCTTTACTTGATCTTATAATGCTGACAACCTCCTTTCTCTGTTAATTACATAATAATGAAAGTGTACATGTAAAGACATCAACTCACACACACATTAAAACTGGATCATAATTTTTATTCAATTCATTGTAGTGTTTCTTTCTATGATAATTCCTTTGTTATGACTCAGTTATAGATTAAGGTTTCTAAGGACTACAGACACAAATTGGGTCAAATTTGTTTGTCTTTCCTCCTCTGCCTCTACTTTTTATTAGTTCATGATAATTTGATAACTATTAGCAGTGTGGATATCAGTAAGTATAGACTATTACCTCCTTTATATGTTCAGCTTGTAAAAAAAGATCTAGGATAATTAATTTATGATTGATAAGCTAATGACTGTAAGTCTAGCTATGATGCATTAAATTAAGTATCTAAACTTGTTGCTGTATTCTAGAAGACCACCCTCCTTGTTGTCCAGAACTCATGATGAAACAATTCCAAGTTCCCAGTTACTTTTTGGTTATCAATTTATTTAATTAGTCGCACAATATGTAATAACACTTTTGAGAGCTGGTTGAACATGGAACCTCAATACCTTCCAGTATACTATTGGCTATCTAAATACTTGCATTTAAAAATAAAGCAAACAAGTAAAGAAATTATAAAGTAAATGTAAAGACGGCTATTATCAGTCCAATACAAAGAATGCAAACAAGATAGTAGGGATGGCAATTGCATCATCACTACATAAAAGAGCACAATTAGTTCAATTTAGGATATTCATCAACTATCTCAGTCACTTATTATAATATCAGTGACATACTGTATTCTGTGCCTGCGTTATTTTGTAGGGATGATGCAACTGCAACCCTACTATCTTGTTTGCATTTTAATGTACTGATATTAGCCATCCTTACAATTATTTGTAGAAGTTTTCATTATTTACTTACACTAATATATGATTTAAGACTGTTAACTAGTTAGATGAAATGATTGGCATATATGCATGGACAAGTATAAAATATTTACTGGATGGATTAATGTATGTCATAATACATTCAGTCTAGTGTTATCAGGTTGAAATCTTTTGTCAATTCAAAACTGATCATGAGTTGAACTGTTTTGTAAAATTGAAAACTATTCCTATCCATGAAAATGTGAAGAGATATTTTGGTATAGCAGGTGATATAAGATGTCAGATCTACTTCTCTCTCTACTCCCTTTAATCCTGAGGAATTTCCTCTCACTGGTTGATGATCTGAGACCTGTGTATTCTTGTTGACTAATATGAGTAGGAGCCCTTATTCAAGAAACCTCTAACCATCATGGCTGCCAGGTATGATTGATATTCTGGTACCTCTAACCATCATAGCTGCCAGCTTAAATTTGACTGATATTCAGTACTTATTTAGTAGGTTTATCAGTCAATAAAATTTGAGAAGTATTTGGTTCATAATATAATTGTAAAAAAATAAAGTGCATCTACATCTACAGAAATAATAAAACAATAATCTAATAAAGTATAATTACATAGCACGTTATATATAAAAAGCACAGTGGCTGACCAAGTAGTCATTGTCTTTTCTCTCACTTGCACCCACATGTACTGACAATTTTATGTAGATTATTACGCTAATCACATATTACATTTATTCGATCCATTTATTGTAGAGAGATACTATAACTTTAAACTTGAGACAGTCATCTTTTAAATATAGGCAGTTAATATCAGCATTGTAGTCTAGTTGATCTAATGGAAGACATGTACTCTGAGTTGATAAATGGCTCCCTCGTTCTCCACTAATAACTCTTCTCCCTCGGTCATTGTCTTTATAATCAAAGACATAATCATAATGATGATGATTACCACACTGATTGAGGAGTCGTACGATAACTTTCCCATTAAATGGCCATTCAAGAATATCGTCATGAGGACCTTGCATCATATAGGAATAAATATGCAATGATGTTGTGAGAAATCCTTTTAAATCAAGTTCAAAGCACATTTTGTATCCATTAACATGAGTAAAATAAGAAGGACTGAGCCATTCACCTCGATCAAACCATTGGGCTTTCTTATCCTTCATTTCTTGAAACTCTGTCATTGTAAAAAATGGAACGTCACAAACCTTGTCATTTATGCTAGCAAATACACACTCCAATTGTTCCAACTTCTTTGACAAGTCATCGAGTTTCTTATCTTTTTCCTGTAGCTGTCGGTCTTTCTCCTGTATTACTTCTTTCAATTCTCTATCTTTCTCTGCTATCTGAGCCTCTTTCTCCTGTAGTTGCCTGTCTTTCTCTTCCATCATCTTCTGCAAACTCTCATAGATCATTTTAGAGGAGAGAGCACTATGTTGGACACCATTATCAGACAAATGTTGAGCTAAATCACAACGACGAACCTTCTCTTGACATCCCATATGACTAAACTCACACTCTACTACCTGGAAGGGACACTTATTAAGATGATCTTGTAACACTCCTTGTTCTATCTCATCTTCAGAACACTCATTAGGACAGATGATAGGATACTTGTCACATACTGGATAATGTTCATTAACTATCACCTCATAGGTTGACTGGTACTTACAATAACCACAAATAAAAGGACGTTTTGGACACTTCTCTTTATGTTCCTCTATGTACTGACGTTGGTACTGTTGACCACACCCATAAGGACAATTGTATTGAACACATGGACATTGTGGTAAGTGGTTCTTGAGTTGACCTAGCTCCACCTTTTGACCACACCCTTCAGTACACCATATTGGCAATGTGTTGAGAGTATTACGTTCAAAATATTTATCAGGTAACATTGTACACTCATTATGTCGACACATTGGACAGTATGGAGTAGTAGCCTGCTGTTTGATTTTGTCTCCACATTTTTTACAGATATGGTGACCACAACAAGTAAACTGGTGTGGTTCTTCAACAATATCTAGACACAGAGGACATATGACATCATCAGGAGGAGGACTAACAAACTGATACTTGTAATCACTTTTGGCCATCTTGTAAACTAAGGTTTCATATAATTATGATCATTATTTCCTTTTCATAATTAGGGTATGTAAACAACATGTTATATAGTGTTTCTGCAACATGATACTATGTGATGCTAGTCTTTTGACCAAGCAATGTTCAAATGATCAACAATAGCTATTATTATATAATGAAGTAAGCATTAATATGATTTTATAATACTATATTGACAACCTCCATTCTCTGTTAATTACATAATGATGGCAGTGTACATGTAAAGACATCAACTCACACACACATTATGTGAGTTAATACAAACTAGAGATTATAAGTACTTGTTATATACCTTATATTAAATTAGTAAGACTTGTTTTTAATATATGTACTCAGCTGATTGTAATTTGCTCTTTATGTTTATAAATATCATGTATATAAAAATATCTCTGTCACTTAATTTAACCAGGTATCAGTAACAGAGTCTATGTAGGGATGGCTCTGATTGTTGATTGAAATATCTCACTTAAAACTTGATCATAATTTTTGTTTTAATCAATTGTAGTATTTCTTTCTATGATAATTCTCTGTTTATTATATATTCATTTAGTTAGGATACCAGTAAGTATAGACTAATACATCCTTTATATGTTCAGCTAATAAAAGTAGATTCAGGATAATTATTTTATGACAGACTGATAAGCTAATGACTGTAAGTCTAGCTATGATACATTAAATTAAGTATCTAAACTTGTTGTATTTTGGAGGACCAGCCTCCTTGTTGTCCAGAACTCACAATGAAACAATTCCAAGTTCCCAGTTACTTTTTGGTTATTAATTTATTTAATCAGTCACACAATATGTAATAATACTTTGAGAGCTGCTTGAACATGGAACCTCAATACCTTCCAGTATACTATTATTGGCTATCTAAAGACTTGCATTTAAAAACTAAGCAAACAAGTAAAGAAATTATAAAGTAAATGTAAAGACGGCTATTATCAGTCCAATACAAAGAATGCAAACAAGATAGTAGAGATGGCAATTGCACATCCCCCTACATAATAGCACAAATGATTCAATTTAGGATATTTATCAATATACAGTATATAAATAGATTAATGAATATATAATAAACAGAGAATTGTTGTATGGACAGATAAATGGACGAATTGATGGATACATACATGAATGTAATATGACAATTGATGGTTTTAGTTTGATCAAGTTGAGATCTTTTATTAATTTGTAAAAAATAACATATAAAAATAAATAAACAGAGTTTTAGCACCATAGTATATAATGGCCATAATTGTAGAGTGCCTTTAGAAGTGAGGGACAGTTTCACACTAATTATGTTCTAGCCCTTTCATTTATATCACTGTTAATTATAATATACAAACTGTAGGAGGTTTCAACTATCACTGAAGACCAGTAAGACATTAGGTCCATCTATTCCATTATTCATGTAACATTTAATAAAAATTTCCTATAATATTTTACCAATAATTAAATGAACATGTACATGAAATATAATAACATAGTGATAATAATATATTAATACAAAATTTAAAATAATACATAAAACTACATTAACAACAAATAATAGTGTCTAGTCCACTTGTATGGATGACTTCATACACACATTTTGAACTATTTTAATAAAGATATAAAAAAGTGCAAGTAAATGTTTTTTAAAATTGGTCTCAAGATAACAAAGGACTATCTTCATATTCATGTCTAATAAATCTTTTTACTTACTTTTATCTCTCTGTAACCTATATTCCTATCTCTGTATCCAAATTGGGTCCACTATTATGTTTGTTAACTGTAAAAGGTTTTGCATTTTATTACAAACAACAGCATAGAAAAAACATTTTTGATAGTTACAAAAACATTACATACTAACAATTAATAAAAATATGTAAAATAAAATAATATTCTAATGTTCTAAATATATATAGTCACGTCCTTCCTTATTGAGGAGGTATAATGACTTTGAACTGTAGACAGTCATCTTTTAAATATTGACAGTTAGTACTACTATTGTAGCCTAGTCTGCTATATGGAAGAGTTGCAGTTTCTAGGTAGTCCCCTCGTAAACCTCTAGTAACTTTTTTCCCTTGCTCTTTGTCTTTATAATCGAAGACATAATCATAATGGTGATGATCACCTAATTGGTTGAGGAGTTGTACGATAACTTTCCCTTTAAATGGCCACAGAAGAAAACCATCATAATGGCCTTTCATCATGTACGAATCAATACGTAGTGATTTATCATTAGTGAAATCCACTTCAAAGCACATCTTGTATCCATGTTGGAAATGAGTAAAGTAAGGAGGACTAAACCAGTTGTCAGTGCTTTCCTTCTTCTCTTTAAATTCTGTCATGGTAACAGACAGTACAACCTCACCAAATGCCTTGTTGCTCATTTTACCAACTACAGTGTGTAAATATTCTAACTTCTCAAGCAAGACATTGAGCTTCTTATCTTTCTCTTGTAACTGTCTTTCCTTTAGCTGAACTGTTGATTGTAGTTTTTCTGCCATTTCTGCTAACTGAGTTTCCTTCTCTAGTAGTTGTTTATCTTTCTCCTGTAGTTGTCTGTCTTTCTCTTCCATCATCTTTTGCAAACTCTCATATATCATTTTAGAGGAGAGAAGACTATGGTGGATACCATTATCAGACAGATGTTGAGCTAGATCACAACGACGAACCTTCTCTTGACATCCCATATGACTAAATTCACACTCTACGACCTGGAAGGGACACTTATCAAGATGATCTTGTAACATTCCTCGTTCTATCTCATCTCCAGAACACTCATTAGGACAGATGATAGGATACTTGTCACATACTGGATAATGTTCATTAACTATCACCTCATAGGTTGACTGGTATTTACAGTAACCACAAATAAAAGGACGTTTTGAACACTTCTCTTTATGTTCCTCTACGTACCGACGTTGGTATTGTTCACCACACCCATAAGGACAATATACAACATGGAGGGGACATTTATCAAGATGATCTCGTAACATTCCTCGCTCTATCTCATCTCCAGAACACTCATTAGGACAGATGATAGGATACTTGTCACATACTGGATAATGTTCATTAACTATTACCTCATAGGTTGACTGGTACTTACAATAATCACAAATAAAAGGACGTTTTGGACACTTCTCTTTATGTTCCTCTATGTATTGACGTTGGTATTGTTGACCACACCCATAAGGACAATCCTCTTGAACATATGGACACTGTGTTAGGTGGTTCTTGAGTTGACCTAGTTCCACCTCCTGACCACATCCCTCAGTACACCATATCGGCAACTTGTTGAGAATGTTACGTTCAAAGTATTTATCAGGAACAGTTCCATACTCATTATTTCGACACATTGGACATTGTGGAATAGCATCTTGCTGTTTGAGTTTATCTCCACATTTTCTACAGACATGGTGACCACAACAAGTAAACTGGTGTGGTTCTTCAACAATATCTAGACACAGAGGACATATGACATCATCAGGAGGAGGACTAACAAACTGATACTTGTAATCAGATTTTGCCATATTTGGCGAAGTGACTCAGCATATAGAGTGGAAGTTTCACTTCCTTTAATTAACTAAATATGATTGAAATTATAATCATCAGAAGTCCATTACAATAGGCTGTAATTATAGATATAAATTTATATCAATAAGTGGTTTATAATTTTTAATGCAAACTAGTTGTCAGTAGAACTGTGCACAGTATTGTCACATGACTAGAGATGCACTAAAAACATTCGGAATATTTATACAGCTGTTAACGTAACCACACTAGTGCTTTTACTGGATGTTAAGGCCTTTTGTGATTGTAAGTATAATGAAAAAAGTATTATAATAATATATTTATTATATAATATATTATATTTAAAATCCACCTTTTTCAGTGCATTATTTTAAAATACATACTACCATATATAGTATTGTATAATATTGTGACTGTGATAATAACATTATATAAAAATTAAGCATAATAATTAAAAATTTGAAATTGTCAGCTTGACCTTCCCTTGATTTCTAAAGTAGGACATCCATGTAGTGTGTTGTGATTTTAATAGATATATACAAGTTATATGAAGTGAGTATTTTACTGTAATATAATGTAATATAGTACTAATATAATGTAATATAGTACCAATATAATGTAATATAGTACTAATATAATGTAATATAGTACTAATATAATGTAATATAGTACTAATATAATGTAATATAGTACTAATATAATGTAATATAGTACCAATATAATGTAATATAGTACTAATATAATGTAATATAATACCAATATAATGTAATATAGTACTAATATAATGTACTATAGTATAATAATAATACCTACTTGAAGGCAGTCTCTACTTTGCACAAACATTATGTGAACTTGATTTCTCACTGAAGTGGTCATTTACTATTAACTAGTATTGATAAAATAAGACAAATATTGTAAGTGATTGCCATACGTGTGTTATATAGATAAACGAATATATAATGACAAAGAATTGTTGTATGGACGGATAAATGGACGAATTGATGGATACATACATGAATGTAATATGACAATTGATGGTTTTAGTTTGATCAAGTTGAGATCTTTTATTAATTTGTAAAAAATAACATATAAAAATAAATAAACAGAGTTTTAGCACCATAGTATATAATGGCCATAATTGTAAAGTGACTTCAGAAGTGAGGGACAGTCTCACACTAATTATGTTCTAGCCCTTTCATTTATATCAATGTTAATTATAATATATAAACTGTAGGAGGTTTCAACTATCACCAAAGACCAGTAAGACATTAGGTCCATCTATTCCATTATTCATGTAACATTTAATAAAAATTTCCTATAATATTTTACCAATAATTAAATGAACACGTACATGAAATATAATAACATAGTGATAATAATATATTAATACAAAATTTAAAATAATACATAGAACTACATTAACAGCAAATAATAGTGTCTAGTTCACTTGTATGATGACTTCATACACACATTTTGAACTATTTTCAGATAGCTATGGATGTACCCAAGTGCATATTAATAAGACAGACAAATTAAAAAAATGAAAGTAAAATATTTTTAAATTGGTCTCAAGATTACGGGCTATCTTTAAATTCATATCCCAATAACTCTGTCACGTCCTTCCTTATTGAGGAGGTATAATGACTTTGAACTGTAGACAGTCATCTTTTAAATATTGACAGTTACTACTACTATTGTAGCCTAGTCTGCTATATGGAAGAGTTGCTGTTCCTAGATATTCCCCTCGTAAACCTCTAGTAACTTTTTTCCCTTGTTCTTTGTCTTTATAATCGAAGACATAATCATAATGATGATGATCACCTAATTGGTTGAGGAGTTGTATGATAACTTTCCCTTTAAATGGCCACAAAAGAAAACTATCATAACCACCTTTCATCATGTAGGAATCAATACGTAATGATTTATCATTAGTGAAAACCACTTCAAAGCACATCTTGTATCCATGTTGGAAATGAGTAAAGTAAGGAGGACTAAACCAGTTGTCAGTGCTTTCCTTCTTCTCTTTAAATTCTGTCATGGTAACAGACAGTACAACCTCACCAAATGCCTTGTTGCTCATTTTACCAACTACAATGTGTAAATATTCTAACTTCTCAAGCAAGACATTGAGCTTCTTATCTTTCTCTTGTAACTGTCTTTCCTTTAGCTGAACTGTTGATTGTAGTTTTTCTGCCATTTCTGCTAACTGAGTTTCCTTCTCTAGTAGTTGTTTATCTTTCTCCTGTAGTTGTCTGTCTTTCTCTTCCATCATCTTTTGCAAATTCTCATAGATCATTTTAGAGGAGAGAAGACTATGGTGGATACCATTATCAGACAGATGTTGAGCTAGATCACAACGACGAACCTTCTCTTGACATCCCATATGACTAAATTCACACTCTACGACCTGGAAGGGACACTTATCAAGATGATCTTGTAACATTCCTCGTTCTATCTCATCTCCAGAACACTCATTGGGACAGATGATAGGATACTTGTCACATACTGGATAATGTTCATTAACTGTCACCTCATAGGTTGACTGGTACTTACAATAACCACAAATAAAAGGACGTTTTGAACACTTCTCTTTATGTTCCTCTACGTACCGACGTTGGTATTGTTCACCACACCCATAAGGACAATATACAACATGGAGGGGACATTTATCGAGATGATCTCGTAACATTCCTCGTTCTATCTCATCTCCAGAACACTCATTAGGACAGATGATAGGATACTTGTCACATACTGGATAATGTTCATTAACTATCACCTCATAGGTTGACTGGTACTTACAATAACCACAAATAAAAGGGCGTTTTGGACACTTCTCTTTATGTTCCTCTATATACTGACGTTGGTATTGTTGACCACACCCATAAGGACAATCCTCTTGAACATATGGACACTGTGTTAGGTGGTTCTTGAGTTGACCTAGTTCCACCTCCTGACCACATCCCTCAGTACACCATATCGGCAACTTGTTAAGAATGTTACGTTCAAAGTATTTATCAGGAACAGTTCCATACTCATTATTTCGACACATTGGACATTGTGGAGTAATATCTTGTTGTTTGAGTTTATCTCCACATTTTCTACAGACATGTTGACCACAACAAGTAAACTGGTGTGGTTCTTCAACAATATCTAGACACAGAGGACATATGACATCATCAGGAGGAGGACTAACAAACTGATACTTGTAATCAGATTTTGCCATATGTGGCGAAGTGACTCAGCATATAGAGTGGAAGCTTCACTTCCTTTAATTAACTAAATATGATTGAAATTATAATCATTCAGAAGTCCATTACAATATGCTTTGATGTATTAATAAAAATTTATATTAAAAAATGGTTTATAATTTTTAATGCAAACTAGTTGTCAGTGGAACAATACACAGTATTGTCACATGACTAGGCATGCACTCAGGAGAGGCTACTCTTTGGAATAGAGGCAAACTTCAATTGATGAGGTTAATTAGTAGTTACAGTATTTTACTAGTTAATACTAAGGATCTGTACATAGCAAAGAACACACACATACATTTTACCAAACCTATCTTCATATATGATATGAATTTATAAAGAAAGAGTACAAAAAGTGAATAAATTTCTGAAGAAATTATGAAATGAAGCTAGTGATGACAGCAAAAGCATTTCAAATAAAAACACTGGCAGGATATGAAAATCCTTATACACAGTAGCCACTTGTCAGATTTAAAATTTCATTGTTATGCTGTGAAATTTCCTATGGACATTATGATCGTTGTAGTCAATTGACTTTGTGGGCGTAGTCTCGTTTCCATCGCATGATTCTGAATAAATAGGGCGTTGTTTACTACGCCCTTTTAAAGAAACAATGAGTCACAGTCTTGATGTTGCTAACTTTTTACTAGCATTGGAAAAGGAGAACGATTGGCGTACACTGGGTATCTTTCTCGATGTAAAAGATTGCAAATTGGATGAAATTGAACTTCTGTATGAGTCCAGAGGAATCCGAAGATGTAAAGAGGAATTATTCAAAGTTTTGAAACGTAGAGAAGAGTACCCCACTTGGGAGGAGATTAGTGAGGCTTTAGACAACGTAGGAAATCGTGCTCTTGCCAAAGAAATCCGTGAGAAATATACTGCTACTAATGGTAGTCAAACACATGAAGTAAACTTCAGTCCAATTAGTATTGATATGGAGGTTAACACTCCTAGTCCTAATTCAGTGCAGGGTGTCCCTGTTAAACTTAAGCAATACTTTGTTAAAGATGATGTAGCTATAGAATTAGATAGAATTCTATCAAAGTTTGCTGCACTAGTAAATGCTGTAAGAAGAAAACTTGTTAGAAAAGTTTCAGTGAATGATTTGCGATGTTATATTTTCAACTCCTTAAAACTAAAGATCTCTCGTGACATCACTACTGTTAATGAAGTATTTACAATTCTAAATCCACATTTTTGTTTTATTCGGTATCATCATCTTGAAAATTTAGTTGAAGCCTTTTTAAAGAAATGTAAGTCACTTAAGCGAACCTTTATTAAATATAAGAATGAATTAGATATATTTAAAAAAGTAGCTCCTATTAAAAGTCTTTGTGATCAAGCTTTGCTGGAAATGACTAGAGGCACTAGCAATGTTGAGCTAAAGCTACTAGGTTTTTGGTCCAATGTCACCATTGAGAGTTTTGAAAAGTTAATAAAATATCTCATTATAAACCCAGAAGCTCATCTTGGTAAAATATCTGTTCGAGATGGTTGTGTATTTATTAGTTGGGTTGTTCTACCTAATGTGTTAATCGAGGACTTAGTTACTGGTTTAGTTTACTCTAAAGAGTTTATGTCTTCAGTTGGTATTATTTCTCTAGTAGTATGTGGTAGAGTTATTTTTAAAAGTGATGTATCTCAAGATACAAATATTACCATTGACAACATTTTCTTGAAGGCTGTTGAGATTGGTTCAGTTGATGCAGTTAATCTTCTTCTATCAGTAGCTAATATTTACATTAATGCTCAAATCTTTGTCCTAAATCAAGCTACAGCAATTTTTATTGCATGTAAAAATGGCCACTCTGCAATTGTCACTATTCTCCTCAAACATGGAGCAAGCCCTAATATACCTAGAAAGGATGGTGCCACACCTCTTATGATAGCAAGTTACATTGGACATGTTGAAGTAGTGGAGTGTTTGTTAAAAGCTGGTGTTGACTTAGATGCTCAAACAGGAGATGGTGGTACAGCTCTTTATTATGCTAGTCAGGGCGGACACCTTGGAATTGTTTCTGCTCTCCTCAAGTATGGAGCAAACCCTCATATACCTACGAAGAAAGGTAGCACACCTCTTAGGACAGCAAGTTTCAATGGACATCTTGAAGTAGTGGAGCGTTTGTTAAAAGCTGGTGTTGACTTAGATGCTCATTCAGAAGATGGTGCTACACCAGTTTATTGTGCTAGTCAGAAAGGACATTCTGCAATTGTCTCTACTCTCCTTAAGTATGGAGCAAACCCTAACATACCTATAAAGAATGACCACACACCTCTTATGATAGCAAGTCAAAAAGGACATCTTGAAGTAGTAGAATGTTTTTTAAAAGCTGGTGTTGACTTAGATGCTCAAAAGGAAAATGGTGCAACAGCTGTTTATTATGCTAGTGAGAATGGATACACTGCAATTGTCTCTGATCTCCTCAAATATGGAGCAAACCCTAACAAAATGACCAAAGATTATATTACACCTTTAATGATAGCTAGTCAAAGAGGTCATCATGAAATTATAGACCTATTGTGGAAATACGGAGCTGAGGTTAATGATATTGGACCTTCTGGAGATACAGCACTACACATGGCTTGTCACGGAAGTCATATCAAAGCAGTAGAGACATTATTGTCACTGGGTGCTGATCCTTATATAGCTAATGAGTTTTGTGATACTCCTATGTATTATGCTCCTGATGAAATAATAACAATTATCAAAGATGCTATCAGCCGATATGAGTTGTATTCTACCTTTGACTATAATATCTCAACACTATCATCTCTACAATCATTACCTACCTTTGATAGATCTCCTCTCTTATCATACAAATCACCTAATGGCTCATCTGATCCACCTACCTCTAAATCTGTTCATAGTCAGGATCTATCTGGTGGTTCTCCTTTATTCGATGAATCTGCTGGTTGTAGGAGGTGCAGATCATCTCGATCTGTGCATTCTGCAGGATCTAGAGGATCTAGAGGATCTGCTCGAACCAGATGTAGTGCACATTAATTGTATTGACCTCGTATAATACACTTGGAATATTTTATACAGCTGTTAACGTAACCACACTAGTGCTTTTACTAGATGTTAAAGCCTTTTGTAACTGCAAGTATAATGAAAAAGTATTATTTAATATATATATTCATTTAATGATATTTTATATTTAAAATTCACCTTTTTTAGTGCATTATATTAAAATACACACCATCATATATAGTATTGTATAATATTGTGACTGTGTTTGAGCTGTAATACATTTTAGCTCTTATGATTAGTTCTTATGTAATAAAAGTGTATAAAAGTTAAGCATAATAATTAAAAATTTTTGAAATTGTCAGATTGACCTTCCCTTGATTCCTAAAGTAAGACATCTTTGGAGTGTGTTGTGGTTTTAATAGATATATACAAGTTATATGAAGTGAGTATTGTACTGTAATATAATGTAATATAGTATAATATAATGTACTATAGTATAATAATAATACCCACTTGAAGGCACCCTCTACTTTGCACAAACATTATGTGAACTTGATTTCTCACTGAAGTGGTCATTTACTATTAACTAGTATTGATAAAATAAGACAATTATTGTAAGTGATTGCCATACGTGTGTTATATAGATAAATGAATATATAATGAACAAAGAATTGTTGTATGGACGGATAGATGGACGAATTGATGGATACATACATGAATGCTTGAAAGTAATACAACAATTGATGGTATTAGTTTGATCAAGTTGAGATCTTTTATCAATTTGTAAAAAGATAACATAAAAATAGTGCCATAGTATATAATGGCCACAATTATAGAGTGCCTTTAGAAGTGAGGGAGAGTTTCACACTAATTATGTTCTAGCCCTTTCATTTATATCACTGTTAATTATAATATATAAACTGTAGGAGGTTTCAACTATCACTGAAGACCAGTAAGACATTAGGTCCATCCATTCCATTATTCATGTAACATTTAATAAACATTTCCTATAATATTTTACTAATAATTAAAATGAACATGTACATGAAATATAATAACATAGTGATAATTATATATTAATACAAAATTTAAAATAATACATAAAACTACATTAACAGCAAATAATAGTGTCTAGTCCACTTGTATGATGACTTCATACACACATTTTGAACTATTTTCAGATAGCTACGGATGTACCCAAGTGCATATTAATAAGACAGACAAATTTAAAAAAAATTGAAAGTAAAATATTTTTTTAAAATTGGTCTACAGATTACAAAGGGATATCTTCATATTTATATCCCAATAACTCTGTATCCAAATTGGGTCCACTATTATGTTTGTTAACTGTAAAAAGTTTTGAGTTTTATTACAAACAACAGCATAGAAAAAACATTTTTGATAGCTACAAAAACATTACATACTAACAATTAATAAAAGGATGTAAAATATAACATTGTTCTAATGTTCTAAATATTTATAGTCACATCCTTCCTTATTGAGGAGGTATAATGACTTTGAACTGTAGACAGTCATCTTTTAAATATTGACAGTTAGTACTACTATTGTAGCCTAGTCTGCTATATGGAAGAGTTGCTGTTCCTAGATATTCCCCTCGTAAACCTCTAGTAACTTTTTTCCCTTGCTCTTTGTCATTATAATCAAAGACATAATCGTAATGGTGATGATCACCTAATTGGTTGAGGAGTTGTACGATAACTTTCCCTTTAAATGGCCACAGAAGAAAACTATCATAACCACCTTTCATCATGTATGAATCAATACGTAGTGATTTATCATTAGTGAAATCCACTTCAAAGCACATCTTGTATCCATGTTGGAAATGAGTAAAGTAAGGAGGACTAAACCAGTTGTCAGTGCTTTCCTTCTTCTCTTCAAATTCTGTCATGGTAACAGACAGTACAACCTTACCACATACCTTATTACTCATTTTACCAACTACAGTGTGTAAATATTCTAACTTCTCAAGCAAGATATTGAACTTCTTATCTTTCTCCTGTAACTGTCTTTCCTTTAGCTGAACTGTTGATTGTAGTTTTTCTGCCATTTCTGCTAACTGAGTTTCCTTCTCTAGTAGTTGTTTATCTTTCTCCTGTAGTTGTCTGTCTTTCTCTTCCATCATCTTCTGCAAATTCTCATAGATCATTTTAGAGGAGAGAAGACTATGGTGGATACCATTATCAGACAGATGTTGAGCTAGATCACAACGACGAACCTTCTCTTGACATCCCATATGACTAAATTCACACTCTACCACCTGAAAGGGACACTTATCAAAATGATCATGTAACATTCCTTGTTCTATCTCATCTCCAGAACACTCATTAGGACAGATGACAGGATACTTGTCACATACTGGATAATGTTCATTAACTATCACCTCATATGTTGACTGGTACTTACAATAATCACAAATAAATGGACGTTTTGGACACTTCTCTTTATGTTCCTCTATATACCGACGTTGGTATTGTTGACCACACCTGTAAGGACAATATACAACATGGAAGGGACACTTATCAAGATGATCTTGTAACATTCCTCGTTCTATCTCATCTCCAGAACACTCATTAGGACAGATGATAGGATACTTGTCACATACTGGATAATGTTCATTAACTATCACCTCATAGGTTGACTGGTACTTACAATAATCACAAATAAATGGACGTTTTGGACACTTCTCTTTATGTTCCTCTATATACTGACGTTGGTATTGTTGACCACACCTGTAAGGACAATCCTCTTGAACATATGGACACTGTGTTAGGTGGTTCTTGAGTTGGCCTAGTTCCACCTCCTGACCACATCCCTCAGTACACCATATCAGTAACTTGTTGAGAATGTTACGTTCAAAATATTTATCATGACCAGTTCCATATTCATTATTTTGACACATTGGACATTGTGGAGTAGCATCTTGCTGTTTGAGTTTGTCTCCACATTTTCTACAGATATGGTGACCACAACAAGTAAACTGGTGAGGTTCTTCAACAATATCTAGACACAGAGGACATATGACATCATCAGGAGGAGGACTAACAAACTGATATTTGTAGTCAGATTTTGCCATATTCTGCACAGTGACTCAGCATATAAAGTGGAAGCTTCACTTCCCTTAATTAACTAAATATGATTGAAATTATAATCATCAGAAGTCCATTACAATAGGCTGTAATTATAAATATAAATTTATATTAATAATTAGTTTATAATTTTTAATGCAAACTAGTTATCAGTAAATATTATTATATAATATAAGATATTGTTAAGTGATTGCCATACATAATAGATTAATGAATATATAATGAACAGAGAATTGTTGTATGGACAGATGAATGGATCGCTGTAAAAATTGATGGTTGATTTAACCATCATTTGGTTATACAGGCTGCAATTGTAAACTTATTTTTGTCAAAAAAGTAATCATAACAATGTTTTCATTACTAACGTACTACTGTTTATGTAGCTACAAAACCATCAATCTCATAGTACATTAGTAATCAAAATAGTATTATGTTTATATCTTCCATATGCAACAACCTGTATAACCATGTATTAGTTAATACAACAAATCAATTTTTACAATCATTTTTTAAATTTTTTTGATGAATTGATAGAACATAAATTCTGAAACATAATATGACAATTGATGGTATTAGTTGAATCAAGTTGAGATCTTTTATCAATATGTAATAAAATAACATATAAAAATAAATAAACAGAGTTTTAGCACCATAGTATATAATGGCCATAATTATAGAGTGCCTTTAGAAGTGAGGGACAGTTTCACACTAATTATGTTCTAGCCTATTTATTTATTTCAAATTTAATGATAATTATATAAACTGTAGGAGGTATCACTGAAGACCAGTAAGACATTAGGTCCATCCATTCCATTATTCATGTAACATTTAATAAAAATTTCCTATAATATTTTACCAATAATTAAATGAACATGTACATGAATATAGTAACATAGTGTTTATTATATATTAATACAAAATTTAAAATAATACACAAAACTACATTAACAGCAAATAATAGTGTCTAGTCCACTTGTAAGGATGACTTTATACACACATTTGGACTATTTCCATATAGATATGAAAAAGTGTAAGTAAATATTTTTAAATTGGTCTCAAGATAACAAAGGTCTATCTTCATATTCATGTAACAATAAACCTTTTTAATTACTTTTATCTCTCTGTAACCTATAATACTATCTTTGTATCCAAATTAGGTCTACTATTATGTTTGTTAACTGTAAAATCTTTTGCATTTTATTACAAAAATAGTATAGAAAATAATTATTTTTGATAGTTACAAAACATTGCATACAAACAATTAATAAAAGGATACAAGATAAAATAATATTCTAATATTCTCACTATATATAGTCACGTCCTTCCTTATTGAGGAGGTATAATGACTTTGAACTGTAGACAGTCATCTTTTAAATATTGACAGTTACTACTACTATTGTAGCCTAGTCTGCTATATGGAAGAATTGTAGTTTCTAGATAGCTCCCTCATTTACCTTTATTGCATTGTTCTTTGTATTTCTAATCGAAAACATAATCATAACGATGATCATCACCATGTTGATTGAGGAGTTGTACGATAACTTCCCATTACATAGCCATTGAAGAAAACTATCATAACTGTCTTTCATCATGTAAGAATTAACACATAGTGATTTATTATCATTTGTAAAATCCACTTCAAACCATATTTGTATCCAAATTGAATATCAGTAAGGTAAGAAGAACTAAATCATTGTTCTTGAGTTTCCTTCTTGTATTCAAATTCTGTCATGGTAACAGACAGTACAGTCTCACGATATTCTTGTTGCTCATTTTACTGACTACAGTCTGTAAACACTCCAACTTAAAGTGTGCTGTACTAATTATATGATCATACAGTAGTCTGGTGTAGCCAGTCCCTTTCAAAGACTGACAATATGACATACAGTAGTCTGGTGTAGTCAGTCCCTGTAAAAGACTGACAATATGATGTTTGAATCATTATGTAGCAAGCAGCCTACTACTATAGGTAACCTGAATAAGGGACCACTTCTGCCAAAACATTTGACATGATTTATGAAAAAGGACAACTGCTAAAACATCTCAAAAAACAGTTTTGTATACATACAGTTGCTATATATATGCTAAATATGGTAACTGTATGCATACAAAGGTGTTGTTTGAGGTGTTTTAACAGTGATTCTTTTTCACAAATCATGCATGTCAAATGTTTTGGCAGAAATGATCCCTTGTTGTAAATCAGGTCACATATTCTTAACACATCAACTGTATAAATAATACTTAATAATTTAATGATGATAATAAGCACCAAATAATTTTAATTAGCAGGAACTAATATCATTAACTATTCTTATTGAATCCAGTACTATATTTGTTAATTGTGAATTAATTTACATTTACTGCAAAAAACAAAAGGACGTTTTGGACACTTCTCTTTATGTTCTTCTAAGTGCTGACGTTGGTATTGTTGACCACACCCATAAGGACAATCATCCTTGACATATGGACATTGTGTTAAGTGATTCTTGAGTTGACCTAGCTCCATCTTCTGACCACATCCCTCAGTACACCATATCAACAACTTGTTGAGAGTATTATGTTCAAAATATTTATCAGGACTAGTTCCATGTTCATTATGTTGACACATTGGACATTGTGGAGTAATATCTTGTTGTTTGAGTTTATCTCCACATTTTCTACAAATATGTTGACCACAACAAGTTAACTGGTGTGGTTCTTCAACAATGTCTAGACACAGAGGACATATGACATCATCAGGAGGAGCAAATTGGTACTTGTAGCTAGCCATTCCACGAGCCACACCTTAGCGTCTTTTTATAATTAAGGTGTGGCTCAAGTGATTTTTTCAGCAATGCACCACAATCAATTAATGTTTGTTTTAATTAGGAATGGACAATAAAATGTTGGTGTGAGCTGTGAATATCATTAAAACCAAGATTCATTGGTCTAACTGATCAAAATCAGTATATCTGAAGATTACAAAGGGCTATCTTCATATTCATGTACCAATAAATCTTTTTAATTACTTTTATCTCTCTGTAACCTATAATACTATCTTTGTATCCAAGTTGGGTCCAGTATTATGTTTGTTAACTGTAAAATGTTTTGGATTTTATTACAAAAATAGTATAGAAAATAATTATTTTTGATAGCTACAAAATCATTACATACTAACAATTAAGAAAAGGATGTAAAATAAAATAATATTCTAATATTCTCACTATATATAGTCACATTCTTCCTTATTGAGGAGATATAATGACTTTGAACTGTAGACAGTCATCTTTTAAATATTGACAGTTACTACTACTATTGTAGCCTAGTCTGGTATATGGAAGAGTTGTAGTTTGTAGATGTTTCCCTCGTTCTCTACTAGTAACTCTTTCACCTTTCCCAGTGTCTTTATAATCAAAGACATAATCATAATGATGATGATTACCATACTGATTGAGGAGTCGTATGATAACTTTCCCTTTAAATGGCCACTGAAGGAAATCATCATAAGGACCTCTCATAATGTAGGAATCAATACGTAGTGATGTTTTACTATTATAACTGGAAAAATCTACTTCAAAACACATCTTGTATCCATTGACATGAGTAAAATAAGGAGGACTAAACCATTGGACACCGTTATCCTTTTTGGATTTCAACTCTGTCATCGTAACATTAAGAACAGCATCACCACAAATTGTATCATGAATGTTAGCAACTACACACTCCATGTGTTCTAACTTCTTTGACAATTCATCAAGTTTCTCATCTCTCTCTTGAAGTTGTCGTATTATGCTTTTCTGTTCATCATCTTTTTTCAATAGTTGTTCATCTTTCTTTGTGATCTGAGCCTCTTTCTCTTGTAGTTGTCTGTCTTTCTCTTGTAGTTGTCTGTCTTTCTCTTCCATCATCTTCTGAAAACTCTCATAGATCATTTTAGAGGAGAGGGCACTATGGTGGACACCATTATCAGACAGATGTTGAGCTAGATCACAACGACGAGCCTTCTCTTGACATCCCACATGACTAAACTTACACTCTACCACCTGATAGGGACACTTATCAAGATGATCTTGTAACATTCCTCGTTCTATCTCATCTCCAGAACACTCATTAGGACAGATGATAGGATACTTGTCACATACTGGATAATGTTCATTAACTATAACCTCATAGATTGACTGGTACTTACAATAACCACAAATAAAAGGACATTTTGGACACTTAATTTTATGTTCCTCTATGTACTGACGTTGGTACTGTTTACCACACCCATAAGGACAATCCTCTTGAACATATGGACACTGTGTTAGGTGGTTCTTGAGTTGACCTAGTTCCACCTTTAGACCACACCTTTCAGTACACCATATCAACAACTTGTTGAGAGTATTTCGTTCAAAATATTTATCATGAACAGTTCCATACTCATTATGTCGACACATTGGACAGTGTGGAGTAATATCTTTTTGCTTGAGTTTGTCTCCACGTTTCTACAAATATGTTGACCACAACAAGTAAACTGGTGCGGTTCTTCAACAATATCTAGACACAGAGGACATATGACATCATCAGGAGGAGGATTAACAAACTGATACTTGTAGCTGGCCATCTCTTTGAGAACACCAGCCACTCCCCCAGGTGGGATTTAGTTTATTAATTATTATTAATTCTAGCCAAAATAGTGTTTGCATTTTTTGCGCATTTGTTATTATGTTTAATTAATTAATTAAAAATATAATATTAGTAATATTCTAGTTATAGATAATTGAATAATTTATTGCTCTTTTATCTATAATCTAGTGTAGCCAGCACCATTAAAGACTGACCATACAATATTTGAATTATACATTAAAAATTATATGTTTATAGTAACTGATAGTAATTAGCAGTACATATATAATTTTATTAGGAGTAATTTACTTTTTCAACTATATTCATGTATATGTACGTCTATATAGTAACAATTTTTGATAATATAAAATTTGACATTTGAAGATAATAATATTATAATACAATTAAAACAGCATATATTATAATGGTATCTAGTACTCTCAAACTTCATAAATTATAGTAACTATATATTATACATACATACATACATACATACATACATACATACATACATACATACATACATACATACATACATACATATTATATATAAAAAAAAAGTTGAGCATAAATATTGGTATGTACATGTATGTGTATGTCACAATATTAATGATGTTGGTAACCTGCTAGACTTGCCTAACATAATAGCAGACTGTAAATATAACATATTTCATTAAAATTAATTTTGTAGACATATGATATGATTGATATTCATTTTGTGGTGCTAGACAATTCCCTTATTTTCCACTAGTAACTCTCCCATTACTGTAGCTCCTTCATTATAACATACAGGTTGCACAATATATTATTAGTTAATAAATTCCCACTACTCTCTAAAACACATCGACTATATGTAGTCAATGTGTTTTAGAGAGTACTGGGAATTAGTCAATTAGCTAGTTATCCAGAAGGAATTCCTGTGTTGATCAAAATAATATATTTAATAAATATACTACTGGTCCTTTGTATGATTGTAATATAGCAACATCCATTTAAGGAGTTGTTTATACCACTGTGCATGTATATTATAGATATATCATAGTTACCATATATAATTGTATGTACATTGATGGATTATTCTACTCACTTTTATGGTACCTGTTTCTTTGACATTACATATCATATCACATATACAGAAGACAAACCTAATATGGAATATACTGGTTCATTAATTCATCCATTCACTGATCTAGGAGTTAGATTTATGGACAGATAAATCATGGTCATTGAGTACTCTTGTGATTACATTAGGTGTTACTATTTCTAGAATTTATAAATATTTAGTGTTTAGGGTATAGTGAACAGTGAGATAATGACATAAATATGTCTACTTTATATATGGTAATTTTTAATATGTATTCAATATAGTTTTATATTAAGAAATTATCACTTGAAACTGGAGGCAATCATCTTTTAACAAGTTTATATTTTTATATGAAGAATAGCCACTCTGAGGTGATAGAACAGGTCCTCGGTCCCCATTAGTGACCCTATTACCAGAGTCACTCTCCATATACTTGAAGACATAATCAGGTCCATTCCGATTGACAATTCATACAATAAATATCCCTTTAAATGGCCACTGGAGATGATCATCATAGTGACCTTTCATCATGTAGAAATATATATCGAGGTATCCTGGTGTACCATATTGACATAGAAATTGACTACAAAGCCCATTTTGTATCCATAATGAATTCTAGTATAATATGGAGGACTAAACCATTGGAGTTTGTTATCCATCTTGTGTTTGAGCTCTGTCATTGTAACACGTAGTACAAAACTATCGCTATCAACAGTATGTGAATATATGCCACCCAGCAAACATTTGCTTTCTTCTCTTGAATCACAAATTTTAGATAACAAGAGAGCAAGCATCTTATCTTTCTCCTGAAATTGTCTGTCTTTCTCTTTAATCATCTTTAACAAATTTCATGGATCATTTTAGAGAACACTATGGTGGACATCATTATCAGACTGATGTTGAGCTAGATCGTGACGATGAACCTTCTCTTGACATCCCACATGACTAAACTCACACTCTACCACCTGGAAGGGACATTTATCAAGATGATCTTTTAATATTCCTTGGTTTATCTCATCTCCAGAACACTCATTAGGACAGATGATAAGATACTTGTCACATACTGGATGATGTTCATTAACTATCACCTCATAGGTTGATGCAAATATTAGCAAACATTACTTTAAATTAGTAATACTTCCTTTTCAAATATGTGGTGTCTATGTATACAGTCATAATTAAGAGAAAAATGACAATACTACATTTCTTGTGTCCATTGTTAAGAAGTGACTGCATCTACTCATACACTGATTTACCATCTATTTCTATAAATAGAAGTGGTTATATGTCATTGAATACTAGAAATGTCTTACATCCATTATCACATTAGATGATGTTATTACCTTTATACATTAAATATTTAGTAATCACAATCTCTAGCTATGAGAGTTCATGGTCAGGTCTACCAGACCTGCTAATTGTTTGGTAAGAAGTGTATTGTGTTAGATATTGTAATTGTAGAGCATGTGTATCATAGTATGGACTTCTTGGTAGACAAATGGTCACTTAAAATAATGTTAATGAACATTCATTCAAAAATACATGTATTACTCTGTCATGAATTTAATCATATACTCCATTTATTGAGGTACTATAACCTTAAACTTGAGACAGTCATCTTTTAAATATTGACAGTCAATATCAGCATTGTAGTCTAGTTGTTCTAATGGAAGACATTTACTCTGAGTTGGTAGACAATGTCCACGTTCTCCTCTAGTAACTCTTTTCCCTCGGTCATTGTGTTTATAATCAAAGACATAATCATAATGATGATGATCACCACACTGATTGAGGAGTCGTATGATAACTTTCCCTTTAAATGGCCACCGAAGATAATCATCATATGGTCCTGGCATCATGTAGGAATCAATATGTAGTGTTGTTTTATTATTGAGAAGATCAACTTCAAAGCACATTATGTATCCACTGATATGAATAAAATACGGAGGACTATACCATCGGACATGGTTATACTTCTTGTGTCTGAAGTTTGTCATTGTAATGTGAACAACAGCATTAACACAAATCCTATCATGAATGTCAGCAACTACACACTCCAAGTGTTCTAACTTTTTTGACAAATCATCAAGTTTCTTGTCTCTCTCTTGTAGTTGTTGTATGATGCTTTTTTGTTCATCATATTTTTTCAATAGTTGTTCATCTTTCTTTGCAATCTGAGCCTCTTTCTCCTGTAGTTGTCTGTCTTTCTCTTCCATCATCTTCTGCAAATTCTCATAGATCATTTTAGAGGAGAGAGCACTATGGTGGACACCATTATCAGACAGATGTTGAGCTAGATCACAACGACGAACCTTCTCTTGACATCCCACATGACTAAACACACACTCTACCACCTGGAAGGGACACTTATCAAGATGATCTTGTAACATTCCTTGTTCTATCTTATCTCCAGGACACTCATTAGGACAGATGATAGGATACTTGTCACATACTGGATAATGTTCATTAACTATCACCTCATAGGTTGACTGGTACTTACAATAAACACAAATAAAAGGATGTTTTGGACACTTCTCTTTATGTTCCTCTATGTACCGACGTTGATA
Organism: Xestospongia muta; assembly: GCA_963693285.1. NCBI lineage: Eukaryota > Metazoa > Porifera > Demospongiae > Haplosclerida > Petrosiidae > Xestospongia > Xestospongia muta. The sequence goes on along the minus strand of OY848923.1, from coordinate 7,351,477 downwards.
TTGTTGACCACACCCATAAGGACAATCCTCTTGAATACATGGACACTGTATTAAATGATTCTTGAGTTGACCTAGCTCCACCTCCTGACCACATCCCTCAGTACACCATATAAGCAACTTTTTGAGAACATTTCGTTCAAAGTATTTATCATGAACAGTTCCATACTCATTATGTCGACACATTGGACATAGTGTTGGAGTACTATCTTGTTGTTTGAGTTTGTCTCCACATTTTTTACAAATATGGTGACCACAACAAGTTAATTGGTGTGGTTCTTCAACAATATCTAGACACAGAGGACATATGACATCATCAGGAGGAGGACTAACAAACTGATACTTATAGCTGGCCATCTCTTTCAGAACACCAACCACTCCCTTAGGTGGGCCTTTAGTTTATTAAATATTATTAATTCTAGCCAAAATAGTGTTTACATTTTTTCGCATTTATTATTATGTTTAATTAATTAATTAAATGTAGAATACTAGTAGTGTTACCATATAATAGTCTAGTTATAGATAATACAATAATTTATTACTCTTTTATCTATGATCTTATATTGCCAGTCACCACCAAAGACTGACCATACAGTATTTGAATCATACATTAAATATTATGTGTTTATAATAACTGATAGTAATTAGTAGTATATATATAATTTTATTAGGAGGAATTTACTTCTTCATATATATGTACATGCATATAGTAACAATTTTTGATAATACAAAATATGGTGATTGAATCATTATGTAGCAAGCAGCCTACTACTATAGGTGACCTGAATAAGGGACCACTTCTGCCAAAATATTTGACATGATTTATGAAATAGGACAACTGTTAAAACATCTCAAAAAACAGTTTTGTATACATACAGTTGCTATATATATGCTAAATATGGTAACTGTATGTATACAAAGGTGTTGTTTGAGGTATATTTTAACAGTGATTCTTTTTCACAAATCATGCATGTCAAATGTTTTGGCAGAAATGATCCCTTGTTGTAAATCAGGTCACATATTCTTAACACAGCAACTGTATAAATAATACTTAATACTTTAATAATGATAATAAGCACCAAATAATTTTAATTAGCAGGAACTTGTATCATTAACTATTCTTATTGAATCCAATACTATAATTACTAATTGTGAATTAATTTACATTTACTACAAAAAATAAAAGGACGTTTTGGACACTTCTCTTTATGTTCTTCTAAGTGCTGACGTTGGTATTGTTGACCACACCCATAAGGACAATCATCCTTGACATATGGACATTGTGTTAAGTGATTCTTGAGTTGACCTAGCTCCATCTTCTGACCACATCCCTCAGTACACCATATCAACAACTTGTTGAGAGTATTATGTTCAAAATATTTATCAGGACTAGTTCCATGTTTATTATGTTGACACATTGGACATTGTGGAGTAATATCTTGTTGTTTGAGTTTATCTCCACATTTTCTACAAATATGTTGACCACAACAAGTAAACTGGTGTGGTTCTTCAACAATGTCTAGACACAGAGGACATATGACATCATCAGGAGGAGCAAATTGGTACTTGTAGCTAGCCATTCCACGAGCCACACCTTAGCGTCGTTTTATAATTAAGGTGTGGCTCAAGTGATTTTTTCAGCAATGCACCACAATCAATTAATGTTTGTTTTAATTAGGAATTGGCAATAAAATGTTGGTGTGAACTGCGAATATCATTAAAACCAAGCTTATAAAAAGATTCATTGGTCTAACTGATCAAAATCAGTATATCTGAAGATTACAAAGGGCTATCTTCATATTCATGTCCTAATAAATCTTTTTGATTACTTTTATCATTCTGTAACCTATAATACTATCTCTGTATCCAAATCGAGTCCAGTATTATATTTGTTAACTGTAAAAAGTTTTGCATTTTTAACACAAGAAATATTTTAGAAAATTTTTTTGTTGATAGGTACAAAAACAATGCATGCAAACAATTAAGAAAAACAATGTAAATAAAATAATGTTCTTGTGATGAACTAGAAATTTCTTTGTTTTGTTTATGTATTGTGATAATTCTGTATACATAGGTATTGTTCTGTTATCTGATAGAACCTTCTTGTCTCTGTTACTTGCTAGAACTTTCTATGTCACATGTTGTACTATTATATAAATCAAGTTGATTTTTGTAAGGAGAGTTCCTCCAGTCCAGTACTTTCAATCTAATAAATTTAACTCTGCCAATCTGGTATCTTCCACTTTTGGTGGCAGTGATGGGATTGATCGTAACAGAAGTAATGAGACCCATAAATATAGAAGCAGTTAAGTTTGTGCTGTATGACAATTCGTTCTGGAAGGAGATACCAGAAGCTTTGTAAAGTGCCTTTAGAAGTGAAGGACAGTTTCACACTAATTATGTTCTAACCCTTTTATTTATATCACTGTTAATTATAATATATAAACTGTTAGAGGTATCACTAAATACCAGTAAGACATTAGGTCTATCCATTCCATTATTCATGTAACATTCAATAAAAATTCCCTATAATATTTTACTAATAATTAAAATAAACATGTACATGAAATATAATAACATAGTGATAATTATATATTATAATACAAAATTAAAATAATACATAAAACTACATTAACAGCAAATAATGGTGTCTAGTTCACTTGTATGGATGACTTCATACACACATTTTGAATTACCGGTATTTTCATATAGCTATGGATGCACCCAATTGCATATTAATATGACAAACAAATTTTAAAAAATTGTAAAGTAACTTAAAAAATACTCTCAAGATTACAAAGGACTGACTATCTTCATATTTATATCTCAATAACTCTTTCTAGTTACTTTTATCTCTCTGTAACCTATAATTCTATCTCTGTATCAAAATAGGGTCTGCTATTATGTTTGTTAACTGTAAAATGTTTTGCATTATATTACAACAACAGCATAGAAAAAACATTTTTGAAAGCTACAAAAATATTGCATGGAAACAATTAAAAAAAGGGATGTAAAATAAGATAATGTTTTAATGTTCTAACTATATATGATCATGTCCTTCCTTATTGAGGAGGTATAATAACTTTGAACTTGAGACAGTCATCTTTTAAATATTGACAGTTAGTAATAGCATTGTAGTCTAGTTTGCTATATGGAAGAGTTGCAGTTTCTAGATGTTCCCCCCGTAAACCTCTAGTAACTTTTTTACCTTGCTCTTTGTCTTTATAATCAAAGACATAATCATAATGATGATGATCACCTAATTGGTTAAGGAGTTGTATGATAACTTTCCCTTTAAATGGCCATAGAAGAAAACCATCATAATGGCCTTTCATCATGTAGGAATCAATATGTAATGATTTATCATTAGTGAAAACCACTTCAAAGCACATCTTGTATCCATGTTGGAAATTGGTAAAGTAAGGAGGACTAAACCAGTTGTCAGTGCTTTCCTTCTTCTCTTCAAATTCTGTCATGGTAACAGACAGTACAACCTTACCACATACCTCGTTGCTCATTTTACCAACTACAGTGTGTAAATATTCTAACTTCTCAAGCAAGACATTGAGCTTCTTATCTTTCTCCTGTAACTGTCTTTCTTTTAGCTGGACAGTTGATTGTAGTTTTTTTGTCATTTCCTCTAGCTGAGCTTCCTTCTCTAGTAGTTGCTTATCTTTCTCCTGTAGTTGTCTGTCTTTCTCGTGTAGTTGTCTGTCTTTATCTTCTATCATCTTCTGTAAACTCTCATAGATCATTTTAGAAGAAAGAGCACTATGGTGGATACCATTATCAGACAGATGTTGAGCTAGATCACAACGACGAACCTTCTCTTGACATCCTACATGACTAAACTCACACTCAACCACCTGGAAGGGACACTTATCAAGATGATCTTGTAACATTCCTCGTTCTATCTCATCTCCAGAACACTCATTAGGACAGATGATAGGATACTTGTCACATACTGGATAATGTTCATTAACTATCACCTCATAGGTTGACTGGTACTTACAATAATCACAAATAAAAGGACGTTTTGGACACTTCTCTTTATGTTCCTCTATGTATTGATGTTGGTATTGTTGACCACACCCATAATGACAATATACAACACGGAAAGGACACTTATCAAGATGATCTTGTAACATTCCTCGTTCTATCTCATCTCCAGAACACTCATTAGGACAGATAATAGGATACTTGTCACATACTGGATAATGTTCATTAAAGGGGGGGGGACATGCCAAAATTCAAAAATATTTTTTTTGCATAAATGTTATCTTTGACATATGCAATTCACCCTAAAAATATTTAAAAATTTTCTAAAAATTGTTATCACTGTTAAAAGCAAGCTTCTTTTCGAAGCTCTTTTAAGGATTCTTCTGAGATTACAATGTTCTTCCTAGTAGGGTGGGGCTCCCTTGTGACGTCACAGGGGGAACGAATGCTAGCATTGCTAGGTGCAAAGTAATGGCTGAAGACTTTCAATGCAATGTATCTAGTCGGTATTCCAGCATATTAAGCCTCTCCTACTCTTCTTCTTCTTTCGATATGATCGAAAGCAGTGACCTTGCTTCGTGTGTGGAATCTGACCTCGAGGAAGGCTCTGAGAACATAGTTGTTCCATATCAGTATGAACCAGAGGAAAATGGCTCTGAGTCAGAATCTTCAGATGAGTCTCAGAATGCTTCAAAATATTGTGTTATGTTATATATATATATAGATACAATTTACCTGTGTAACTGTGGACACTGTTGTTCCATATTAGTATGAACCAGAGGAAAATGGCTCTGAGTCAGAATCTTCAGATGAGTCTCAGAATGATGGGAGGTTACTAAATACTGAATGATTAGTCTCTTGTGTCAGATTCTGCTATCAAGAGCCACAGAAGTCGTTTCAGCCTTCTCCAAAATTAGTTCAATATTAGTTCAATAATGTTATTATTTGTTTGTTATGAAAATAATTAATATCATTACTCTTGACTCTAAACTCATTAACTATATGTTAGTCTCATTGAGTTAGTGATACTTGAACCCAACATAATGAGCAGATGGAAACGTTGTCCAAATTTTGTTGTCAACACAGCTAGGTAATACATGTATTTTTCTTCCAACCCAATCCCAACACCAACTAGTAAACTGTTGATAAGAGATAAATTTTATTGCCTGTATGTAATGGCTTACTGTAAGTGAGTTCAATAAAACCCTGTACTTACTCATATCCTGGTTGGTCCTGAATATCATGTGTACCATAATGTTGCCTATAACTGAAATATCCTGCTTGTAATGCTCAGACATTTAGTCAAACAGGTTCAAATCCTTCATGTTCAGTGATACAGGATATCTGTGCTTGAATCTGCCCCATTTTCTGGATTGTAATGTCTATCTCACAACACCATATGCACTCAGCTACAGTAGGCATGACTATACAATGTCCACAGTTACACAGGTAAATTGTATCTATATATATATAACATAACACAATATTTTGAAGTTAGCTCAGACAGCTCATGTAGCCTTCTTATTCATTAGTATAACTGACTAACAGACACAAGAGACTAACCATTCAGTATTTAGTAACCTCCCATCATTCTGAGACTCATCTGAAGATTCTGACTCAGAACCATTTTCCTCTGGTTCATACTGATATGGAACAACTATGTTCTCAGAGCCTTCCTCGAGGTCAGATTCCACACACGAAGCAAGGTCACTGCTTTCGATCATATCGAAAGAAGAAGAAGAGTAGGAGAGGCTTAATATGCTGGAATACAGACTAGATACATTGCATTGAAAGTCTTCAGCCATTACTTTGCACCAGGCAATGCTAGCATTCGTTCCCCCTGTGACGTCACAAGGGAGCCCCACCCTACTAGGAAGAACATTGTAATCTCAGAAGAATCCTTAAAAGAGCTTCGAAAAGAAGCTTGCTTTTAACAGTGATAACAATTTTTAGAAAATTTTTAAATATTTTTAGGGTGAATTGCATATGTCAAAGATAACATTTATGCAAAAAAAATATTTTTGAATTTTGGCATGTCCCCCCCCCTTTAACTATCACCTCATAGGTTGACTGGTACTTACAATAATCACAACTAAAAGGACGTTTTGGACATTTCTCTTTATGTTCCTCTATATACTGACGTTGGTATTGTTGACCACACTCGTAAGGACAATCCTCTTGAACATATGGACACTGTGTTAGGTGGTTCTTGAGTTGACCTAGTTCCACCTCCTGACCACACCCATCAGTACACCATATCGACAATGTGTTCAGAGTATTACGTTGAAAATATTTATCAGGTAACATTGTACACTCATTATGTCGACACATTGGACAGCGTGGAGTAGTAGCTTGCTGTTTAATTTTGTCTCCACACATTTTACAGATATGGTGACCACAACAAGTAAACTGGTGTGGTTCTTCAGCAATATCTAGACATAGAGGACATATGACATCATCAGGAGGAGGATTAACAAACTGATACTTATAGCTGGCCATCTCTTTCAGAACACCAGACACTCCCCCAGGTGGAATTTAGTTTATTAAATATTATTAATTCTAGCCAAAATAGTGTTTACATTTTTTCCGCATTTGTTATTATGTTTAATTAATTAATTAAAAGTAGAATGCTAATAGTGTTACCATATAATAGTCTAGTTATAGATAATACAATAATTTATTACTCTTTTATCTATGATCTTATATTGCCAGTCACCATCAAAGACTAACGTTAACCAATACAGTATTTGAATCATACATTAAATATTATGTGTTTATAATAACTGATAGTAATTAGCAGTACATATATAATCTTATTAGGAGGAATTTACTTCTTCATATATATGTACATGCATATAGTAACAATTTTTGATAATACAAAATTTGACATTAATTTGAAGATAATAATATTATAATACAATTAAAAATGGCATATATACAATAGTGTCTAGTATTCTCAAACTTCATAATTACTTTTTAATTTACTTTTTGTCAATCTGTAAGATCATTCATTAAATTTATAGACTCTTATATGATTGATATATGCTCTGAGATGCTAGACAACTCCCTTGTTCTCCACTAGTAACCCTATTACCATAGCATTAGCTTTATAAGCAGGATAAATTTGTAGGAATTATTATAGTAAGTTGTACAATAAACAATAACGTTCCCTTTAAATGGTAACTGAAGATAATCATCATAAGTACCTGTCATCATTAGTAAAGTATTCAGTGTACCATATATACTATAGGAAATCAACTACAAACAAACATAGTAGCAGTTATTTTAAATTTCATTTTGATAACTTTAGTTCTTGATCATATTGTCTATTCCTTTTTGCCAATAAAATCGGGTGGTTCTTGGTGTAACTTGACTATGATGACATGGACACTCCTCTTTATGTACCTCTGTGTACTGACGTTGGTATTGTTGACCACACCCATAAGGACAATCCTCTTGAATGCACAGACACTGTGGTAATTGGTTCTTGAGTTGACCTAGTTCCACCTTTAGACCACACCTATCAGTACACTAACTGTGGCAGAGGGTACAGCTGTGGTGCTAACATGGTCATAGGGTGGGGACAACCTGCGGTTCCAATACTTGCTCCTGGAGGACTAGTACAATAGTGTTGACATTATATAATATTCCACATTGTTGATATTATGTTTCACAATTAAATGTTTAGTACTTGTTATGTAATCAGTACATGATATTCTAGCTCATCCCTCAAAAACATATTGCTAGGGATTATTGGCACATATAGTGATATACATCATTTTAAATTAGTAATACTTTCTTTTCAAATATGTGGTGTCTATGTATAGGTTGACTGGTACTTACAATAATCACAACTAAAAGGACGTTTTGGACATTTCTCTTTTTTATTTTTCTTTGGACATCATCATAAGTGGCTCGAGTTGACCTAACTCCACTTTCTGACCACACCCTTCAGTACACTATATTGGCAATGTGTTGAGAGTATTACGTTCAAAATATTTATCAGTTAACATTGTACACTTATTATGTCGACACATTGGACAGTGTGGAGTAGTAGCTTGCTGTTGGATTTTGTCTCCACATTTTCTATAGATATGCTGACCACATCAAATTATATAACTGGTGTGGTTCTTAAACAATATCTAGACACAGAGGACATATGACATCATCAGGAGGAGAACTAATAAACTGATACTTATAGCTGGCTATCTAATTTTAAAACACCAACCACTCCCTCGGGAGTTTATAATTTATTACTTATTATTAATTCTAGCCAAAACAGTACATTATGTTAAATAATTTAATACTAGTCGTACATAGTCTCGCGAGCCAGACTCTTTGGTTAGAGAGGAAGGCTCACGAGACTAAGTCATACAATAAGTAGTCCAGTGTAGCCTGTCCGGATACAGAGTGTGGGATGCACAGACCGCCCACTTAGCGGGCGGCTAAAATTTAAACAAATAAATTTCATCATTAATTTTATTATTTATAGACGGACCCTTTTTAATCATGAGACAATAACGTGATAGAGAAACAAAACACAATTATAGTCATAACTGTTAAGAATATCTGTCAGTCCCATTCTCCAAAGACGCCTTCTAAAAAAAGAGAGTCAACAATCACCTGGCAGTCTACTACCTCCATGCCGTAATGAATACTCAAGAGAAATAGCCCTTTTGTCTTTTGTGTCATCGTGAACAGCGCCAAGTTTTTATTCTGTCTTCCACAAAAAAGAATAGTTTTTACAATTGAAAGCGACTTCGATAGATTTCTTGAATTTGTCAATCATGAGCAGAGATGGTCATTGCTGTAACTTATGGTGTACGTTGCTCCTTGACATCAAGAAAAGGAAACCATATCAGACATAGAATTTTACGGAAGGCGCAGATCCCTATTCCTATTTCCAATTTCATCCGTGCACCTTAAATTCCAATTAAAAATGCAGTTGATGGGTTCCAATTCTAATATATAACCAAAATCAGGAACCCAACCCAACTGGAAGCATCTCGCTAACACTCAATTCTAAGAGACGGCTTGTAGAATTGGAATGTCTGTCTGTGGCTTCCGTATAATTTTTATGATATTGCAGAGTTCCATATCTTCTCAATATCTCTGTGACTTTGTAGAAAGTCTTCATTGGCCCACTAACTAACACACCAAGATCACCACTATCACGGTTTGCCCTTGCAAAGATGAAACAAAGAAGACAGAAATATCCAACAAGTAATTTGGAATAAGTTTGCCTTTATCCACTCTTGAGAGAATCTACACTTTTACCTGAATTCATCATGTGTTGGGAACACAAAGTCATTATCAAGTTTGAAAACTTTAGTTATAAAGTTATACCTAGTATACAACTAAAATACCAGCAATTTTAATATCCAGAATAATATTATAAATTGTTATAATTGTTAATTGTTTTAATTTACTTCTCTAGATCAGTGAGAGTGTGAGCAATATCATAAACTTGACCAATGTCATAAGGACAACATAACTCAGAAAAGCTTAGAAACAGAGTTACTAGAAGAGCTAGAGTTAAGGCTAGTGGAAGAGCTACTACTACTGTGACCATCATTCTTACACTGTAAGTACTTACTATTAGTAACGTAATGGACATATAAGATCTATGTTATCAGTTTACTTAGCTGGTTACTATGGGGATGTCTTCATGACCACTTATTATCAGATCTAGACATATGACCACTACCCAGTTTTCTTAGTTTCCCACTATACATGTGAATGTTTTCTCAATTCCTCTAAGTCTAGGAAATGCTACATTATAAACTTTATTCAGCTGGCCTATTCCATAGTTCCTGACAAAGGTTTGGTTCTTTTGAAGGCAACTGTGGGCATGTTCCATGTTATCAGTATTCCCTAAGTAGGCATGTCTTATCTACTTAAAAGTTAAGGTATGCTGATCAGGTGTCAATATTATCTGACTTCATAGCTACCCAAACCACAATAGTCATATCTAATAACAATATATTAGTTAAATCAACAAATCAATTTTTACAGTGTAGATGCCATCCTTTTCTCGGGTAGAGTAACAGTAACTAGTCCCAAAGAAGTCAATGTTACCTGGTACTTTGCCATATTCACAATATTATTTGCTACATGTGACTTATCACACCAATTATTTTATTATAATATTTATAAAAACATTGAGGTATAGCTTTGTAAGGTGTGGTTGCAAGAATTCGCTATGAACATACTACCACAGGATTGAATTGAATGATTGACCGTGAATATTATTAGAGATAAAAACGACAGCCACTCCCCTAGATCCGTAGTGCTTATAACTCTACTACTGTCTATTTGGGGAAATTTCTAGTGTCGAAGTGAATTCTTCTATCAAGGAATTAAGCTATGCTTACATTAATTTCTATGACAAAAGTAGCGCTAAAAAGGGCCCAACGACTAACCAATGGTCAATCAGCACTAAGATCGATTCCAAATGTTTTTTTTTTGAATTTGAAGTCTGATGACATGACGAAACTCAATCTTGGTGGACAAGAAGTAACAGATAAAATCCATCAACCAGATAATCATACTAATTCTGGACCACACCAATCTCCTCTGTTGTCTCAACCTCCCGTTCCAACTATCCAAGTTACAATTTGTGGTAATGGTATCACTGGTGAAGATTTGGAACACTATTTTAGACAATATGGCGAAATGGTTCAGACACCTACCATACAAGTTTGTGCAACAAATTTTGCCTGCATTAATTACAGGACTATTGAAAGTGCCATTGCTGCCTGCAGGATAAGCAGGTTTTCTCTCAAAGGTGTAACAATAATGATGAAATCATCTGTGCAGGAAAAAATTATTAAAAGTGAAAAGCTTGAATTACAAGCAAAACATGAAGCACTAAACAGTACAACTAGTGGTGTGTCATACCCTAGTGAATGGGAACCTCAGAGTGATGACATTGAGTTAAAGGCAGTTTCACATGGCAGCAAGGAGTGGTCAAATGTTGAAGCTGATGTGAAGAAAAGCATGCCTGGTGTTTTCTTGATAAAAGTAGAAAGAATTCAAAATAAAAGATTATGGGAGAAATATGATTTCTACAAGAAAATACAACTCATTAAAAATGATGGTATTATGAATGAAATGAGGTTGTTTCATGGCACAAAAACCAATCCTCCAGAGAAGATATATCGCTCTGAACATGGCTTTGATTTTCGATTTGGCAAGTTTGGTATGTGGGGCAAAGGAACCTACTTTGCTGTTGATGCCATTTACTCTACTCATTATGCATACAAGTCAGCCTCGGGACGACAGATTTTTATGGCTTATGTTTTGACAGGGCATTCTAAAAAGACACATCCAGATTCCAAAATGGTTGCTCCTCCTATTAAAGAAGGTGAACAACGATATGACAGTGTCATTGGTGATGCTGTGACAAAATATGGAACATTCCATGTATATGCTGTCTATGATCATGACAAATCGTATCCAGCATATCTCATCACATTTTCGGACTTTTTTAGTGGCATATTATAATTATAATAATTTTTGTATAGCAAGTATTATTAACTCAAATGATTTCAAGTAGAAACTATTGAGTGTTTTTTTCTTAAAAAATGCACTACACTATTATTTGGAACATGGTATATTGTAATATAGCCAGACAAAATGTTTTTGTTTACTATTTTCTCCTTGTGACAGCCATTGACTTAGCATTTAGCTCAGGATCTCTTCTTTATCTGATCTTGGCACAACAGGTTTAAAAAAAGATTAATACCTCCTATATTTAATTTTTGTTTAGATTGTGGTATAAAAACAATTAATAAAGTGTTCTAGAATTCATTATGAGAGGATATAATTAAACTAACTAGTCCTTGTACTGGACATCTGTCTGGTGATTCAGGATAACAAATAGTTGCTCCTAACTCCATTAGTGACTAAGGACAGTGAAGAAGACACAATTATAAACTGAATAATTTAAACAAAGATTATAAATACTCTACTAAACTAACGTGATTGAAATCTCCTGCCTGACCAGTTGGTACAGCCATATTTACTAAACTCCTATTTATTAAAAGCACATTATTGATATTGCTCACCATCTATATCCTCACGAAATGTGATCCAAAGCTTGTTTAGAGTCAGCAGGAGCTCCAATTGTTCTTAATCTTGACATAACTCTAATGACGTTGCCATCAACAGCACCTACTGGCTACAATATATCACAAAATATTACATCCTTAGAAGAACCCATTACATAGCTTACTTCATTAAGAGCAATTTAAATCATAATAAATTGTTATTAAAATGTGGACACCTACAGTGATTATGAATATAGAATGAAATACATGATCTGATAAACAAAATAGATAGATCATGACTCTAATTAATTATGGACCCCTAGAGCGCGTCATGTGCTCTAGATGTACATATATAGCTTAGCACTATAATATATTGTGAATATGTTACATGATCAATGATGGGATAACTGCTCTGATTGTGTATATATGCAGTTGAGGTACTATAAGGAATTATACAAACTTTATATTAAGACAAATACATCTAACACTTTTAATTAAAAAATTAGCAAGTAAATGAATGGATGGATAGATAGATCAATAGACAGATGTTTTGATCAATGACCAGATTAATAGTGTTTGTATCTTTCTAGGTCTACTTGCTGGAAAGTGGGAGTGTCCTAGTGTTTATATAAAAGAGGAGGAGAAGGATTCACTGAATAAAATGGACAGTTATATTAGAGAGAAATTGACTGAACATCATATCATATGTGACCAACTGGCATTCGAAGAATCAGTAAATAATCATTGCATTGTCATGACTATATATAGTGATTATAACAAGTGTGTATTCCTTATAGCAAGGGCCCATAGCCTTGCAAGGAGAAAGGAGTGTGCAACTGCTGATCTCACACAATATCCGGGGGAGCAATAATAGGGATTAAAAAACTCAAAACACAGTTAACAACTTATCACACTCATAAAATCAGTCTTGATGAGGCTAAAAAGATACTGGCCTCCATAGATTTTATTGATTTCAATGAACTCCACTTTCTACCTGAAGTTGGAAAAGAAGTTACTGACTTCCTTGAACGACTCGTGGGTTACACTAGTGATGTTGCCATTAAATTGGACATCATTCGTTACCTTAGCGACATTGTAAACCATTTCTGCTTGTCATGGGGACAGGAGGAGGTTGAGGAATTTTGCAGCATAATTAAGACCCTAACAACAGGGTTTTCCCCTTGACAACCCGTCTATCAATCAGCATTAGCATTACTGAAAGACCTAACTCACTAAATGAAAAAGAGTGACCCACTTATACAAAAATCCTCAAGGATTGTTTAACAGAAGTGGTTCCTAAGCAACAACGTAGGACAAGACTAGGTGCTACGAGAGGACAAATGCTAGGTGCTACGAGTGGACAGATGCTAGGTGCTATGAGAGGACAAATGCTAGGTGCTACTAGTGGACAAATGCTAGGTGCTACGAGAGGACATATGTACGTGTATACATACGTATACGTGTATTATAGTAAGTATTATTAACTCAAATGATTCCAAGTGAAACTATTGAGTGTTTTTTGCTTAAAAATGCACTACACTATTATTTGGAACATGGTATATTGTAATATAGCCATTATTAATTAGTTTATTGTTCTGAAGCCAGACCAAATTTTTTTAGTTTACTATTTCTCCTTGCGACAGCCATTGACTTAGCATTTAGCTCAGGTAACATGCATTCCAGCAAACATGCTAGATTCATCCTCAACTCCATTTTGACAGCTGGACTATATATCTTTCAAAATGGGGTACATCATATTCAAATAATGTAGTGCATAACATTTGTTCCTGTCCTATGGTCTGTGAGTAAACACATTAATTTATATATCACTTCATAAACATGTATAGACCCTATTACAATATTTAATATATATGCAAACATTACAAGACTACTTTATGCTTTCCGAGAAAGCGTTCTTTACAATAAAGTCACCGGTTTACGACCAAATGTCACTAAGCAATTACTTCAAAGCACCGCACGCTTAGCAGGCGGCTAAAATTTTAAGGTAATAAATTTATTTTATTATTTATAGACGCACCCTTTTTAATCACGAGACAATAAAGTCAATAACGTGATAGAGAAACAAAATACAATTATAATCATCACTGTTAAGAATATTTGTCAGTTCCATTCTCCAAAGATGTCTTCTAAAAAAAGAGAGTCAACAATCACCTGGCAGTCTACTACCTCCATGCCGTAATGAATACTCAAGAGAAGTAGCCCTTTTTGTCTATTGTGTCATCATGAACAAATCCAAGTTTTTATTCTGTCTTCCAAAAAAAAGAATAGTTTTTACAATTGAAAGCAACTTCGATCGATTTGCTTGAATTTGTCAATCATGAGCAGAGATGGTCATTGTTGTAACTTATGGTGTAAGTTGCTCCATGACATCAAGAAAGGAAACCATATCAGACAGAATTTTACGGAAGGCGCAGATTCCTATTCCTATTCCCAATTTCATCTGTGCACCTTATATTCCAATTAAAGATGCAGTTGATGGGTTCCAATTCTAATATACAACCAAAATCAGGAATCCAACCCAACTGGAAGCATCTCGCTGAGGCTCGATTCTAAGAGATGGCTCATGGAATTGGAATGTCTGTCTGTGGCTTCCGTATAATTTTTATGATATTGCAGAGTTCCATATCTTCTCAATATCTCTTTGACTTTGTAGAAAGTCTTCATTGGCCCACTAACTAACACACCAAGATCACCACTATCACGGCTTGCCCTTGCAAAGATGAAACAATGAAGACAGAAATATCCTACAAGTAATTTGGAATAAGTTTGAATTATCCACTCTTGAGAGAATCTACACTTTTACCTGAATTCATCATGTGTTGGGAACACAATGTCATTATCAAGTTTGAAAACTTTAGTTATAAAGTTATACCTAGTATACAACTAAAATACCTGCAATTTTAATTATCCAGAATAATATTATAAATTGTTATAATTGTTAATTGTTTTAATTTACTTCTCTAGATCAGTGAGAGTGTGAGCGATATCATAAACTTGACCAATGTCATAAGGACAACATAACTCAGAAAAGCTTAGAAACAGAGTTACTAGAAGAGCTAGAGTTAAGGCTAGTGGAAGAGCTACTACTACTGTGACCATCTTCTTAGATGCCATCCTTTTCTCGGGTAGAGTAACAGTAACTAGTCCCAAAGAAGTCAATGTTACCTGGTACTTTGCCATATTCACAATATTATTTACTACATGTGACTTATCACACCAATTATTTTATTATAATATTTATAAAAACATTGAGGTATAGCTTTGTAAGGTGTGGTTGCAAGAATTCGCTATGAACGTACTACCACAGGATTGAATTGAATGATTGACCGTGAATATTATTAGAGATAAAAACGACAGCCACTCCCCTAGACCCGTAGTGCTTATAACTCTACTACTGTCAATTTGGGGAAATTTCTAGTGTCGAAGTGAATTCTTCTATCAAGGAATTAAGCTATGCTTACATTAATTTCAATGACAAAAGTAGCGCTAAAAAGGGCCCAACGACTAACCAATAGTCAATCAGCACTAAGATCGATTCCAAATGTTTTTTTGAATTTGAAGTCTGATGACATGACGAAACTCAATCTTGGTGGACAAGAAGTAACAGATAAAATCCATCAACCAGATAATCATACTAATTCTGGACCACACCAATCTCCTCTGTTGTCTCAACCTCCCGTTCCAACTATCCAAGTTACAATTTGTGGTAATGGTATCACTGGTGAAGATTTGGAACACTATTTTGGACAATATGGGGAAATGGTTCAGACACCTACCATACATGTTTGTGCAACAAATTTTGCTTATATTAATTACAGGACTATTGAAAGTGCTGTTGCTGCCTGCAAGATAAGCAGGTTTTCTCTCAAAGGTGTAACAATAATGATGAAATCATCTGTGCAGGAAAAAGTAATTAAAAGTGAAAAGCTTGAATTACAAGCAAAACATGAAGCACTAAACAGTATAACTAGTGTTGTGTCATACCCTAGTGAATGGGAACCTCAGAGTAATGACATTGAGTTGAAGTCTGTTCTATGTGGCAGCAAGGAATGGTTAAATGTTGAAGCTGATGTGAAGAAAAGCATGCCTGATGTTTTCTTGATAAAAGTAGAAAGAATTCAAAATAAAAGATTGTGGGAGAAATATGATTTCTACAAGAAAATACAACTCATTAAAAATGATGGTATTATGAATGAAATGTGTTTGTTTCATGGCACAACAACCAACCCTCCAGAGAAGATATATCGCTCTGAACACGGCTTTGATTTTCGATTTGGCAGCTCTGGTATGTGGGGCAAAGGAGCCTACTTTGCTGTCGATGCCATTTACTCTACTCATTATGCATACAAATCAGTCTTGGGACGACAGATTTTAATGGCTTATGTTTTGACAGGACATTCTAAAAAGATGCACCCAGATTCCACAATGATTGCTCCTCCTATTAAAGAAGGTTACATTGATGAACAACGATATGATAGTGTCAATGGTGATGCTGTGACAAAACATGGAACATTCCATGAATATGTTGTCTATGATCATGAAAAATCGTATCCAGCATATCTCATTACATTTTAGGACTGTTTTGGTGGCATATTATAATTGATAATTTTTGTATAGCAAGTATTATTAACTCAAATGATTTCAAGTGGAAATTATTGAGTGTTTTTTTTTAAAAATGCACTACACTATTATTTGGAACATGGCATATTGTAATATAGCCATTATTAATGAGTTTATTGTTCTCAAGCCAGACAAATTTTTTTAGTTTACTATTTCTCCTTGTGACATGTACAGCCATTGACTTAGTCATTTAGCTCAGGTAACATGCATTCCAGCAAACATGCTAGATTCATCCTCAACTCCATTTTGACAGCTGGGCTATATATCTTTCAAAATGGGGTACATCATATTCAAATAATGTAGTGCATAAAATTTGTTCCTGTCCTATGGTCTGTGAGTAAACATATCAATTTATGTATTACTTCATAAACATGTATAGACCCTATTACAATATATAATATATATGCAAACATTACAAGGCTACTTTATGCTTTCCGAGAAAGGGTTCTTTAGAATAAAAGTCACCTGTTTATGACCAAATGTCACTAAGCAATTACTTCAAAGCACCGGATGCACAGACCGCCTGCTTAGTGGACAACTAAAATTTTAACATCTTGACATCCCACATGACTAAACCCACACTCTACTACCTGAAAGGGACATTTTTCAAGATGATCTTGTAACATTCCTTGTTCTATCTCATCTCCAGAACACTCATTAGGACAGATAATAAGAGAGTTGTCACATTCTTCACTGTAAAATTGATTTGTTGATTTAACCAATGTATTGTTATACAGGTTGCAGGTAGTAAACTATTATGATGTGAAAAAAGACATAACATTGTTTTGATTACTAATGTACTATTGTTTATGTAGCTATTAGTACATCAGTAATAAAAACTGTGTTATGTTTACTTTCGCATTAAATTAAGTTTGCTACATGCAACCTATATAACAATATATTAGTCAAATGAACAAATCAATTTTACAGTGTTGATGATCTTCAGTGGTTAACTGGTATGGCTCTCAATTAGAATATGGAGGAGGAGAACTATACCTGTAGACATCAACACTTTTAGCCATCTTGTAAAGGAGACAGCAATCAGTTTATCTAGATACTGTTGATATATGTAGAGTTGCTAAGTATTGTTATTATTATTATATATACAAGCATACATTAGTGGTCAGACTTTCCTGATCACTACTTCAAAACAGATACCATAACACACACACTATGTACTACTAACATTACCAATAATCCTTACAAGTACCTAGTCAGTTCATTACTCTATACCAATGTCAATGAACTTTAATTTAATTTGAAAACCACTATCTTTGTGTGAGCAATATCAAAAGACTTCAGGTATATACATACATGTGACCCTTGCAAAACTAAGTCAGATGTTCCTGATCACTACTTCAAAACAGATACCACACACGCAGACTGTGTACTACTACTATATGAAGGTCTGGTTATTTTACAATACTTTTATTAATTTGTCTGCTATAGACCAATATTATTAATTATGTAGCAACAACCATTTAAGGAGTTGTTTATACCACTTTGTATATTATAGATATATAATAGTCTCCGTATAAAATTATATGTACATTGATGGATTAGATTATTTACTTGCTTTATGGTATCTGTTTCTTCAACTTTATTTATTGTATCATATGCAGAAGACAAACTACTTATAATATGAAATCAATATACTAGTTCATTCATTTATCCACTGTATCTATATATTGTAATTTTTACTTCTTGTAATTAATTCACACAATATTAACAGCAAAGAGTTATATTTATAATATAATTATAATAAAATAAATAAATTGTCTTTGCATTATTGTATATATAACTACAAACTCACAAAACATTAATCATAAAACATACTGGCTTGTTATCCAGAAGGCCTAGGACTTTCTGTGGTGATTAAAGAGTTAAAAATCTTATCAGACTCATACATACATCTACTTTATATGTGGTAATTATAATATGTATTCAATATAGTTTTATATTAAGGAATTATAACTTGAAACTGGAGGCAATCATCTTTTAACAGCTTTATATTTTTATATGAAGAATAGCCACTCCGAGGTGATAGAACAGGTCCTCGTTCTCCATTAGTAACCCTATTACCAGAGTCACTACTCTCCATATACTTGAAGACATACTCACATCCATTCCGATTAACAATTCGTATGACAACTGTTCCTTGAAATGGCCACTGGAGATGATCATCATAGTGACCTTTCATCATGTAGGAATAAATATTGAGATATCCAGGTGTACCATACTGCCATAGGAAATCAACTACAAAGCCCATTTTGTATCCATAATGAATTCTAGTATAATATGGAGGACTATACCATTGGAGTTTGTTATCCTTCTTGTGTTTGAGCTCTGTCATTGTAACACTTAGTACAATGTCAACATTATATATTTTGACAGTATGTAAATATATTCTATCCAGCAAACATTTACTTTCTTCTCTTGAATCACAAATTTCAGATAACAAGAGAGCAAGCATCTTATCTTTCTCCTGAAGTTGTCTGTCTTTCTCATCTAACTGTCTGTCTTTCACTTGTAACTGTATGTCTTTCTTTTGTAACTGTCTCTCTTTCTCGTCAATTGTCTTTAACAATTTTTCATGGATTGTTTTAGAGGAGAGAAGACTATGGTGGATACCATTATCAGACAGATGTTGAGCTAGATCACAACGACGAACTTTCTCTTGACATCCCACATGACTAAACTCACACTCTACCTCCTGGAAGGGACACTTATCAAGATGATCTTGTAACATTCCTCGTTCTATCTCATCTTCAGAACACTCATTAGGACAGATGATAGGAGAGTTGTCACATTCTTGATGATCTTCATTTACTATCACTTCAGTGGTTAACTGGTATTGTTCAAGATCAGAATATGAAGGAGGTGGACTACGTCTGTAGACATCAACGTTTTTCGCCATCTTGTAAGGCAACTAAAGCAGGAAGTGTAAGCTTCCTAGCAACAAATCTTAAATTCAATAATGTTGATTGCATATTTCACGTATTCATATTGCAAACATACCTATGTTTTAATGATAGTAATTATAAAAAATCAGGGACTGTAATCTTAACTTTTTCTCTTTACATGTAACACAAACCTCTTGGAACCACCTATGGCTACTATATGTATAACATGTATGTGTGAGATTAAAATATAATTATTTACATTTCATATTATCTAAAACTCCACTACCTGGAATGGACACCTATTAAGATGATCTTGTAATATTCACTAACTATCACTTCAGTGGTTAACTGGTATGGCTCGCAATCAGAATATGTCGGAGGAGAACTATACCTGTAGACATCAACACTTTTAGCCATCTTGTAAAGGAGAGAGCAATCAGTTTATCTAGATACTGTTGATATATGTAGAGTTGCTAAGTATTGTTATTATTATTATATATACAAGCATACATTAGTGGTCAGACTTTCCTGATCACTACTTCAAAACAGATACCATAACACACACACTATGTACTACTAATGTTACCAATAATCCTTACAAGTACCTAGTCAGTTCATGACTTTATACCAATGTCAATGAACTTTAATTTGATTTGAAAACCACTGTCTTTGTGTGAGCAATATCAAAAGACTTCAGGTATATATACATACATATGACCCTTGCAAAACTATGTCAGATGTTCCTGATCACTACTTCAAGACAGTTACCACACACACAGACTGTGTACTTACTACTAAATGAAGATCTGGTGATTTCACAATACGTTTATTAATTTGTTTGTTATAGACTAATTTATTAATTATGCATAAAGCAACTACCATTTAAGGAGTTGTTTATATCACTTTGCACATTATAGATACACAAATTATGTACTACTACATGAAGGGAAAGTGATTTTATAATACTTCTATTAATTGGGTATTATTATAGACCAATGTTAGCAACAACCATTTAAGGAGTTGTTTATATTACTTTGCACATTATAGATATACAGATTATGTACTACTATATGAAGGGAAAGTGATTTTATAATACTTCTATTAATTGGCTATTATTATAGACCAATGTTATTAATTACGTATATAACAACAACCATTTAAGTAGTTGTTTATACCACTTTGTATATTATAGACATATAATGGTCTCCATATATAATTGTATGTACATTGATGGATTAGATTATTTACTTGCTTTATGGTATCTGTTTCTTCAACTCTACATATCGTATCATATGCAGAAGACAAACTAAATGGGATCAATATACTAGTTCATTTATTCATCCACTGTGTCTATATATTGTAATTTTTGCTTCTTGTAATTAATTCACACAATATTAACAGCAAAGAGTTATATTTATAATATAATTATAATAAAAAAATAAATTGTCTTAGCATTACTGTGTATATAACTACAAACTCACAAAACATTAATCATAAAACATACTGGCTTGTTATCCAGAAGGCCTAGGACTTTCTGTGTTGATTAAAGAGTTAGAAATCTTATCAGACTCATACATACATCTACTTTATGTGTGGTAATTATAATATGTATTCAATATAGTTTTATATTAAGGAATTATCACTTGAAACTGGAGGCAATCATCTTTTAACAGCTTTATATTTTTATATGAAGAATAGCCACTTTGAGGTGAAAGAACAGGTCCTCGCTCCCCATTAGTGACCCTATTACCAGAGTCACTGTCCATATACTTGAAGACATAATCAGGTCCATTCCGATTGACAATTCGTATGATAACTATCCCTTTAAATGGCCACTGGAGATGATCATCATAGTGACCTTTCATCATATATGAATATATATCGAGGTATCCTGGTGTACCATACTGCCATAGGAAATCGACTACAAAGCCCATTTTGTATCCATAATGAATTCTAGTATAATATGGAGGACTATACCATTGGAGTTTGTTATCCTTCTTGTGTTTGAGCTCTGTCATTGTAACACGTAGTACAACACTATCGCTATCAACAGTATGCGAATATATGCCACCCAGCAAACATTTGCTTTCTTCTCTTGAATCACGAATTTCAGATAACAAGAGAGCGAGCATCTTATCTTTCTCCTGAAGTTGTCTGTCTTTCTCTTTAATCGTTTCTAACAATTTTTCATAGATCATTTTAGAGGAGAGAACACCATGTTGGATACCATTATCAGACAGATGTTGAGCTAGATCACAACGACGAACTTTCTCTTGACATCCCACATGACTAAACTCACACTCTACCACCTGGAAGGGGCACTTTTTCAGATGATCTTGTAACATTCTTCGTTCTATCTCATCTCCAGAACACTCATTAGGACAGATGATAGGAGAGTTGTCACATTCTTGATGATCTTCATTGACTATCACTCCATTGGTCAACTGGTATTGTTCAAGATCAGAATATGGAGGAGGAGGACTACACCTGTAGTAGACATCAACACTTTTTGCCATATTGTAAAGGAGACAGCAATAAGTTTATCTAGATCCTGTTGATATATATAAGGAAGTATTAATATAATTATACTCATGTGTACACTCCTACAAAGCATCAACTATTATTACTCTTCTGGCTAGACCCTACAAGCAAAGAGATATATAATGAAAAAGAAAGAACAAAGGCAAGAAGATGAGACAAGAAGAAGAGGAATAAACTAGAGCATGAAAAAGAAGAACAAATAGCTATGGCTTGAAAGATCTAGAAGAGAAAGATGAGAAATGGAGGAGACAATACAATTATGAATGCTGGAAAAAAGCAAAAGAGGAAGAATAAAAATAGATGTAAAGAGGATGAAAATTGAGAAAGATCAAGACTATAGAAAAGAAATAAAGAAAAAATTTAAACATTTCTACTTACCACATTTTCTGCCAATATGAAACATATTATATTACTGCTTACAGAAACAGAGGTCATGTTACCAATAATTCCTGCAAATACTTATCCATCTAGTCAATTCATTAGTCCATACCAAGGTCAATAAACTTTAATTTGCTTTGAATACCATTGTCTTTGTGTGAACAATATCAAAAGACTTCAGGTATATACATATATATGACTCTTGCAAAACTAAGTCAGCCATCCCTGATCATTATCTCAAAACAGATACCATACACACACAGACTGTGTACTACTACTATATGAAGGTCTAGATGTTTCACAATACTTCTAGTAATTTGGCTGTTATAGCCCAATGTTATTAATTATGTATATAGCAACACCATTTAAGGAGTTGTTTATACCACAGTGTATATTATAGTATAGTAGTTACTGTATGCAATTGTATGTAGACTGATTGATTACATTATTCTACTTGCTATTATGGTATCTGTTTCTCTGACATTACATATCATATCATATGCAAAGACAAGCCTAATATGGAAAGTACTGGTTCATTCATTCATCTATTCATCCATTCACTGATCTAGGAGTTATATATATGGACAGATAATCATAGATCATTGGATACTCTTGTGATTGTATTATGTGTTACTATTTTTAGGATTCATGAGTGTTTAGTGTTTAGGGTATAGTGAACGGTGAGGTAATAAAATAAAATCCTCTTCTTTATATGTGATTATTATAATATGTATTTAATATAGTTTTATATTAAGGAATTATCACTTGAAACTGGAGACAGTCATCTTTTAACAGTTTTATATTTTTGTATGAAGAATAGCCACTTTGAGGTGATAGAATAGGTCCTCGTTCTCCACTAGTAACCCTATTACCAGAGTCACTGTCCATATACTTAAAGACATAATCAGGTCCATTCCGATTGACAATTCGTATGATAACTGTTCCTTGAAATGGCCACTGGAGATGATCATCATAGTGACCTTTCATCATGTAGGAATATATATCGAGGTATTCTGGTGTACCATACTGCCATAGGAAATCGACTACAAAGCCCATTTTGTATCCATAATGAATTCTAGTATAATATGGAGGACTAAACCATTGGAGTTTGTTATCCTTCTTGTGTTTGAGCTCTGTCATTGTAACACGTAGTACAACACTATCACTATCAACAGTATGTGAATATATGTTACCGAGCAAACATTTGCTTTCTTCCCTTGAATCACGAATTTCAGATAACAAGAGAGCAAGCATCTTATCTTTCTCCTGAAGTTGTCTGTCTTTCTCTTCAATCGTCTTTAACAATTTCTCATGGATCGTTTTAGAGGAGAGAAGACTATGGTGGATACCATTATCAGACAGATGTTGA
The DNA here is from genome assembly GCA_963693285.1 of Xestospongia muta. NCBI lineage: Eukaryota > Metazoa > Porifera > Demospongiae > Haplosclerida > Petrosiidae > Xestospongia > Xestospongia muta. The sequence continues at coordinate 7,327,598 of OY848923.1, read as the reverse complement.
GCTAGATCACAACGACGAACTTTCTCTTGACATCCCACATGACTAAACTCACACTCTACCTCCTGGAAGGGACACTTATCAAGATGATCTTGTAACATTCCTCGTTCTATCTCATCTCCAGAACACTCATTAGGACAGATGATAGGAGAGTTGTCACATTCTTGATGATCTTCATTTACTATCACTTCAGTGGTTAACTGGTATTGTTCAAGATCAGAATATGAAGGAGGAGGACTACACCTGTAGACATCAACGTTTTTTGCCATCTTGTAAGGCAACTTAAGCAGGAAGTGTAAGCTTCCTAACAACAAATCTTAAATTCAATAATGTTAATTGCATATTTCACGTATTCATATTGCTAACATACCTATGTTTTAATAATAGTAATTATAAAGAGTCAGGGACTGTAATCTTAACTTTTTATCTTTACATGTAACACAAACCTCTTGGAACCACCTATGGGTACTATATGTATAACATGTATGTGTAATGTTAAAATATAATTATTTACATTTCATAATTATCTAAAACTCTACTACCTGGAATGGACACTTATTAAGATGATCTTGTAACATTCCTTGTTCTATCTCATTTCCAGAACACTCATTAGGACAGATGATAAGATAGTTGTCACATACTGGATAATGTTCATTAACTATCACCTCATAGGTTGACTGGTTTTGGTCTTGATTCAACATTCATGGTAGCAGCAAGTGTAGACCACCTAGTAGACTCATAAGTCCACAAATGTTCAAGCATGTTATCAGATTATATACTTCACTGTGTATTGTATTAATATAAACATACCAGATTGTTATGATATTATGAAGTGTTTAGGGTTCTACTCATTAATATTTTATCTTATCAACTAACACGCATACATGAACTGTTGCAAATTTAAGAACCCCTGACTTGCTAAAAATTTACATGTCAAATAACAGTTATGAATAATGCGTTTGTTTGGCAAGATGTAATTGAGTAGCATTATTAAAATTTACTGATAAATTAACAACATATTTGTAGCATATATTTATACATAATTACCTTATAATTAATTGTCCAGTATAAACATGGTCAATGTCTGATGTACTTTATAATATGTCATGTGATGTCTAGTACTAGTCATGTGACCTATATATAGACTGTAGTAATGGTAGTATAATACATCTCATTATGTGTGTGTCTGCAATAATTGTATTTTTTTAGTTTTCACAATAACTGACTAACAATGATAATATGCATATATTATAATTGAGAATAGTTAGGTATAAAAAATAATTTTTAAAAAAGTAAGAAAAATCATCTCTACATCTACAGAAATACTTGTACTACAATTATTTTAAACAAAATGTAATAACATAATTATACAGCATATTATGTATAAAAAGTAGTGGCTGTCCAAGCTACTAAACGTTCACACATAACAGTGATCTATTTTGTAGATTATTGAAAGTAGTCACATACTCCTTTTATTATGGAGGTACAATAACTACAAACTTGAGACAGTCATTTTTTAAATATTCGCAGTTAGTGTTAGGATTGTAGCCTAGTTGGACCAATGGAAGTTGTGAAGTCTGAGATGATAGATAATCTCCTAGCTCTCCACTAGTAACTCTTTCACCTTTGTCACTGTATTTATAATAAAAGACATAATCATAATGATATTGATCACCATCATCACACTGATTGAGGAGTCGTACAATAACTTTCCCTTTAAATGGCCACTGAAGATGATTGTCATAAGGACCTCTCATCATGTAGGAATAAATATATAATGATTTTTCAAAGATTCCTTTAAGATCAACTTCAAAGCACATTTTGTATCCATTGATATGAGTAAAATAAGGTGGACTAAACCACTGTTTTCGACCAAACCATTGGTCTTTGTTATCCTTTATTTGTTTAAAGCCTGTCATTGTATAAGATAGAACAACATCATCACAAACTTTGTCATGAATGTGAGCAACTACACACTCTACGTGTTCTAACTTCCTTGACAAGTCATCTAGTTTCATATTTTTTACTTGTAACTGTTTTATCATGTCTTTTAGTTGATCATCTTTCTCCTGTAGCTGTAAGTCTTTCTCCTGTAGGCGTTTGTCTTTCTCCTTTAACAGTAAGTCTTTCACCAGTAGCTGTCTATCTTTCCCCTGTAACCGTACGTCTTTCTCCTGTAGCTGTCTGTCTTTCTCCTGTAATTGTCTGTCTTTCTCCTGTAATTGTCCGTCTTTCTCCTGTAATTGTCTGTCTTTCTCCCGTAATTGTCTGTCTTTCTCTCCAATCATCTGCATTATTCCAGCCCACTGGAAGGTTGAGCTAAAGTAATACTCTGCCACACCCTAATAATAATTTTTAAAGACAAAACTAGTCACTGAAAGATAATTTCTATTAATCTATTGCTATAACTGTTTTTATAAATATCATGAAATTATATACCAATGTCTGAGATATAAACAGTTTATTGGTGATACACATCTGTGAGAAGAGAATCTTCTGGTCTGAGAGTAAAAATAGCTTCACTTCCATTAGGAAATTTATAATGATATTGTCCATCAATTATTAATCTGGTCTCCCAACTACGTGATCTGACTTTTAGTCTGAAGAATAGAGAGATGAGAAAACAAATAAAAACATGGGCTAATAAATGGATGACATACCTGTTACATACTCCATAATTGTTACTTGAAGAGGAAACTAATCCTGAGAGAGAGAGAGAGAGAGAGAGAGAGAGAGAGAGAGAGAGAGAGAGAGAGAGAGAGAGAGAGAGAGAGAGAGAGAGCATTTTAATTTATCAACATAATAACTATATTTGTATATATATTTTTAGTTCTCACAATAACTGAATAACAACAATAATATATGCATATTAAAACTGCGAATTGTTAGGTGTAAAAAATTTTTTAAAAGTAAGAAAAATCATCTCTATATCTATAGAATACTTGTACCACAATTATTTTAAACAAAATGTAATAGCACAATTATGTAGCATATAATGTATAAAGACCATTGGCTGTCCAAGCTACTAAGCATTCATGTACAACAAAGTGACATATCTATTTTGTAGTAAATGGAGTATGAGACTAGTTGTTATTACAACTAGTCACATACTCCATTTACTATAGAGGTATTATAACTTTAAACATGAGACAGTCATCTTTTAAATATTGGCAGTTAGCTTTAGGATCGTAGCCTAGTTGGTTTAATGGAAGACATGTACTCTGAGTTGTTAGATAATTTCCACGTTCTCCGGTAGTGACTCTTTTACCATCATTGTCTTTATAATCAAAGATATAATTGTAATGATCTTCATCACCACACTGATTGAGGAGTCGTATAATTACTTTCCCTTTAAATGGCCATTGAAGAAAATCATCATAAGGACCTTTCATTATGTAGGTATGAATGTGCAATGATGGTTCAGCGAACAAATCAAGATCTATTTCAAAGCACATCTTGTATCCAAAAAGATGAGTAAAATAAGGTGGACTAAACCATTGTTTTTGACTAAACAATTGGGCTTTGTTATCCTTTAGTTGTTTAAACCCTGTCATTGTACAAGATAGAACAACATCGTCACAAACTTTGTCATGGATGTGAGCAACTACACGCTCCAAGTGTTCCAACTTCTTTAACAAGACATCTAGTTTCTTATCTTTCTCTTGTAGTCGTCCGTCTTTCTCTTTTAGCTGTCCGTCTTTCTCTTTTAACTGTCTGTCTTTCTCCTGCAGTTGTCTGTCTTTCTCTTGAAGCTGTATGTCTTTCTCCCGTAATTGTTTGTCTTTCTCTTCAATCATCTTCTACTGCCAATTTCGTTGTTTTGCAACCTGCTGTTAAGGTGGAGCTCAAAATATTACGCAGCCCCACCCTAATAATAATTTTTAGAGAGTCATTGAAAGATAATTTTAATTAATCTATTGCTACAACTGTTCTTATAAATATCATGAAATATAACTAATATCTGAGGTATAAACAGTTTATTGGTGATATACAGCTGTGAGAAGAGAATCTTCTGGTCTGAGAGTAATAATAGCTTCACTGCCATTTGGAAATTTATAATAAAGTTGTCCATCAATTATTAATGTAGTCTCCCAACTATGTGATCTGACATTTAGTCTGAAGAATAGAGAGACAGGAAAACAAATAAAAATATGGGCTTATAAATGGATGATTAATTATACACCTGTTGCATACTCCATAATTTTTGTTTGAGGAAACTAATCCTGAGAGAGAGAGAGAGAGAGAGAGAGAGAGAGAGAGAGAGAGAGAGAGAGAGAGAGAGAGAGAGAGAGAGAGAGAAAGAGAGAGCATTACGATTTATCTACAAAGTAGATAAACGTTTATAGACATCAACGTTTTTTGCCATCTTGTAAGGTTACTGCAGCAGGAAGTGTAAGCATAGATAATATTATCTATGGTGTAAGCTTCTTAACAACAAATCTTAAATTCAGCAATGTTGATTACATATTTCATGCATTGTATATTGCAAACATACTTATATTTTAATGACAGTAATTATAAGGAATCGGAGGTGTAATCTAAGGTCTTATCTTTACATCCAACACAAACCTCTTGGAACTACCTATGGTCACTCAGGTCTAAAATGTGTGTGTAAGGTTATAAATATAATTATTTATATTTCATAATTATCTAAAGTTATCTCTGGAATAGACACCTATCAAGATGATGTTGTAATATTCTTTGTTTTATCTCCAGAACACTCATTATAGGACAGATAATAGGATACTTGTCACATGCTGGATAATGTTATTAACAATCACAGTATTGGTTGAAAGGTTCTGGTCACCATCAAAATATTGAAGAGGAGGACTACACTTGTAGATATCAACACTTAGCCATCTTGTAAAAGATGACAATAATTCAGCATTCATGGTAGCAGGAAGTGTAGATTGCTTAGTAGACTCCTAAGTTCACAAATGTTCAATGAATGTAATCAGATTGTATACTTTATTGTGTGTTATATTGATACAAACATACCTAGAGTTAATATACTTGAAATGTGTATTTATACATGCCACATAATTAACTGTCCAGTACAACTGTGGTCAATGTTTGATGTAATCTATGACTCTATAATATGTCATGTGATGTCTAGAACTAGTCATGTGACCTCTATATAGACTGTAGTAATGGTAGTATAATACATTTTATAATGAGTGTGCCTGCAATATATATTTTTAGATCTCACTACAATTGACTATATAATTTATTATTAAAATTGAGAATGGTTAGGAGTAAAAAAAAATAAAAAAATAAGAAAAATCGTCTTTACATATACAGAAATACTCGAACCACAATTATTATAAATAAAATGTAATAGCATAATTATACAGCATGTTATGAATAAAAAGCAGTGGCTGTCCAAGCTACTAAGCATTCACACACAACAGAGTGACATATCTATTTTGTGAAGGTTATTATAACTAGTCACTTACTCCATTTAGTGTGGAGGTATTATAACTTTAAACTTGAGACAATCGTCTTTTAAATATTGGCAGTTAGTATAAGGATCATAGTCTAGTTGGTTTAATGGAAGACCTGTACTCTGAGTTGTTAGACGACTTCCGCGTTCTCCTCCAGTAACTCTTCTACCTTCATTGTCTCTATAATCAAAGATATAATCATAATGATGATGATCACCACACTGATTGAGGAGTCGTATGATAACTTGCCCATTAAATGGCCAACGAAGATGATTGTCGTAAGGACCACTCATTATGTAGGAATAAATATGAAATGATGTTCTGAAGAATCCTGTAAAATCCACTTCAAAGCACATTTTGTATCCATTGATATGACTAAAATAAGGTGGACTAAACCATTGTTTTCGACCAAACCATTGGTCTTTGTTATCCTTTATTTGATTAAATCTTGTCATTGTATAAGATAGAACAACATTGCAAAGTTTGTCATGGATGTGAACAACTACACACTCCAAGTGTTCTAACTTCTTTAACAAGACATCTAGTTTCTTGTCTTTCTCTTGTAACTGTTGTATCATGTCTTTTAGTTGATCATCTTTCTCTTGTAACTGTCTGTCTTTCTCCCGTAACTGTACGTTTTTCTCCTGCAGTTGTCTATCCTTCTCTTCAATCATGTTCATCGGCGTCGTTTCAACCCACATTACTAGGTGGAGCCATAGATAGTATAGACTACGTTATACGTAATCTATACTATCTATGGTAGGGGTTCAAGTAATACTCAGCCACGCACTATTAATAATTTTATAGACAAAACTAGTCATTGAAACATAGTTTATATTAATCTATTGCTATAACTGTTCTTATAAATAATTATAAGCTAATATCTGAAATATAAACAGTTTTTGGTGATACACAGCTGTGAGAAGAGAATCTTCTGGTCTGAGAGTAAAAATAGCTTCACTCCCATTAGGAAATTTATAATGATATTGTCCATCAATTATTAATGTGGTCTCCCAACTACGTGATCTGACTTTTAGTCTGAAGAATAGAGAGATGAGAAAACAAATAAAACATGGGCTAATAAATGGATGACATACCTGTTACATACTCCATAATTGTTACTTGAAGAGGAAACTAATCCTGAGAGAGAGAGAGAGAGAGAGAGAGAGAGAGAGAGAGAGAGAGAGAGAGAGAGAGAGAGAGAGAGAGAGAGAGAGAGAGAGAGAGAGAGAGAGAGAGAGAGAGAGAGAGAGAGAGAGAGAGAGAGAGAGAGCCTTAGAATTTAGCTACAAAGTGGTAACTAACATACCTCGTTCAATAGGCTCCCTTACAACATAAGTCATATATAACTCACTACCAGAATATACATTACTATAATTATACTGTTCAGTAACTAAAATATAAAAGATACTAAACATTGTAATAATGCTCATGTTTATATAATTACTTTGATCAATGCTTTGTTGCCATGTTGATGATGTTGTCTTGCACTCTATTACTCCAAGTCTCTGAGCTATAAAAATGTACGATAATTTAACCCTTTGACAATCTTTTTTTAAGTCTTTTTATCTATTAATTCATATAATTTTAAATGTTACCTGTTGTCTGCTTATTCTATATTAATTTATTTTATTAAAAAGATCATATTACTTTTAAAATTCTATTTATAAATAGCTAAAATTTATATAGCTATTAACTGTGAACATGGTACTGATACACAATAAATCATGCTGCCATAAAAGGCTTACTCAATTAGGATTATATACCTTACCAGTAGAAAGCACTGATTCTATCTGTCTTGATGATAACTTGTTAATATTATAAGCCCTATTAATAAAAGCTACATTTTACGACTATTTATAGTATTATACTAATTACCAGGAGGTGGAGCCTGTACCAGTGTATACTAATAAACCAGAACTTCGTAATTTCTCTGAACAACCTGAATCACCACAAGTTAACTCAAAATATCCTGCTCTAATGGAGTAACAAGAAATACTTTATAACTACTTTATAACATTTATAACTGCTTTATAACTACTTTAAACCTTTATAACTATTTTTCTCTCTATTACTTACTGCGAAGGATCTAATTCTCCGATAAATGCTTCATTAAGCACTAATTTTGGTAGGGGTTCACCATCTAATGTTACTCTTATTCTCTGACGCCTTATGGGTCTAGAAAATAATAACAATGATACTAGCATCAATATCTTATTGTGTATTTATAAATAATTTAAATTGATCAAGAATTCTCATGTGTAATTCATCAGATATCATAATACTGTCATAGCAATGTACATTAGTAAATCAACAAAGAATATAAAGGGTTAATAAATACATATAAATAAATAAATTAAACTTCATATTCCATTACACAAAATTATTAAATGAATGTTAAACAAACAGTTACTAACTTTACATTTCTAAGATTACTAACTTGACATTTCCTTCTAGTATGTTGTTAATAATAGTCTCAATAGAGTTGTTAGAACTAGGTGTGATACAGAGATAACCTTCAGATCTATTGGGAATATTCAATATCATTAACAATACTATATGTGTCATATTGTTAATAGTATTACATCATATTGTTATTGTATGAGGTTATATTTATTTGTTTTATGTGTCCATTTGGTTTATCTATGTATCTATTTTAAATACATACTTAACAGGATCTGTGTTGATTCCTATAACCATGTGATCTGGTGTCATTATGTGAGAAGCTGCTGTTAAGAAATTACCATCACCTGAAAATAAACATTATTATAATTATTATAAGTACTTGTACATACAAAATGCAATACATAACTTTTATTATTAACTATTAATAACTTATATTTTTATTATTAATGTGAGTTGTTTATATATACCTCCAGCTGCAATGATGATATCAGACCATCTAACATCATCATCAGTAATGTTTTCTTTTTGTCTTGTCAACACACTCACATTTTTATTCCTATGACAATATTAATAGTTATTATATTAAAATTATATAATGTATTGTTTCATTATATTAACTACCACTAACTGTGCAATATATATCTAACTCCTTTTATCAAAACAACAGACGTCATTCTATTGCCATAATGAAAGTAACACCAGCAATGTTGATGTTACTTTCAGTTCGTGTTGTACTTTTAAAGTTATGAAAGAATAGATAACATAAAATTTTTAATAGCAAAAACGTTATTTTATAATTTTTTAATTTTTTTCAAATTCCAATTACCATACCAAATAGAGCTATGATACTCTGAAACTATCTATATTCAGGAAACTTATTCTAGTCCCACACTAATTCATGCATAAGTGCTATATTGATGGTAGACCCCTTATATTAATGACTAATTAAAAGTCCTTGGGGTGTCTAGTATAGAGCTGTGCATGATAAACATGGAAAGTGATCCTCTCAATAATAATTGTACAAGCATGTTTTGATATATTTTGTGGTATACAACAATCCCTTTGATGAGGTTATAGTTACTTGAGACAATGAAGGATTCTTTGTACACCAGACTCATGCTGTTCATGTCGGAGACAAAGACTTGTATAGTCTGATCCATGATTAGCTAACTAAGAATAAGGGAATCAACTGACACACCCATTATTTTGTGGCTTACATATTGTCTGAGGAGTTCTTCATTTTGTTGTTTGAATTGTATCCGTTCATAATCAAGTCGACTGGTTTTTCTGAGTAGCAATATTTTTCTGATATGTCTACCAAACATCTCGTAGTATTAAAAATTTTGGAATTTTCGATGGGTGTGGCTCATAAATAATTTAGTAACTTATAAAGTCATGGGTGGAGGTAAATTAAAAAGGTCATAGTTCTTGCGAGAATGGCTATTTTTTCAGCTTTTTTCTTATTACTCTGTGTTGTGGATCTCGTCTCTCTTGAACCAGCTGTACATGGTTCTGTAGAGAACTTTGAAGTCAAGGTAGATGAGAGTACAGGTGGTTACCAAATCTATTTATCAGGTAATCTCTGGTTCACAAATGCTGATGTATGGTTTCGTAGCAATGGGAAATGGTACTCCACACAAGACAAGAGTCTCACCCTCACTGGTAAAAGTACATCTAGTGGCAGGTTAGACTGGGGTCCTATGGATATATACACATTTAACTGGGAGACCAGCGATAAGATGCACTTCACTACTTATACTGTGATCTTCCAAGAGGTCCCTGCTGCCATATTTGGCCAACAGTGGGATGATGGAGCAGACAATACCAGTACTGATAGTATTGATGATATTATTTCAAGATGGCCGACCTTTATGATCAATGATATGAATGGAGGCATTAACCGTGGTTATGCTACTTGGGCTGGTGGACAGATTGGTGAAACTCCTATCGGAAAATTCTCATCATCTCTTTCTGATATATATAGCAGGCAAGATGGAGGTCTGCCATTGGCAATTTTTGATTCTACACTTGAAAACACTGTTGTTATTTCACCTCAGAACACTTTCATGTCATCTCATCAACAAGTCTGGAAACCTGATGGATATGAAGTACCAGTTTTTGCAACTGGTATCTTAGGTATGGTAGACAGTGTACCTAAAGGTTATGCTATGGAGACATTGATGGTAGCTGGACAGAATATAACGGAAACTATGGATAAATGGGGAAGGTTGTTGAGGATAAGGTACAAGAAAGAGGATCAATATCGTCAGGATGATTTCTCTATTAATTATTTGGGTTATTATACTGATAATGGAGCCTGTTATTATTACTATACTGGAGATTATGCTAATTATGAAGAGGCTTTAATAGCAGTTAAGAAAGATGCCGATAATAAGGGTATTCCCTATCGTTATCTTCAAATTGATTCATGGTGGTACTTCAAAGGAAATTCAGATGGCGTTAAGAACTGGACTGCTATGCCTAGTGTATTCCCACGTGGTATAGAGTATGTTTCTAACATCACAGGTTGGCCTATTGTTGCTCATAATCGATTCTTCTCAACAGATACAGATTATGCTAAGCAAAATGGTGGCAAATTCAATTTTATAATCGATGAGAAAGGAAATATTGCATTACCAGATGACATTACATTCTGGCAATATCTTCTCTCCACTTCCAGAACACACTGGAACCTATGGACATATGAACAAGACTGGTTATTGACTGAATCTGGTCGTTTACAGGAGCTCCAAATAGATCTTAATCTTGGCCAGACTTGGCTCGGACAAATGGGAGAAGCTGCTAAAGAGCAAGGTCTTACAATTCAGTACTGCATGGCCTGGCCACGTCATGTAATGCAGAGTGTCATGATCCCAGTTGTGACACAAACTAGAGCTAGTGGTGACTATCATCCTGGGAACACTCAATGGAGGATTGGGGATTCCAGTATACTTCTTCATGCTCTTGGTATTGCACCTTTTAAAGACAACTTCCACACTACATCTAATCAAGAAAAATGCAAATTTAACTCCGAACCTTACCCTGAGTTAGAGACCTATGTTGCTGTGTTAAGTAACGGTCCTGTGGGTCCCAGTGATACCGTAGGTGGTGCTAATAAAGATCTCATTATGGCTACTTGCATGTCTGATGGTTTATTGTTGAAACCAACTAGACCAGCTATGTCTTTGGATTCTACATTTTTGTATCGAGCATTTGGAAACAGTGGACCAGATGGATATGTGACTGCAACATTTACAGAGGTAGGTAGTGTTTAATGTTATTTTAATTCATCCATCCTTTCCATACAGATCTCAAGATATGTTTGGTACTATCTCCTTGCTGCTGATCTCAAGACTACCTACTCCCTTTCTTTAGCTGAGCTCCCAAATACCCACATAGTCAAACCTCAGTCTTTCTTTCCACCATCAGTAGCAGTCCAATACACACTACAGAAAACTGTGTCTTCAAAATACGTCAAGATAACTGACAAAGATACTAAGCTTACAATCAACTCATGTGATCGTAATGATTTCCAATATTGGTACATTGCTCCTGTCTTTGATGGAACAGGTGGAGCACTACTAGGAGAACTAAATAAAATAGTACCAATCTCGGAGCAACGTGTCCTGACTGTTATAAAATTTGGAAATGAATATGTGGTAAAGTTGAGGGGTGCCCCGGGAGAAGTGGTCTCAATGTCCACTTTTGATATGGAAAGTGGGAAGGTTTATACTGTTGATTGTACAATGGATAGTACTGGTACTGGTACTCTGAGTTTCTCGGACGTAAAGGCTCCTTCTTGCTAAATCTAACGATACTTTCTCAGTGACTACAACTATGGATTATTGCTGTATTATTTGAGTTCTTTTCATTGTCAATGTGCTGAATTTGTCATAATATAAAGTAATGTAATTATTGCTGATTCATTTTACAAATAATAATATTGTCATAAAAATATTTTACTTAGCAGCACTTGGACATAAAACGTCATTTATATCAACAACTTATTACACCAGAGCTCATGACCGTTGCACCTCCTATTCCATCAGATGTGATAGTACATTGAATACTATTGAGTTTACTATTAGTATCAATAACAGACATATTAATAATCTCCATTGGAGCACCTCTTAATCTAACTATAAATGTTGAACCTATAGTCATTATAGTGAGGACACGTTGCTCAGAGACAGTGACTACTTTATCGAGCTCTCCTAATAGTGCTATATTAGTGTTTGGAAGCAATGGAGCTATCATCCAGTATTGGAAATCACTACGACCACATTTAGAGATCAGTAAATAGTCAGTGTTTTCTTTAAGAATTGAGGTACGAGATATCGTACCATTTAGTGTGTATTGTATAGCTAGAGCTGGCGGGAAAAACGACTGTGGTTTTACACTTTGAGAAGGAGGTAACTCAGTGAGATGGAGCTGATAGTCTGTTTGCATGTCTGCTGCTAAAATGTAGTACCAAGTCAAGCCAGAAATCTGTAGAGGAGTACAAATTTTAAATTAAGTTATGTAAAATACAACTAATTATAGTTACAATGTGCATTATAATAGTTATATATCTATGTTCCATCTATACCTCTGTATAAGCTGCCGTTAAGTAACCATAAGGACCTCCTTTTAGGAATGCACGATACAAGAATGTAGAATCCAAAGACATAGCAGGTCTAGTTGGTTTCAACAATAAACCATCAGACATGCAAGTAGCCATAATGAGATCTTTATTAGCGCCACCTACGGTATCGCTGGGACCAACAGGACCTCCCGTTAGAGCAGCTACAAATGTTTCTAACTCAGGGTAAGGCTCTGGGTTAGTGAATGCACATTTAGCCTGGTTTGAAGTCGTATGAAAGTTGTCTTTAAAAGCTGCCAGCCCCATTGCATGAGCTAGTATGGTAGTGTCTCCGACCATCCATTGGGGAGGGTTACCAGGACGATAGTCATCGCTGACACGGATCTGTGTCACAGCAGGAATCATGACACTTTGTAATACATGACGTGGCCAGGCCATGCAGTATTGAATTGTAAGACCTAGTTCTTTAGCAGCTTCTCCCATTTGTTGTAACCATGTTTGGCCGAGATTAAGATCAGCTTCAAGTTCTCTGAGATTTGAAAATTCACTATCCAACCAATCTTGTTCATAAACCCAAAGGTTCCATTGATCTCTAGATGTTGAGAGAAGGTACCTCCAAAACTCAGAATCGTCAGGAAGAGCGAAGCCACCTTCATCCACAATGAAATTAAAATTGCCACCATTTTGCTTAGCGTAGTCAGTGTTGTTGGACCAGTAGCGATTATGAGCAACAATAGGCCATCCTGTTATGTTAGAAACATACTCTATACCACGTGGGAATACACTAGGCATAGCAGTCCAGTTCTTAACGCCATCTGAATTTCCTTTGAAGTACCACCATGAATCAATTTGAAGATAACGATAGGGAATACCCTTATTATCGGCATCTTTCTTAACTGCTATTAAAGCCTCTTCATAATTAGCATAATCTCCAGTATAGTAATAATAACAGGCTCCATTATCAGTATAATAACCCAAATAATTAATAGAGAAATCATCCTGACGATATTGATCCTCTTTCTTGTACCTTATCCTCAACAACCTTCCCCATTTATCCATAGTTTCTGTTATATTCTGTCCAGCTACCATCAATGTCTCCATTGCATAGCCTTTAGGTACACTGTCTACCATACCTAAGATACCAAACCCAAATATCGGTACATTGTATGATTTTGGAAAAAAAGAGGTTTGCATTGCAGACATGAATGTATTTTGAGGTGACAAAACTACTGTGTTTTCAAGTTTCGAGTCAAATATTGCTATGGGATAGCCTCCATCTTTGTTGCTATAAACAGGTTTTGCAGACGAGAATTTGTCAACCTTTACTGTAGCAGCCATATTATTTGAGTATGTCATGTAACCGCGATCAACTTGAGGCATATCTTCCATCTTAAAAGTTGGCCATAATGAAATAGTATCATTATCCATGTCTGTATTGGCATTGTCTGCTCCATCATCCCACTGTTGACCAAATATGGCAGCAGGGACCTCTTGGAAGATCACAGTGTAAGTGGTGAAGTGTATCTTATCACTGGTCTCCCAGTTAAATGTGTAAATATCCATAGGACCCCAGTCTAACTTGCCACTAGATGTACTGTTACCAGTGAGGGTGAGACTCTTGTCTTGCGTGGAGTACCACTTACCATTGCTACGAAACCATAAATCAGCATTTGTGAACCAGAGATTACCTGACAAATAGATTTGGTAACCACCTGTACTCTCATCTACCTTGACTTCAAAGTTCTCTACAGGACCACGTACAGCTGGTTCAAGAGAGACGAGATCCACAACACAGAGTAATAAGAAAAAAACTGAAGAATTAGCCATTATGCAAAGATTTAATTATGCGGAATTGCGCATGCGTATTAGATCCTTCACCACGTGTATTTAATAGAACACCTCTGTGAAGATATAGGATTTGATAGAGAGAGATGGATCAAAAACCGCGATATGGCAAGGTAATGAACATATTGTACAGTCCTTGGAATATTAAACTCAATATTTCTTATATAGGTCATTAAACTGTTAGGTCGTACTGGCTCCCAAGGGCAGTGTACTCAAGTACAATATTGACTATTCATATTTGTTATCCTTTGTTGTTTTATTACAATAGGTTCGTGTTGAGTTTTTAGATGATAGTCGTTCTATTATACGTAATGTTAAGGGACCAGTGAGAGAAGGTGATGTACTGTGTCTTTTAGAGTCAGAAAGAGAAGCAAGAAGACTTCGTTAATATAATAGGTGTGGCTTAGTGGGTGGAGCTTATATCAGTTCTATAATACAAAAAGAGCTTAGTGATGTAGTGAGAAGTGGTTACTTGAAGTGTTATTATCTATGTATAGGGCTTAGGGGTGTGGTTAGTTTAATACTTAACAGATAATGTACTTACTAGATCAGTTATACCACTTATATACATTAATCCATCATTTCTATTGTTTTTGTCTTTTCTTCTCTAGTGATTTCAAAGAAGTTGTTATACAAACATCAATTGTTATCATTTAATTCTTTTGTTAAGAATTTTATGAGTTATTTTAATTAATGGAATAAATGAATGCTAAATGTTATTTTAACTGTAAAATCGTTTATGTACTAGTTTGGTTGCTAGGCAACCATTAATATTCGGCCGTCAATAGTTTTGATTTGTCTGCCAGTAGCTGCCATGCTTCCTTTGACGGGAACAATACAAGGACTTATGGGTGTGATACAGGGACGTCCAAGTGGCTCTCTTAATTTATGGGTGTGGCTCTTGAAAGCATTAGAATCAGACTCTTCATTACACTGTATAAATATAACAATAATATTAGCATATATTAGCTATTATGTGATGTAGTAATCAATTGTGATTATAACAACATCTAATTAATATAAAATTGGTTTAAACCAGGGATACACAAGTGCTAATTTTTATACCAGCAAGCCAAAGAATTGAACTAACTTTGTTAGTCCAAAAATTCATAGAATCTTAAAATTTTAATCCTTAGTTACCAATAATAGGTAATTAAATACTTCCATTGTTTCAACTTACATTTCTAATATCATGTGATTTTTTATTCAAGCTGTGACGAGCCTCTCCACTGCACGTACAACAACACAGACTCAACAATACCAACAATAATAATACAGCAATAATTTGTAATATAAACCAAACATCAAAATCGGTACAATCTTCATTATCATCGTCTTCATCTTGTGTTAGAGTAATAGGATGTTTGATCTGAGTATCTATAAATGCAAAGATAGTGTTATCATATCACATGTTTAGTATTAGTGGTTCTGGTCTGAGTCTAATACAATCACATGTTTAGTACTAGTGGTTCTGGTTTGAGTCTAATAAAGTCAGATGTTCAGCACTAGTGGTTCTGGTCTGTGTCAAATAAAAACATATGTTCAGTACTAGTGGTTTTGGTCTGAGTCTAATAAAGTCAGATGTTTAGCACAAGTGGTTTCAGTCTTAGTCTAATAAAGTCCGATGTCTGTACTAGTGGTTTCAGTCTTAGTCTAATAAAGTCAGATGTCTATACTAGTGGTTTCAGTCTTAGTCTAATAAAGTCAGATGTCTATGCTAGTGGTTTCAGTCTTAGTCTAATAAAGTCAGATGTCTATGCTAGTGGTTTCAGTCTTAGTCTAATAAAGTCAGATGTCTATACTAGTGGTTTCAGTCTCAGTTTATGTACTATAATAAAGATATGATACTTCAGTTTGATAATGAGCTGAACATAAATTAAATGACTTAATTAACTTAATTGATCTACTGGCTTTCTTTAAAGCTTTTCTTTCATGCTAATGGTTGCTATAGTAACTGACTAACCTTGGAATGGACAAGACAACAACAATAACAATAACAACACAACATATTATATAATTTAACACAAACTAGAGTGATAATTATGATGACTCAGCAAAAAATCAAATTACAAAGAGAATAACACCTTCAAAGGTTGTGGTTAATTAGGCTTTGACTAATTCTTGGCTCTATATTTACAGTAGACACTCTAAGATAGCAGATACAGTTACATTACTATCTTGTAAATATAGTAAAGTACATCATTCATGAAATAGTTCTCTAATGATCGTGAACAATGTTGGTAACTAGAGTTTGTCAATAATTCAGTTTTGATGAACCAGCTCTATTATGATGTGTTATAAAGTTAGTAATATTGTAATACTTCGATTTAGTAAGAGGTAGTAAGTACTCATTATTATCAAAGATTTAAACAGCTAGGGACTCGAACAGATTTTAAGTATCAACAGTAACTCGTTAGCTAATGTTGTGGTCCTTGATATTTTCTAACACTTTATTATGTATATTATTATAACAAATGTTGATACTTTCAAATTCCTGTTACAATATACAAGTACATATACTAATTAATGAAAGCTGAAAACTGCACACAATTCTAGATTGACAAATCATCATCATCATAATAATAATAACATTGGTGTGTTGCTGTCTATATTTCTCTAACACTGACTGTTCCCTACACATAACATGTTGTGGTCTGTACAAAGATACTTACTTGATTTAGGACTGGAAGTTCCTGTAATGAATACAATTGTATCTTCAACTTTATCCTGCAAATAAAATTAAATATGACCATTGTTATAGAGCTAGTTCACTGACATTGTTGTCTTCAATTGTTACCACGGTGATCTCCATTGTGTTACCACCATTAACATTTGCATTTGAGGTGAAAAAAGAGGAGAAGAAAGCTTCATTGAGAATCAGATATAGAGAAGTTAGAATATCATTCTAAGAGAAGGATAGTGTATGAAATTAATACTTCACTGTGACAAATAATAGATACATCTACCATTGGTAAGCTCTAGCATTAAGGGGCTACCACAATGACCTAGGATAGCTAACATTAGTAAGCTCTGGACTAGTAAACAAAAGTATATACCACAGTGACCTAGAATAGCTACCATTAACAAGCTCTAAACTAGTGAACATCAGTACTTACCACAGTGACCTAGAATGGTTACCATTAGTAAGCTCTAAACTAGTGAACATCAGTACTTACCACAGTGACCTAGGATAGCTACCATTAGTAACCTCTAGACTAGTAAACATCAGTATTTACCACAGTGACCTAGGATAGCTGTCATTAGTAACCTCTAGCCTAGTAAACATCAGTATTTACCACAGTGACCTAGGATAACATTATTAAAACAACTGTATGTCATTATATTTACCAGTAAAAATGCTCTCATGTATTTTAATGACTGTCAATAGATTGCTTTACTTCCTACAACTAACAGACCGTAAATTTAATAATTTCAGTTCAAAGAAGACAGTGAGTATAATCACAGTACATATATACACGGACTGAGTTATACATTTAATATTTTTATAGTTCACAGGTACTCAGTTCAATGATCATAACATTAAAACTCCACTTACAACTTTTATATTCTCAGGAGTATATTCAAAAGATCAAGATATTACAACAATTATTATAACCTTTAAATACTATCGTTTCACAACCTGTACACCATATGGACTACATATGTCATTATTGATGCATCTACTACTAACTACTCATCTGTCTTATTTATTAACTTTTCCTCTTTATGCATACCTCATCTTCAGTAGTGCTTGTGTCCTCATAGTAAGCTAGATTACATCCCACAGAACATCCCAGCTGTTGTAATGACGTTGTGAAGGCTTCTTGACAAGCTGAGAGGAGAATAAGTACATAACATGATATATAGATAGGAAATTGATTTCAGTTTCATCTTTCAGTCTCTTGTCTCTCTTGTACTCTTACTCTCTCTTTCTCTCTGTTCTCTATGTGAATTTAAACAATGTTATTCAAACTTTTAACTAACATTTTTTGCAGTCACTGATATTGGCGGCCAATGGACTTGTGAGGAGATCTAAATGACCTATTCGACACCCTATGCTACAAGCATAAATTGCCTGGAGAGATAACAATGACAGACAACACTTTAAAGTGACAATAACTTTGATATATATCATTCATAAATCTGTCCTTGCATTCATTATTACATCCATCCATCCATTCATCCTCCAACCCAATTTCACGTGTCCACTCCTCCACCTTCTTACATATATTGCTAACAATTATTATAAAGGATAAAAAATGAATGAAAGAATGTATATTTGTAAATAAGAGAGCGAGATTAGTACAGTGACATGTTATATCCAGTCAAGTCCACAAGTATATTTGTTTTCAGTTGCAACTCACCTCTTTAGATTTCTTCTTGAGGGCGTGATATTTCTCTTTACAATCTGACTGACAACTGTCTAGCAAACCCTGCACTTCTTGTAGCGAAGCAATTACTAGTAGCGAGAATAAGAGTACCGGTAGCCTCTTCATTCTCAGATGCTGTGCGAATTAACATGTATTGTAATTAAATAACTTGAGGTTTTTTACTGTGTTTACATACGTTGTGACGTCACGCACAACACGTGGTTAGGACTGTGACAATAATAAGAGTACTCTCCTTTATTTTTTATTTCTGACTGTTTCTCAACCTCCTAAACTCATAAATGGCAACAAGTGAAGTTCCAGACTTAGATCCGTACCCTGCATTGGTGAACTGGGTAAGATAGAACACAGACACTTCGTTACTGAGATAACATCATCTATTTTTATTGATTTACAATAACTAGTTGGAGAATTGTCTTCTACTCTCTGGTGCTGGGGAAGGATTCTCAATGGATATTGAAGACTTAGCTGATGGCACAACGATTGCCTCATGTCTTCAACATATGTAAGTTATTTGTAACTCCTTAATTAGTAATTATTCTATTGATTAATTAAATAACAGAGCTCCTGATCATTTCACTTCTAATTGGGGGACTAAGATTATTCCGGAAGCGTCTGCTAGCTGGCGGCTTAAATTGAGTAATCTTAAAAAGATTTTAAAATCAATTGAGGACTTTTATAGCGAGAGTTTACATATTAGTCTGGCTAAATTTCCAAGACCTGATGTAGCCAAGATAGGTATGAGTAATGGTTGGGATATTATGGACTGATAGAATGGACAGATGGATCTACATAATATATTAATGGATCCATAGATGGTATGGATGAATAGATAGATAAGTAATAAGTGATGTCATTATCATGTGATGATCATGTGATTTCATTTGTATAGCTGAGCATGGATCACAAGATGATATGGCTCGTCTCCTACAGTTGGTACTAGGAATAGCTATACATTGTGAATACAAAGAGAGTAAGTTTAGCTATCATTTACTGATCCATCCATTCATCAATCCATTCATTAATTCATCTGTCCATTCATCAATTCATTTTTAAATTCATATGTCCATTCATCCATTCATTAATTCATCTGTCCATTCATCAATCCATTCGTTAATTCATCTGTCCATTTATCCATTCATCAATCCATTCATTAATTCATCTGTCCATTTATCAATTCATTTTTAAATTCATATGTTCATTCATCCATTCATTAATTCATCTGTCCATTCATCAATCCATTCGTTAATTCATCAATCCATTCATTAATTTATCTGTCCATTTATCCATTCATCCATTTATTAATTCATCTGTCCATTCATCAATCCATTCGTTAATTCATCTGTCCATTCATCCATTCATCAATCCATTCATTAATTCATCTGTCCATTATCAATTCATTTTTAAATTCATATGTCCATTCATTGATTCATCTGTCCATTCATCTATTCATTCATCTATCCATTTCATAGGATATATTCAAGGTATAATGAGCATGCAAGAATCAATACAACATACAGTTATGGCATTAATACAGGAGGTAATGTATTATAATGTATTATTTATATGTCATTGACCCTTCATATAAATTAGTTAATGAGTCTAGAGTCTCCCAGTATGGTGCAAATGGAGGTCTATAAGGAACTTGAAGAACAGGTGAGCATCAGTCTGATACCCATGTATTAGTTCACAGTCTCATACTCATGTTTTAAAACTTCAGTACCAACACACACTCACTGAATTTAAGACTCTACAGACTCAGAATGACTCATTGAAACAAGAGAATTTTGAACTGAAGAGAAAGGTCAGGCCACACCCACTATCACCACACCCCTTTATTAAATAAATTTACTGTTTTAGTTAACTGAGACTGAAGGAGAACTACAAGAGATGAAAGACGAAATAAAGGAACTCAAAGGAAAAATACCTGCTGATGAATTTGGGTCAGTTGTCTGTTGGGGGTGTGGTTATGTGATGTTAGCTCCACCCACTTAGTACACCTGGTGGTGTCAAGTTACAGCGAGTTAACAGGAAATTAGAGGACATAAGAAAGGAAAAAATGAAAGCAGAGTATGGTAAGTGGAAATAACTGCTTCTCAATTTCCTCTGTTCATTAGAGCGAGATGAACTCATGTCACAGATTTCAGATCTTGAAGCTCGAGTTGATGAATTAGAAAGAAAGGTGAAACCACACCTACCAAATAAATGTAATTACATGTATTTAGAATCAAGATTTGTTAGCAGAAAATGCTGAGATACCAAGTCTTAGAGACACTGTAGAGGAACTAAAATATACAGAAGGGAAAGTGGTAAATTTAACCCCTTAGTCGTAATGATATTTTAACCCCTAAAGTACAATGCTAAGTAACACATACATAGATATCAGTTTTTACATGCACATTTAATATCATATTTGGTCTGAGAGTTTTTGCCTTGATTTTGACAGCTGTATCATCAAAATAATGTAAGGACTATTTTTATAAATTATTTTTGTCCTTTCATAGAAAAATTATGAATCTGTTATCAGTCAATATAAAAAGAAAGTTGGTAAGTACTAGATTAATTAATTAGTGGGTGGAGCTAGTTATTACATGGTTATGTTTGTTTTATAGAGGACATGCAGGAAATGAAGAGAGAGATGAAGTCATTACAGGACAAGAACATGATGTTTATGCAACAGAATCTAGACTTAGAAGATGTAAGGAGAGAGATAATTGATGATAATGATGTTCATTGTTCTTTTAGGAATTAAGACGTCTGTCTTCTACAAAGGAGCTGCTTGATACTCAAAAACAAAGAGTGAGTTTGTCTGTTTTTAAAATGTTAGGAATTAGATGTTACCTTTTTAGATCAATGCTTTAGAGAATGAACTAGCCAAAGAGAAGTTAAAAAGTTTAGAGGTACAGGTCATTTTGTTTAAATTCATTTCCTTTAACTTCTACTGATGTTTTTTCTGTTATACTATCCATCCATTCTGTTATACTATCCATCCATTCTGTTGTATTATCCATCCATTTTGGTGTACTATTCATCCATTCTGTTGTACTATCCATCCATTCTGATATACTATCCATCCATTCTGTTGTACTATCCATCCATTTTGGTGTACTATTCATCCATTCTGTTGTATTATCCATCCATTTTGGTGTACTATTCATCCATTCTGTTGTATTATCCATCCATTCTGATATATTATCCATCCATTTTGGTGTACTATTCATCCATTCTGTTGTACTATCCATCCATTCTATCGTATTATCCATCCATTCTATTGTATTATCCATCCATTATCTAGGCTGCTCAAGATGAAGAAGACAAAGCTGTAATAATACAATCATTGAACAGTGAAGTCAAGGTATGGACAATGTACATGTAATATTACATGTACATGTACATTAGGAATTAAGACGTCAAGTTGAGACTCAAATTTCACCAGCTACACCATTATCTGAAGGTAATCAATCGGTTATTTTAAAGGATTCATCTCCACCTCTCCTCTCTCCTTGTAGCTATCCCACTAGGAACTGAGATGTTTAAAATCCCTACTGATGAGGAGTCTGTCGACTCTGCCTCACTAATGGAGGCATTTACACCAGAACTAAAGTAAGTGATGATTCTTATCTTGCCTTTGAAAACGTAAAACATTTTTCCAGAGAGAAAATGGTTAGATTAGAAAAAGAGAATGAAATTTTAAAGAAGAGAGTCGAGTCTAATGAGTCCCCTTTGCCACCTGTATTATCTGCTGAGTCATCGTCTGAAAATACCAATCAACTCCAACAATCATTAGCAGATAAATCGTATGTTATTATTAATAATTATTGTAATAATTATATTATAATATTGTTGGATTTAATAATTAATAATTGTGTGTTCTTTTTTTGATGTTTTTTAGTGTTCGTATTAAATACTTAGAAGATACTCTTGGTAAAAAAATGAGAGAACTTGAAGAGTTGTCAAATTTTAAGGCGAACTATGACCAAATCAGTAAGTACAAGAAACTGGTGAATGTAATTTAGTACACACACACACACTCTCTTTTTCCCTGTCTCTTCCAGGTGGACAATTGAAGGCAAAAGATGTTGAGATTGAAAAATTGAAGAAATTTTTAAACAAAGCAAAGAAAGTAAGTTCATTACATAATATATACATATATAATTCAATACCAGATACTGGTAGTATAGGTTTGAGTCTTGAGCAGAATTGGTTTGAGCTTTGGATAGTTAAACTTTTATCTTTATTATAACTAGATTATAGAAAGTTTTGGTGAGAAGAAATCAGACACAGCTGCTGACAGTGCAGAAATACAACAACTAAAGAGTCTCCTTCAAGAGAGAGATAGAGAAATTGAAAGACTTGAAGTAAGACAAACCGTCTTTGAATAGTTCTTTAGAGATTGTTTCCTTACAGAAAGTGTTTGAAACAGAGAGACAGGCCAGAGAACGGGAGGAAAGACTTATTCTATCAGCTTGGTACAATCTAGTAAGTCACCAGTTGTAACCACACCCACTATGACCACACCCCTTTATTAAATAGGGATTAAAGTTTCATCAGCTACAGAGTAAGGAACGTCTCACATCTCAAGCATCATTTCTCACTCAACAAAGACAGGCCGCTCTTAAAAGACCCACTGGCACTTCAGTAGCTAGTAACATTTAGTACTTCCTCTAATCACCAAATATAATTAGAGGACTTCCCCCTTAAGATTGTTATCAGTAGAATATACATATTTATACAATCAACTACTACAGTACATGTATTAATGATCTACTTTCAAATTTTTAAGTGCACTTGTTTTTTGACTGGATTGCATGTAAATTTTTGCTTGCCCATCTAATTAATTGGGCACACCTCCTGAATAACCACACCCAAATCTAATATTTTATATTATAGCCACTATTGATTTTATGTTACTTTAGTATTGACAAATAATATACTGAGGATTAAAAATTACCGTATTCTTATATGAAAATAGATTTCTGGTTACACTACATCTACATGTATTATATAATCAAGTTTAAAGGGGGTGTGTCTTGGTATAATTAACGACGAGATGTTCCTCCAAAACCAGAAGATGTTCTTGAACTAGATCCAGAATTCCCAGAACTCCCACCACCGCTACGAAATGATGAGTTTCTAGCACCCCACCCACCACCACTGTTCCATCCACTGCCCCACCCACTGCCCCATCCCCCACCACCATAGGGACTGCCCCACCCCCCACCACCATAGGGACGTCCAGTACTAGATAAGGAAATGGATATAGAGTAAGAGATGGACAAATACATATTGGACTAATGGACAAACAGAAAAAGAATGATTTACGTACTTCCTGTTACCAAAGAGATAACCCAGTGCACCACCAGTAGCTGCACCTAGAGTAAATAAAGTCTCATACTGAAGTTTCTGTTAAGGACTCAATCCAGATACCAGTATCTGACATAGGAATGAGACTTTTTAAAACATACCTGTCCAGAATCCAGGCCCATTGCCCCCTCTATTGTTAGTATCATATGAAGAGTAGGAATAATCTGTAGATGAGAATAAAGTATATTTTATTTATCATGTTATGTCTTACCTCCTGCACCTCCACTATAACCACTGTTTACACCACTGAGAGTGTAAGTTAAGGAGTACATCAACACATCAATCTATTGGTATATCATTGTCTGTCCATCTATTCTCGCTTGCATAAATCCATCCATCCATTCATCAATCCATCTCTCCAACCATCCATCCATTCATCAATCCATCTCTCCAACCATCCATCCATTCATCAATCCACCTCTCCAACCATTCATTAATCATCTCTCCAATCATCCATCCATTCATCAATCCATCTATCCATTTAGTAGGATACACAGATCTTCTAGGTCCAAAACAAGTCCCCAAACAACAATAGATAATACCACCAATCACAGCAAGTTGTATTATGGTAGCTAACCAAGAAGAACCACCTGAACTAAATTGATAAAAAAACTATAACCATGGCTATTAAGTAGTTATCAATACCTGTAATGGTGGGGTCTATCTCCATGACTCTGATGGAAACTGCTTCTCTTTGCACGATGTCCTTGCTCAGTCAAATCCAACTCATATTTTAACTAGAGGGAGAAGAGAGGGAGTGAATGTAGCTACAACTAAAGTGTAAATATCAATTATAGCAATATTGTTGATATAATTAATAGGGTCTATAAAATGTTTACCCCACATGATCCTCGGAGTACATAGGGATCGTCAGGATGGTCGTAACCTTCACAGGAGACTTCTATTCGACCAAATTTGTACTTGGTGTCCATTTCAGCTTTACATTCCCACTAATGGATAAATAGATTGATATATGGACAGATAGAGGGATGGATGGGTGGATGGATGAATAGATGGATGGATGGATGGATAGATAGAGGGATAGATGGATGGATAGATAGAGGGATGGATGGATGGATAGACTTACTTGTACATCATAACCATCAAATCCTGCATTAAGGCATTGGACTACTTTAGGACGGTAACTATAGCAACCAGCAGATCCACCGACACAATCCAACTACACAAAGTCAACAAAGAAGTGAAAATAAATGAATGTACTTGTAAATTCTTTAAATTACTGGCTCTAGACTATTGAAGAGAAGTACTATTTACTCAACTCATTTGTACAAGTACATTTATTATAATCCAGGTGCATCCTTTAAGTGAGGACTTCTAACTGATCTTATTATGACACACCTCTCCTTACCTGTGGTATAGGGGATGTTCGTCGAGCATTTGTCTTTTTACCTTCTTCAAGAGTAATGGCCGTCACTTTCTCTAAGAGAACTCGATCACGATCGTCACGACTCCCTCCCCCTAATAATAAACAAATGACATGTAATTAATGGCTTAATTAATACAGAAAAACTCAATCGTTAAATTAACTATATTATATTAAAGTAATTTATACTCAAAAGCTGTAATCAAAACTTTATATATGGTCTTATGAGAAAACCATCTATTAGAAACAAGTAATGCATTTAGCTACTAGTAGTATCAAATATATTATTATGTATGTATATACAAACATACTCATATACATCACAAGTAGCTCTAGTACTTACATGCTACAATCAATGACACTTCAAGAAGACAGAGAACCAATACAAACACACACGCAACTTGACTTCTCATCTCGATAATTTCGTCTACAATTTACTACTACAATGAAATAATAGTCTGACTCTGCACAGTTGTAAGGATATATAACGTAAGTTCTCACAACTGCTCAGCACTTTTTGACGTGGCCCCTTCAAGTTATGCCAACGTATAGTCGAAAGGTTAAAAGGATTTGATTATTAGTGGGCGTTACACGTGGGGTTGAATATACCGTTTATCAATACATTTTATTCTTATTTTCCGTTATTCATTGATTTCAATATTACTCGAATATTTATTCCTTTCGATGAAGAGTTTTTATGTATGTGCAAGATAACTGTTGTTGTTATCTTTAGTTGTTTATACAAACTTCTCGAGATTATTAAGAAAGTAGTTAACCTCCTGTGTTCCATCTGCTATTGTTTGTACAAGATAATAGCCTCCAGTAATTGTATCTATCTTCGTTTTCAAATCTCAGTTGTCTAAAGCAGTCTTTTCTGGCTATGGTGTATTGTGGTAGTAGATTGTTTTATTGCTAATCTATTGCTAGATCAAGAATTTAAGTGCTACTTGATAATGTCAGGTTAGATTAAAGTTAATATATTGTAATATTATACAGGAAACTTTAGTATACAAGTAATATATGTTACTTTTGTGTAGTGATTTTCTTTCCCAATAATTATTGTTAATAAGTGTTACATTATTGATAATTAGTGCAATGTGTTCTAGAATTTGTCAATGATGCATTGTTTTGAACTAAATGGTGTTAAATGGTGTATAGATAAAGCAAGTAGATATCAGTTGATTTAATCTGTTGATCCATTTTGTGTGGATATTCATCCATTGTTAATAGATATTAGATAATAGAACTATTATTTTATAATATAAATTAATGAATAGTTTGAATTGAATGAGATAAAAGAGTGACAATACATTGACATTTATACATGATAAAGTACATGTACAAGTTACAAGATTGTTGTATAGATAACTCGAATAATTGAGTGGAATACATAAAGAGATAACGGTAAATGTAGTGTTACAAAATACTGTTGCATGTACAAGGCAGACTTCTGTATCTAGTTAACTGTGCACCAGCTGTTGGCAATATGTATTCCATGACAGCTGTATATATATCACAGTTATAACAATTGAGTTAATTATAGATAACAATGATTGCACTCTCAGTACAAACCCAATGACATCTGTCCTTCACATTCCATTATCTATATTATAGTTATTGTAGTCTCTGTATGCATCAATTTGTATATTGAGTTTGATCATTCTTTAAGCATTTTTTTGTCATTGTGTGTATGTGTTGATAGTAGTGGTAGTAGTCTGGAATGTACAGGTCATACCCTCTATACCTGTTTGACAGAAAAAACTATTGGATAAGATAGTGGACAATCTTGTTGTAGACATTTTACTGATTCCAATACTATAATTGAATATAACTAATATAGAATAGCTACTATCCTAGGTCACTGTGGTAAGTACTGATGTTCATTAGTTTAGAGCTTACTAATGGTAGCTATCCTAAGTCACTGTAGTAAGTACTGATGTTCACTAGTCTAGAGCTTACTAATGGTAGCTATCCCGGGTCACTGTGGTGAGTACTGATGTTTACTAGTCTAGAGCTTACTAATGGTAGCTATGTCACTGTGGAAAGTACTGGTGTTTATTATTAGTCCAAAGTTCACTAATGATAGCTATCCTAGGTCACTATGGTAACTACTAGAAGCTAAGTTAAGTTAGGTATCCATTACATTATAAGGTGAACTTTAATTACAATCAAACAGTATTGCTAAATTAGCAAATTATTAAAGCAATTATCTCACGGTATCGCTTACTTTAAAATGTAACATTGAAAGTTGATACACTCCGTTTACTTGACAAACATTTATTGTTAGTTTTGGCATGAGGAGACGACAGTGGGTAGCACAGTCCAAGTTTGTATCTAGCATTTCTATCTCTAGATAACGTGTGGGCAATAGATATCATTTCCATTTGTATATCTTTCAATGTTTATAATATAAATTGACTTTGTTTTCTGTATCAATGTGTTTGGTAGTCTTGCTGTTAATTATACTCTGTCTGAGTTGAGTTGGGCCCCTCATAAAAAGGTGTTTTATGCAATGAATGTAAGATAAGGTATCTCCTTACCTATTATATGCAATTAGCACTAAAATATATTTTAATTTTATTCATTATTTGTTCTTGTGCATGTCATGTGAACACGTCACATTTCTCTCGTGTTCGTGAAGATGCCAAAGAGAAAGAGAATGAGGTCACACACAAAGGAGGTTGCTGTGAATGTCTATAACTATTTATATTCTATTTTTAGCTATCCCTTCATCCATTAATCATTAACTATTTACTCAATCATCCGTTTACTACACTATCTTTGCTCAATTACATAATTAAATTGAATTACTAGGAACCCCTACAATACATTAACAACATGTGTTGTTCACTAGTAGTACAACCATACAGCAACACATGTGCATGTACCCAGACTTAGAAGTGATAGGTGCCACAAACAGTTTATTATCACAATTTAATAAAACAATATGGAACAAAGGGCTTTACTTCGTTATGTCTGATGCTCCATAAATAAAAAAAATGATGATGTTACTAGCATACCATATATAGGTCATTTGTTTGAACACAATAATGGTTTACAGTGCAATGTATGGTGTGTTTATATCATGTTATGTTATGCTGGTAATTGTTATAATAGAGATAGTAAATGATAGTATGTTGATTGGAAGAACAAATTTATATAGAAATGATACTGCTTGTTTATTGTAGTGGATCTATCATTTTCTCTCTCTCTCATTTTTCTCTTTCTAGGAAATACTCGTCTTATTGGTTTACTAAGCCACTATCGGGACAGATTACGAAGTCAGGGAGACGAGGAGCATGACGAAGAACTTGAATATCTCATGCAAATTCTCGATAGTCCATTTATGAATGATTATCTTCATGGAAAAATCACTCAAGAAAACGCTGCTCTCTTCAATGAAGTTACCTCTGAGTTGATCTCCGCATTAGAAGATCAAGATAAGGATGTCCAGTTATCACCCGAAACACAAAGGAAACGGAATTTAAAAAGGAGAGCATCATTACGAGCACTTAAATTGGCTGTGACCCCTCAATCATCTCCTGTAATTCAGAAAAAAATGCCGAGAGCAAAATATAATCTTCCAAAAAACAATTCTGTTGATGTTCCTCTCCTTCAAAGTGTTACAGCTGCACTTAATTCGAGGGAAAATTCACGGGAAAGTACACCAGCTCGTACTTTATCGCCCTCGTTGTCACCTCCTGTCGCTATAGCTACTTCGCCAAATCAACGTAACATTGACCACATATATATCAGTCCTTATACTGGTAAGGTCGAGAAACCAATTGAGGAACGACTTGATAGTCCTATAGGAGAAGATTTTTTTGCCAACAGTCCGCAAACTTTAATAGAACGTACATCAACACCACATTCTAGTGACACTGACTTTAGTCGTAAAAATAGCAATGCGAGTATACTTAGTGAGACTTCACAACTCACTGTAATGACGGCAAGTATGAGCGAGGATATTAAAACTCCAGACATGAGAAGTGCCGAAGGAAGCTTTCAAGATCTTACTGCTGATATCCCTTCCTTACCTTTGTCTCATCAAGTTGTTAACAAAGGGGTTCTTCCTCCCACTCTCCCCTCATATAATGAGGTTCTCAACTCACGGCGTAAAGCTCGATCTTTTGAAAGACTTCCAAATCAAGAATTGTCTGTTCAAAATACTCTCTACTCCCATTATTCTGCCAGTATTATTAACGGGGGTTTACCCCCTTATTACCCTTCAGGGGGACCCATGACTAATGGTACCCCAACGCAAAACATACCCACAAATCTATCACGTGACCCAGGTCATGTTATGACAGTCCAACTACAAAAAGGAGATCGTGGGTTAGGATTTAGTATAACTCGACCACGTGCCCAAAATAAGGAGGGTAAGATCTTTATACAGGACATTCAACCAGGGGGTGTGGCTGAGAGAGGAGGACTCCAAAAAGGAGATCAATTGTTGAGTATTAATGGTCAGAATCTGCGAGGTCTTAAACTCCCTACAGCTGTGGCTCTTTTGCAGCAAGCACATGGTCTTGTGGAACTGGTCCTACTTCGAAGCGAAAACAATAGTAACAATGTAGCAGCCACGCCCATTTTACCAGTTAGTCAGTACTCATATGTCACTAATATGACTCCACCCTCAACTGCTTCTCCCGTTACTCAGCCACCTAGAATTAAGGTAAAGGACAGATATCATGTGAAATATACATGTACAATAAATACTCAGATACATACCATAAATGCATGTCAAGCTCAAGGCAATTCCGTGTAAACTGTCAAGTCTAAATAATGATTTATCTAATATTCCAATAATGTGTTTGTCAGTTGAGTTCATGTACACGAGCATATTAGTGTGGTAAGTGTGCTTATTAAGCATGTACGTGTGTAAACTGTTTTTCATTGTTTACCGTGTGATATTAGTTATATAGTATTTAGATCATGTGAATATTATGTAATATTCCATTACTGGAGAGTGTATTATAAATGGTTACAGATAGTTGGGTCTATGCTAATAAGAAAGATGATTGATGTTTAGATTATCAAAGTGGGTGAAATGATTAGGTTAATGGATGACTAGTTGTAGTATTGTAAATAGAATAGCTATCAAATGCATGACGAGTTTCCAAGAAGGATGATGTTTTTGAAGTTACATGTACATTAAAGCTAATAGTGAGACAGCAATAGGAAACCATGTTCTTTCTAAAACAGGATAGATTCTGCAATATATACATACACATACAGTACATGTTATATATGTACAAGTACATGTACAATATGTACACTCTTATGTATATCATGTACATGATTCATGTGTGACATGTATAATATGTATACTCTTATGTATATCATGTACATGGTTCATGTGTAATATGTACACAATCATGTATATTATATGCATGTTACAGGTGTTCAAGTACATGTGACATGTATAATATGTACACAATCATGTATATTATGTACTTGTTACAGGTGTTCAAGTTGTCAATTACATGTGTAACACATGTGGTTATGCATATGTTGATGTACTGGAGGGCTTTGTTAAGGCTTATAAAAGCAATCCACTCTAAGGCACTGTTAATATACCAAGTGTTCAACCCTCCTACAGATTACTGTTTTTATAAACAAATTATGTTCAAATAGCTAGGAGGAGGGAGTGATGGTTATGTTTGTGTAGATATTGTTTTGTAGTGTATTATATTGTAAAGCTAATTAGCTTAAAATAATGTTTTTTATTATTACAAGTGGAATGATATGTTAAAGAATATTATACTGTATGCTTATAGAAGTTTCCCCAGACAAAGAATGTGAAGTATTATACTCTCAAGTTTATAGTTATGCCAACTCAACTAAAATGGATGTACTTGTAGTAATACATTAATGTCTTTATTATGTATCTATTTCAAATATTTATATAGGAACATCCTACTTATGTTAAGCCTCCGTCTCCCTCCCCCTCTCCCTCTCCATCTCCTCGTACTATCTTGGAGATGTCAACAGGAAATAAGAGATCTCAACAACAACAACAACAACAACAACAACAACAGCAACAACAACAACAACAACAGCAGCAGCTGGCAGTAATAGACCTCCCTAATGAAGGCCATGGCTTTGGGTTTTCCATTATTTCTAGCAGTGATGGGAAAACATTTGTACATCTTGTGACAGCTGGTAGTGCTGCTGAAAGGGTATGTATATAATTGTCAAAGATTAGCAAGTTTAGTGTTGAGTCAAGCATATTGCTGGGACAGGTTTAGCACTGAGGACAGATATAGCTCTGGGTCAAGTATTGGTTTGGGTCAGATATATGGTTGATTTTACTTTAGTGACTTACTTTAGCTACCATTACTAGACTTAACTCAGTACATCACATATTATAATTGAAGACATTATACGTTTGTTCATTCTTGTGTTTTACAGGATGGTCGACTTTGTCCAGGAGATCAACTATTATCAGTGAATGGAGAGTCTATCGTTTCTAAGTCTCACAGTATAATTCTTGACCTGTTACAAAGTATTCATCGTTCTGGATCTTCTTTAAAATTAGTGGTCAGTCGAACAGCCTCTGAAACTCCCGAAGTTGAAGAAGATAGCTTCTCAGATATTGATGTAAGAAAGTAATCATTGTGTGTTCAATAAAAATGAAGTCTTAAGCCGTCATGAAAAACAATGAACATTGTCTTTACTAAAGACAGTTTCTCCATTGTAGTGACATACTTGCTTAATTTATACAGATAGTTCAGTGTACTTGTTTATTTTAATGTAATACTTTATTGTTTTATTATATTGTAGTCTTCATCCGATATTGAGGAGATTGAGGTGGAGCTTGTTAAACATGTGGGCAGTGGTGGTCTTGGTATTTCCATTAATGCTCTTGTGAATGATGATAATGGAGGTATGGATAAATAGATGAATGGATGGATGGATGAATAGATGAATGGATGGAAGATTGAATAGATGAGTGGGTGGACGGATGAATTGATGAATGGATGGGCAGATTAACCAAAGAATTCACAAACTATTTTCTATCTGTTCAGATGACAGAGGTATTTATATTCGTTCTGTTAATCCCATTGGACCAGCTGGTCTGAGTGGACTAGTAAAACGTAAAGATCGCATACTCAGCGTTGACAATCAACCTCTTAAGAATCTTTCAAACATGGCAGCTGCTAATCTCCTTCGTAATACTGGCAATAAAGTTACACTTGTTCTTGGACGAAAGAAAGGAATGCTTAGTGACTTACCAGAAATTGCAGAAGATCGAGAAATAGGTAACGAGGTGGGTGTGGCTAATGGAGGGAACAACTCAAGTGGTCGGAAATTGAAGAGAAAGGATAAAACTGGACAAGAGGAGGATACAAATAAAGGGAACAGAAGTGTCCAGGGAGAGGGACTATCCTATGTGGTTGCCCAAAGACACAAAGATGCAGCTCTTGAGAAGAAATGGTTGGAACATGCTGGACCAGATAAAGTTGTCATTGTAAGTTTAGTATAACCACACCCACTCCCACCCACTTTAATGAAAAAGCTGTAGTATATGTATCCATTTCTTCAATCATTGATCCATTTCATTATTATAGGTGGCTCATATTCATAAACCTGATCACGAGAAGGGACTTGGTTTTGGTATGGAGAGTATTGTTGTTGTGGATGACACTGGACAGCCACAAATAGGTCAGTTAACACATGTGTGCTTGTATCTACATGTATAGTTGTAGTTATTAATAGTTATTAATAGTTAATTAATAGTTAATTGCCAAGCTCCTTAGCATTATATATACTCTGTCTGAGTTGAGAAGAGTCCTTCATTTAAAAAAAGGTGTTTTATGCATGGAATGTAAGGTGAGATGAGGTGTTTTCTCACCTATTATATGCAATTATATACTCTGTTTGAGTTGAGAAAAGTCCTTCATTAGCAAAAAGGGTGTTTTATGCATGGAATGTAAAAATGTAAGGTGAGGTGTTTTCTCACTTATTATATACAGTTAGCACTGTAGTACATTTTACTTTATAATATGAATGGTGCGAAAAATGTCAACTTGGTTTATATATGTGTTAGTGTGTTAATGTGGTTTGTTCACACTTAGGAATGTGATAATTGCTTTATCTGTAACCACAGGTATATGTAAAACCATGTGATCAGTTCATAGTAAACCATGTGATCAGTTCATAGTAAACCATGTGATCAGTTCACAGTAAACCATGTGATCAGTTCATAGTGAAAATGTTTTCTTGATGTTTAATAATACGATAAATTTAAAGAAAAGAAAAAGCAAACATATTTAAAACAATTTAAAGATGTGTATAAAATGTCTGGAGCAGTACAAAGGTTAATAAGATCAAAGACTAAGTTAGTAGCTAGGTGTGCAAAAATTATGCTACAGATGCTAAAGTTTACTATTAGTCTGGACAGACTAGAGATCAAAGCTGTACTTGTTAATAAATCTAGCCTTTTATCACACGAGGTTAACCCTGTGTATTTATATATTCCTAATTTATGATGTTTTGGTTATAACAAACTAGAGATCAAAGCCACATTTTTGTTATTAGATCTAGTCCATCGCTATGTGAGGCAAACCCTGTATATTCCTAGTTATTAATAGTTAATTAATAGTTATTAATAGTTAATACATGTAGTTAGTATAGTACAGTACTGAACAGTTTTTATAATTGTACTGTAGGTAGCATACGTCATATGATTCAGAAAATACGAGAGGGAGGTCCAATGGATTTGAACGAATGTCTTAGTGTTGGAGATGAGTTATTAGAAGTTAATGGTCAGACATTAGTGGGCGTGTCACATGATGAGGCTATTGAACTTGTACGTCAAGCCCCTAATGATGTTACTATTGTTGTATGTCGAATGAGAAATAAAGATGATAGAATGAAAGAGACACCATCAATTACATCAAGTAAGTATATATGTATATATATGTCTAGTGTTCTCTCTCTCTCTCTCTCTCTCTCTCTCTCTCTCTCTCTCTCTCTCTCTACTCACTCACTCTAGCCTCAGGCACTCCTGAACTTCCAATGACCATTGAGATCCAACAGCCTACCACGTCAGAATCAGAAGATGACCACGGCAGTACTACTACTAGTCTTACATCAGCCTCTCCAGCTCTCCAAGCTATTTATCAAATGCCTGACTTTTCTCGTCGTTTTGAGAGACAATCTTGGAGAGAAAGACACGAAGAAGAGAGAAGAAGGTAAGATACAATAAGATTATTATAATTCTAGCAAGTATTAGCCTCATAGACAATGTGGTAATGTGTTTATTGACAGAATTCTTATAGCTCAGTTGATATGAACATTGGATTAGTGAACGTCATGTTTTAGTCCCAAATAGTGTATATTTTTTTCCCTTTATCTAATCAAATTATATTTTCTCTTTAGATTAAAGGAGAGGTTTGAGTTACGACGTGAGCAATACATTCGTTACTTTCAGGAACAGGAAGATGAGCTATTGAGAGCAGAGAAGGAAGCAGAGGAACATAAATTACGTTTACAAGAAGTGGAAGAGAAGCACAAACAAGAAACAAAAGAAAAGAGATCATCCCTACAATCAGAACTTAATTATAGCTACTACAGTTCAATGGGGTTCTTGTCTTTACACGAGGTAACTATTAGTCCATTCAATATTATTGCCACCTAAGTGGTATCCATTTGTCGTTCTATCCAAACACTTGCTCCATTATCTACGCATTCAAATCACTTACTCATCAACTCATTGACTTGTCTATCTACTCATTATCCAGTTATTAGTATCTCATCTACTGAAGCTGAGAGCAATTTCTACTTGTCAATTTATTACATGTTATACCATTTTTATATTGTTCCTAGACCCCACCCCTAAACCTTAATTAACTCTTAAGCATAACAATAAGTATTAAGAGTTGGGGGTGTGGTCTAGGAACAGTATTATGTAACAGTATAATACACAGTAATGTCCACCCTGTACTGATCTAGTTGGGGGTGTGGTCTAGGAACACCATTATGTAACAGTGTAATGCACAATAATGTCCACCCTGTACTGATCTAGTTGGGGGTGTGGTCTAGGAACACCATTATGTAACAGTGTAATGCGGAATAATGTCCACCCTGTACTGATCTAGTTGGGGGTGTGGTCTAGGAACACCATTATGTAACAGTATAATGCATAATAATGTCCACCCTGTACTGAGTACTAATTTACTCACTCACTCAATTGTCCATGGATCAACTTATCTATTTATTTATTTCATTCTTAGATTAGCGCTACAAACGATAAAGATGATGATGAGTTGTCTTCAGAGACTACTAGTCCTAATCAGAGACACTCTATGGCATCTGAGGACTCATCTACTAGTGTACTGTCTCCAGTACCTGGTTCAGTCTGGGAAACTGAAGCTACTGAAATTGAACTGGTCAAAGGGATTGATGGATTAGGGTTTAGTATTTTAGATTTTGCTGTGAGTTTTGATGGACGGATGGATTATTAAATGAATGGATGAATGGACAGATGGGAAATGAGAGATGGACAGATAATAGAATTATGGACAAATGGGAAATGAGAGATATGGACAGATAATAGAATTATGGACAGATGGGAAATGAGAGATATGGACAGATAATATAATTATGGACAGATGGGAAATGAGAGATATGGACAGATAATAGAATTATGGACAGATGGTTGGGTAGATAATCAATAGAGTATTGGATCAATGTTTTTACAATTAAGATATATTCTATTATTCTTACATTAGGATTCATCTAGTCCTGGTGATCGAGTCACTTTAGTTCATTCTTTGGTATCAGACGGTACAGCTGAAAGAGATGGACGACTACAGAAAGGAGACAAACTGATCAGTGTCAATGGCGTCTCTGTAGTAAACCACACATTAGATTTTACTGTAGAACAGTTAAAGACTGTCAGCTCAGTAAGTTAATACTATATTAACTAAATTATAACTATTATTATTAATATTGTACATAGTAATTCAGTGATATGTAGGAGAATCTATTAGATATGGTACAATGATAAGTGTCTCCTGCTACACTAAATCTCTCCATTAACTAGTAGTACTGTATATTAAATAGTACTGTATATTAACTAATACTGTATATTATATAGTACTGTATATTAAATAGTACTGTATATTAAATAATACTGTATATTAAATAATACTGTATATTAAATA
Organism: Xestospongia muta; assembly: GCA_963693285.1. Classification (NCBI taxonomy): domain Eukaryota; kingdom Metazoa; phylum Porifera; class Demospongiae; order Haplosclerida; family Petrosiidae; genus Xestospongia; species Xestospongia muta. Next base: position 7,291,014 of record OY848923.1, on the reverse strand, counting down.
ACATTGTATATTAAATAGTACTGTATATTTGGCAGGAATGTATTGTTCTATTACTAAAACAATGTTTGTTTTGTTTTAAGTACATTTAGTATTTAGTTGTATTGTAAATTGGATGTTTATTTTCCCAAAGGATGGTCTAGTACATCTCGTTGTTAATCATCCCATTCCTGTAAGTCCAGACTTTGATTCCACGTCCAGTAGTTTCAGTCCTGATACATTCAATGTCCCTCAGCTATTATTAGAAACACAAAGCGAAGATGAAATACTTGACTCAGAGGAGAACAAAGACGATGACAAGAAGAAAGAAGACATCGACAAAATCTTTCTCACTCCTGTTAGTTGCATGTATTGTTATTACATGTATCGTTGTTGTCCTGTATTGATGCTTAGCAACTGTTGTCATGGCAACACTAGAACTGAGCATTATTAATATCCATATTATGTAATATTATTATTGGTTGATTCAACTTCCTTGTATTATACACAATAGTTTATATGTGTCCTTTAGCAATGGAGGATGATATTGAGCTTGTACTATAATATGATAATAATATGATATTGGTGAATAATAATAATGTACATGTACATGTACATTGTGCATTGTAATACTAAATGGTGTTTTTGTATATGGAAATTGAAAGATATAAAAGAATTGTAGTAACCACTACTGCTTATATACACATGTACTTACTTACACTATTGATAACATGAAAGAATTCTATATATACTATGTTTAATAATATCTACATTGATTTGTTGACATAAGGTCCTTTTGTCAGACTTAGTCACATATGAACAATGATAATATTGATATATTTCATTTATATTTTCCCTCAGGGTACAGGGATGGGTTTAGAGGAAGCTGGTCCTGATGATGATAAGGAAAAGAAGAAGAAAGAAGGTGATAGTTCTGGTGAAAGAGAAGACTTGTTATCGAGTGAATGGAGAGGTAAAAAACCACCTAACGAAGATGAGGAACCTCCCCCTCCTTACACCGAGGTTGACCCCTTGCAAGAAGATGAAAAAGATAAGAAAGAGGAACCAGATGAACCTAGTTCCGAGAGGAGTGCACAACCAAAGACAGGGACGAGGAGTGTCACTCCCAGTGTTGTTAGTAAAAAGACCAGGTCTCCTCAATCTTTTAGTCGAACTCGAAGTGATGATCCTGTGCCATCTCGACATCCTCTTACCTCTCAAAACAGTGACAATAGTCACATTTCTCAGAGGTTAATGGAGTCTACTTCTGAAGAGACTTTAGTATATAGCTCAAGTTATCAAGACTTGCATTTGTCCAGGTAAGGTTGCCTAGGTTACTATAGTAAGTACTCGTGTTTACTAGTCTAGAGTGTACTAATGGTAGCTATCTTAGGTCACTGTGGTAAGTACTGATGTTTACTAGTCTAGAGCTTACTAATGGTAGCTATCCTAGGTCACTGTGGTAAGTACTGATGTTTACTAGTCTAGAGCTTACTAATGGTAAGCTATCCTAGGTCACTGTGGTAAGTACTGATGTTTACTAGTCTAGAGCTTACTAGTGGTAGCTATCCTAAGTCACTGTGGTAAGTACTGATGTTTACTAGTCTAGAGCTTACTAATGGTAGCTATCCTAGGTCACTATGGTAAGTACTGATGTTTACTAGTCTAGAGCTTACTAATGGTAGCTATCCTAGGTCACTGTGGTAAGTACTGATGTTTACTAGTCTAGAGCTTACTAATGGTAGCTATCCTAAGTCACTGTGGTAAGTACTGATGTTTACTAGTCTAGAGCTTACTAATGGTAGCTATCCTAGGTCACTGTGATAAGTATATATTTCCTTTCCTAGTAATCAACCAAGTCCTAAACAAGCCTCCCCTCTCATGAGAACTAAACCACCTCCTAGTCAAGCTATCTCAGTTCCATCATCAACTCAAGATAGCAAGGGAGCAAGTCGTAATGCCACGGGAGTCTTCAGTCCATCTCGATCTCAAGATAGCTATATAGATGGGTTGTCCCCTGATACTAGTGATGCTGGAGAACATTCCGCAGAGATGGAAATGGAGCCAAGAGAAATAGATATCCAAAAGGGACCAGCAAATCTAGGTATGAAAGAAAGATGGTAATATCAGTACTATTATTATATAAAGTGGATCATTTTATAAAGGGAGTCTAGATTATGTACAGTATTGAGAACACTTGTTCTAGTCCTATACTATATACTATACTATATACTAGTCTATACTTCATTGTACTATTCAACCTCTATATTGAGGACACTCTTTTAGTAAGGACAGTTTTAAGGTATTAAGTGTTGTATGAGGTTTCACATTACTTCACACGTGTCTACAATACATACATGTACATGTACATGTACATGTATGTCTTCTACACAATCTTTCACTTTGGATTACCAACAACTACAATTGTTACTTACAATAACTGATAAGCCTGTTTTCATCAACTTTATGAGTACTCATGTTTGCCCTGAAGCCTATCTTTGTTAGTTTAAGACATGATTGGTATGAACTGGTTAAGATATTTCTCCACTTTCAGATTGCTTTCTTCTGTTAATTGGTATGTTTATATAGAAACCTTGTTTGTTTCTATATGACGCTTCACAATGATGCTATAGCCTTACTGTGCATTGTGTTGCCATGGTAATGTCATTCACTAGTTTTTAGGATTATTCCCTCGAGGTATTCTGATCATTTAAAAGTAATTGTGGCCACCTGTACACACTGTCTGGCCATGTACGCTCATTAGTGGTTTGACTTGAGGTTAATTGTCTTGGAGCTTTAGTATTTAAGGGACTGTCTACTGTTGTAGTAGGTCTGTTGAGAGTTGTAGCAAGCTTAGTACTAGTAGAGAGGACTCAGATTGTCTGCTGAGTTGTAGTGTTGTAACAATTTGTCATAGTATTAGTTGAATCTACATAGCAGCTGTGTTCTACTTCCTATGATACTGCAATATTGTGATTTGAATTGGTTTTCTTTTAAACAAAGCAACGCAACTTACTGCAAGCAAATAGTTTATAATAAGATAATTTGAATTAGTTCACTATCACAGTACATTACTGAAGCAACTCTGTACTGTTGTATTGCTAAGGAACTCTATCCACTAACCACAAGAACAGCTGGACAATCTTTTTAGACCTATTTTTCATATTCTATCAAATTTTTCACTTGATAATGTCGGCGTTATGCAATCTTGAATATTTTCCGTTCCATTCTCTTCTGCCATCATGTCTTCTTCCACCTTCACTGATATCTTCTCTTTGTATTTCTACTACTAAAGGTATGACAGTTACAGAAGACAAAGGATTTGTTGTTGTGAAGAAGATTGATAATGGCTCGGTACTTGGTAAAGATGGAAGGATACGTGTTGGAGATCGGATTTTAGCTATTAATGGAAAGTCAGTGGAAGGATTGAGTCTAGCTAAAGTCAAGTAAGATTTAGTTCTTTAATGTTTGATCAGCACCATTCAATCATTAGTTGTTCATGTATCTCTCTCTCTCTCTCTCTCTCTCTCTCTCTCTCTCTCTCTCTCTCTCTCTCTTCCCTCCTCTTCCTTTCTCCATTTCTCTCCCTCTTAAGGAGTATGCTGAAACGTGCCTCATCAGCAAAATCAACCAAAGTCAAGTTAGTACTATCAAATAATCATATTATGTTATATTGTAATAGATTATATTTAATGTAAATGGGAGCAATCTGATTGGTCAGCTGCTTCAGTGTCTGACATATATTTTATTCACATTTTTTTAAAATATCGTGTTATATTATGTTTGTTATAGGATTACTTATCTCCCTGCTCCTCAAGGATTCTCTGTATCATATAGTATACCAACTGACCATAGCAACACTGGAGTTGGACTCTCTAATACTGCAGGTATCCTGTCTGCATGCTTGTCCTAGCATCCATCCATTCACTTATTCATCCATTCATCCATATCTCTATTCATCTAGGTCCTTCACATAGCACCCAATACAATGACGTGACGCACCCACTAACACATCATCCAATGGCTGGTATCCGCCCCATGCAAGCACCAATGTTAACTGCACCCATTGGCCCCTCCCTTCCCAACATGATGCCCTCACAACAACAACATAGTTACCAATGGATACAACAAAGTCAACCTATTCAGTATAATCACCCAGCTGCTCATCTTCCTCCTCGTGCACCCATTTCAATGCAAACCGGATACTTGGAACATCCCACGCCAATCAAACCACCTCCTCCCTATGGTGCATTTCAAGGAAACCCTATTAATGCTGGTCTCATTGCTCCCACAGCTCAACATTACCATCCTCAACAACCTCTCTCGTGGAATATTCCAGAGTATCAACAAGGTCCGAGTGCTCCACAAATGAGCTGGGGGATGGGTGGAGCTATGCAACAAAACCCAGCCCACCAATACAATGAATATGTTTCAGCTGGTCAGTATTCATCAGTACCTCTCTCTCGTACAGCAGCAATGTTGTCAAATTCTCAACTTCCAATTAAACCACAAGCTACCAATAAATTCGCTCCACATCCTAACCTAACACAAGGAGGAGGACAACATGATTTAGATGCACTCCAACAGCAGCTACGACGAAGTGGAGTGGGTGGAGCCTTACCTAGATATCCCATTGATTTATCAGAGCGTTATCCTTATTCCCAATATTCTCAGAGATATGAGGATATCAGCGGACAACATGGTGGCAGCCGAGATGTTGGATTTGATCAAATGAAAGTCCCACAAGTATCAAGAATGTTTAAAGAACAGGACGATAATGGGAGGACGTGGTCACATGACTCTCCTCGGAGTGGGTATTCAGACGGGTACTCTCCACAAATTGGAGGCTACATAGATCCTCACCCTCGTCTTGTAGAGGTGAAACGGAACGTGACTGGATCACTTGGCTTCAGTCTAGGTCAAATTGAGGGTGGAGGTGTGGCTATTAACGCTATATCACAAGCTTGTCTTAGTAGTACTAAGGGTCAACTTAATATCGGAGATAGAATATTAGATGTGGGTGGAATTTTACCCTATTAATTATTGTGTTAATTGTTGTAATATATTTAGGCTAATGGCATTGATTTGAGAGGAGTTACTCAATCTGAAGCAGTTAATGTTATAATGAATGCTGGTAATCCTGTACACATATTAGTACAGAGTTATAAAAAGAGAATTCATACGTCACCTTTACACTCTAATGTAAGTACCTCACCTTTACACTCTAATGTAAGTACCTCACCTTTGCACTCTAATGTAAGTACCTAACCTTTGCACTCTAATGTAAGTACCTCACCTTTGCACTCTAATGTAAGTACCTCACCTTTACACTCTAATGTAAGTACCTCACCTTTGCACTCTAATGTAAGTACCTCACCTTTGCACTCTAATGTAAGTACCTCACCTTTGCACTCTAATGTAAGTACCTCACCTTTGCACTCTAATGTAAGTACCTCACCTTTGCACTCTAATGTAAGTACCTCACCTTTGCACTCTAATGTAAGTACCTCACCTTTACACTCTAATGTAAGTACCTCACCTTTGCACTCTAATGTAAGTACCTCACCTTTGCACTCTAATGTAAGTACCTCACCTTTGCACTCTAATGTAAGTACCTCACCTTTGCACTCTAATGTAAGTACCTCACCTTTGCACTCTAATGTAAGTACCTCACCTTTACACTCTAATGTAAGTACCTCACCTTTACACTCTAATGTAAGTACCTCACCTTTGCACTCTAATGTAAGTACCTCACCTTTGCACTCTAATGTAAGTACCTCACCTTTACACTCTAATGTAAGTACCTCACCTTTACACTCTAATGTAAGTACCTCACCTTTACACTCTAATGTAAGTAGATGCAGATCAGCAGACTATAGTACTAAGTCTTTCTTTACATTGAACTATTGCCTTACGTGATGACTCAATGACAAACCTATTGATTTTATACATGTACATGTATAATGTACACGTATTTTATTATTTCAAACTTTATTTAGGATGGATCATGGGCCATTGATGAAGAAGAAGATGAACAATTAAGACAGTTGTATCCTAATGCTAAAGGCCATCTTTATGAAGTATCTCTTAATAAAGGCCAAGGATCATTAGGTAAATTTATAGATAAAAGATCAAATGAATGAATGGATGGATGGATAAATGGACAGATGGATTGATGGACAGTTAGATGGAGTAGAAGGATTGGACATGCTTAATTTTCTTCTTTATTTTCAGGTCTCAGTATTTGTAAAACTGACAATTCTCCAATCAGTGGAGTTATTATAATGCAGATACATCCTAATAGTGTAGCTGACCAGACAAAGAAAATCAAAAGAGGAGATGAACTTATACAAGTACAGCTGCCATAAAGCTGCCTCTCTTTTTATTTTAACCCTCTCTATCTACTTGACAGGTCAATGAACACTGTATTATGGGATGGAGTCAAAAGGAAGTGTCTGATCTCCTTTCTCAGTTATCTCCAGTTGTAGGACTAATACTTATCAGGTAATACATGTAGTCATGTGACTGTCATGTGATAGTATTTGCTTAAAATCTTTGCCTATTAATTTTCTGTTCATTGAAATCTTAATAACAAAAGGTCATGATAAAAAACTCAATTCGCTGTTGCTAGAGTCCATCTAAACTATATATCTTTGTATTTGTTAGATATACATATAATAACTAGAGATTATAACTCCAGGCATTAATTAACTAGAGGTTATAACTCCAGGCATTAATTAACTAGAGGTTATAACTCCAGGCATTAATTATTAGTGTTTGTAATTGTTTGTTTCATGTGTTATTGAAAGTTAGAGTTAAACAAACTAAAGATCAGACACTGGTAATTTACCTGATGTCTAATAGCTTGTGTGTGATTAATTCACTTTCATTATATAACCAGATATTTTAAATGTAATTATAGTCTAAGTACTTTAGTTTCAACACAATCCACTATCCCACAAGATAAACAATAGTTTCCTTGATTCACATATCATTTTCTTAATGTTTTTTCTTCTCTTAGACCTTTACCAGATCCTGTGGGTTCCTTGCCACCTCAACAACTTTCTCTTCCTTCCTCTACAAGACAACAACAACCAATACCTCTTTCTTTACAACAACATATCACTCACACACCTCAATCAGTAGAACAACCTGTACAACACCAACATAAGGTATCTGTCTGTATGTCTATCTCCCTCCCTCATCCCTCTCTTATTCCCTCTCTCCCTCGTCTAGTCTCCATCAGATAATGTTGATTTGTCTGGTCTACCTCTAGCAAAAGCCATTACACTAGAACGAGTAAGGCGCATTATTTTTCATATTATTCCTAAATATGATATGACACTGTTCTTTATAGGACGATGAATTAGGTCTAGGATTTATGATATCGGAGTCAGAAGTCAATGGAATGACATATGCTGTTGTTACTAGTATATCTGCTGGTGGTCCTGCTGAACAAGTGAGTATCTTGTAATAGATATAATATGTTTTCATCCATTATAATCATTTGCTATGGTGACATATACATTTTGTTGCTATGTTAATGTTGTTATGGTGATTGTTACCAAGGCAATTGTTGCTATGATGAGATATGTATATATGGTTGCTATAGTAATATTGCTATGGTAACTGTTACTATGGTTATACTGTTATGAAAGCACACATGTTGTTGATGAAGTAATTGTTGTTTAGATATTGCTATGGTAATTGTTGTTAGGGTGATTGTTACCATGGTATTAGTTGCTATGATACATATAACTTGTATGTTGTTGCCAAATACATGTACTTCCTTTTGTTGTCTAGGAGGGTCAACTTCAGATTGGTGATAAAATTATATCAATTGATGGACATAAAGTGTTAGGTACAAAATATGAAAAGGTAACAAGTTGTCATTTCCTTTGTCCATATTTCTGTCCTTTCATCCATTAGGCAACTCATCTTTTACAACAAGCTCGTGCTAGAGGTTCAGTTAGTTTGATAGTAGCCTCAAAGGGACAACTCCCTCCTCAACTACAAGATAAAATTGAGAAGTCACCACGGAAACATCGAAACATGGGAGAGAAGAGACTGCGAGTGAGATCAGAAGGAGTGACTCTTAGAAACAAAGTAAAAACTGCTCATTAATAATTGCTATGGTTACTCATTTGTTACACTAGGTATCCAAGGCTCAGCGTTCTACTCGACGACGTCCAGTCAGTGTTGACTGTGATATCCAGTATAATTTGGGAGAGCTCACTAAGGTACCGGGTACGAGCAAAGGGGAGGAGCCTGGTAGTCATAGCAACAGAAATTCCAGAGCACTGACAGAGACAGAGATGAAACAAGGTCTTGATTATTTCACTTCAACTGCTGATCAAGGTATTATATACATGTACATGTACATATATGATACTAGCCTCTTAGATATTACAGCTGGTAGACCTTGTGATATTGATATATACAGAGGTAATGAACCATTAGGTATTGCGATTTCTGGAGGGATTGGTAGCTACCAGGTCAGTATACTCCAGTATACTCTAGTATATCTACTATATTTCTTACTAGGATGGTATATATATTCAGAAGGTACATCCTAAGACACCAGCTGCAATAGATGGTAGACTCAAACCAGGAGATAGGATCCTAAAAATTGGAGATCATGTATTAGATAATTTAACTCGAGATCAAGCTATGAACGTCCTCATGGAAACTCCGGTACTAGTTCAATTAACAGTGTATCGTACACCTTCTGAGGGAGGAGAACAGAAATCAAGTAAGTAGAAGCATATACATTGTATATATGAATTTTACACGCATTATTATAAATGTTCAATACTCAGGTTATAGTCAAGATCCTGAGATTGAAATTGTAGAGTTAATAAAACCAGAACAAGGTGGACTTGGACTAATGATACTGGAAGATGAGTGAGTAAAGAGTTAAAAATACATTGATTCGCTGTGTATTAACTTTTCTATGTTCTTTGTTTCACAGGACTCATGGAGGTGTGGTTGTCAAGGAAGTGGTAAGTACTGTAGTTAATAGAATGCTCTATGTTTTGTGTCTTTGTTGCTATAGTTACCAAATGAAGTAGCTGATAGGAGTGGTCGAATATATCCTGGTGACAAAATACTGTCAATTAATGGAGAAGATATATCGACGGCTAGCCAGGATTTTGTGAGCTCTCTCTTGCAAGTAAGTCTGGCAATATAAGGTGACTTGTATCCCTTATAACTCTTGTTTTCTCTCTCTCAGAATTGCTATGGGAAGGTTTCTCTCACAGTCCATCATTTAAGAACAAAAGGTATTACTCGTCAATACAGCAGTGCAGACTATGACTCCTCTGATTATAATACCAGTCCAAATAAAAGAGGTATGACAAAATCTGCTTGATGATTATTTACATGTTTTATTGTTTTCTTTCAGGAGCACACCTACCTTCCCTCTATCGTTCCCCCTCTCCCTCCCAGAGACTGCCACGCCCACATGATCCACCTCCTTATCTCTCACCAGGTGACTCCACAAAAAGTCGCAGTGAACACAGGGGAACTACTCCTCTCAGATCAGATACCTCCTTTGAGGACGACGAAGGTTACTCTCCTCTTAGACACCAACCTCATCCTAACCCACAACAATATCGAGATGTGGTCGGTCAGAGTTTACCTGATACTCGTCACCATCTTTACACTGGTCGAGGAGATGTCCCTCTAGTTGGTCCTCGTAATAAAGAACTACGATCAAAGTAGGCAACTATAGCAAACAACTGCATCAGACCCTTGCTAAAGTTAATATTGCATTATTAGTATTTAGTAGTTTCATACCCAAACATGCATACGTGAGGTTTGAGAATGAGACCACTGTAATGTTATAATTGTACATCTTTTATCAGTTATCTCTGTTACTATCCTTTTTCTCTCTTTTTACAGTATTCATTATGTTACACTACAAAGAGGTCCCTCTGGTCTAGGGTTCTCTATTGCCGGGGGTAAAGGTAGTCCTAATGGTGACCTTCCCATATGTATCCGATCTATATCAAAAGATTGCGTAGCTGCTAGAGAAGGTCTAATTAGACAAGGAGATATTATCTTAGCTGTTAATGGTATCAGCTTTGAAAGTATCACTCATAAGGCTGCTGTAGATACTCTCACTCATTTCCATGGCGATATTACTTTAACACTTCGTGCTCCATGATTATTAACTAGTATAGACATCATTGTATGATCATAATTGTGTCCAGAAAATGACATTTTTATATCACTCTATTTTGTAATTGTTTTTACATTATAATACACATCATAGTTAATAGAACAATAAGAATATTATCAATGAGTTCTGATGTATGAATTACACTTTTATAAAGTTTTGATTAATTAATTATTAATAAGAATTTGATTATTGCAGGTCATACATGCAGTTTCATTATCCAATATATGGTTATATAGGTTGTATGTACATAACAAATTATTTGATGCAATGAAGTAAACATCACGTACAGTTGTTATTACCAATGTAATAAATGTACTATGGAATTGACTATTCATGTAGATAATTGTTAGAACTATGATAATGAGATGATAGATCAGGACTGCTACTATGAATTAATACATACACTTCACATTAAAACATTAAAACTGTAATAACTCAATTCAATGTTTATTTTGTTACTCACATTTCACAATTGTTTACTTTAGACAGTCGTCTAAATGAGTAATGTGATTCTTAAGTCTACTATGTCCATGACTCATGTATACTATTAGGAATTGTGGTTGATTCACTTCCTTATTTGCAAAGTATTGTGTCACTAAAAAATGATGTTCTGTTGTCAACTTGTCACTCTTTACTGTTTTCTTTTTCTACAATTCTTGTTTTGTGAAAGTGAGTATTATTACTTATTCCTCAATCATCTGTCAACACTAACTTGAGTTTTACTAATTCTTACTTTTATTATTGAGTGTACCTTGAAGTGTTGTACTTGTCTCTCTCTTCTTCTAGGTCAACCAACACTAGCTATTAATAAAATAGTCAGTGGAAAAGGAACAGGAAAAACTAACATACTTTTCCAAGATCACTCACGCAGTATTCAGTTGATTATAGGTCAAACATATAGCATTGAATGTAAAAGTGATGACTTCTCTAATACACCATGGACAGTGAATGGTGTGGGAGTAATTGTAAACAATGATCCTCCCAATAGTGGATCCTTAGTATATTACACAGATGACACTGCTGATCGTATACTTGTGTTTCAGAACTTTCAAAATAATATGAATGGTAATTATACATGTACATCAACAAGTGGCTCACGTAGTTTGCAAATTGCTGAAGGTCAGTTTTCTAGCTAAGTAATTATTACACAATATTATCTTTAGCATATTCTATCCTTTTTGTTTGTATCTCAATTCTCTCTCTTTATCTGTTTTCTCTCTGTGCATTCTAAAGGTAATCCAATTGTAATTATGGAGAGTGAACTCAGTACAAAGTCTGAAACTGATGCTGGAAATTTGGTACTCAAAGTTTTTGTATCAGGAAATCCAGAACCTTCTAAAGCTAACATAACTTGGTATCTCAACAATGAATTATTAACACCAAATCTTGCTACTAGTAAAGGATTTGACATTACCTTTACTAAAAGTTCAGTGTTCATTACACCAGACAATGGCTTTCAACTATCCATGGAGGGAAAGTATGAATGTCGTGTCACTACTTCAGCTGGTACTGCTATTGCCAGTCACACATTGGATATTCATTGTGAGTTGATAGTCATATCATAATAAACAGCAAAAAAAACGTTTTGTTATAATGGGGCAACCATACATGTGGTCTTGTTAGTATCCTCTCTCTCTCTCTCACTCTCTTTCTCTCTCTCTTTCTCTAGCTCGTCCTTCAGTCAATCTCTCTTCAGATTGTAATTGTCTCAACAATAAAGAAATTATTGTCTCTATAAACATAACATTCTCTATTACTTGTAATGATAGCAATGGTGATCCAGCTCCAACCTTTACTTGGCTAAAAGACAACATAGAATTGAACGATAACTCAGTAACTATACAACAGCTCTCTAGTATGGTCTCTCGTCTCACAATCACTAACATTCAAGCAAAACAAGCTGGTAGTTATACTTGTAGAGCTAACAACATTGTTGGAAAGAACCATCAATCTGTTACTGTCAATATACCAGGTAAGGCCATTAATAATGTGCTGTTTAAATTATGCACTACCTGACTTACAGAACTCTTATTTCCTTCTCTTTTTCCCTTCTATAGTTACTCCTCAAATCACTCCTATCACATTGCCAACATTAAATGTACCTGTTGGAAAGGACATGAAGTTATTAGTCATCTACGAGGGAGGTTACCCTGATCCTACAGTGACATGGACTCGTCATATCAATGGAGTAGTCTCAAATGTTCTAAATGACGGTAGAGCTAGTGTATCAGGACAACATGGACTTAATTTAACACTAATTAATGTTACATTAGAAGATGGAGTAGTCTATGTACTAAATGTTACAAATAGTGTGGGCTCTATACAACTGGAATTTAATGTGGTTATATTATGTAAGTGTACCATGACATACTGGGGAATGTATATATGTTGTTGTTCATTGTCTGTCTTGTCTTTCTTTCTAGTCCCTCCTGTCCTAACACTTCTCTCAAATCGAGTATCTTATCGTCATGTTGGTAGTTATGTTGTATTTCGTGTTGGCATATCTAGTGCACAACCTCCAGTTACTCTCAATGATTTAGTTTGGGAAGGAAATAATATACAATCAGGACAACTTGTAATCTCACTAGAGGACAGTATTGCTATTGTTATGATAAATAACCTGACACTATTTAATACTGGTAAAGGAAGATTATTAGTTCTCCATCAAGTTGAGAATAGAACAGAGAACTTTCATTTGACAGTTGGAAGTAAGTATACTGAGAGAATAAAGATAGATGAAGAAAATGTACAAAGAAAAATAATGTTATCATAATAGGTGTAATCTATAGTTAAAATTAAAAGTTTAATAAATAAAATGATTTTGCTAGTCTTTATCTTGAGGTAGTAATTGTATTCAATTCAGTATTATTTTAATGTTTCACAGTTTGCTCTACTATAATTATTTATCCATAACATATATCAGTGTAAACATTGACTGGTTGATTTAACCATATATGGTTATATAGGTTGTACGAACATAAATTATTTGATGCAATAAAGTAAACATCATGTACAGTTGTTATTACTAATGTAATAAATGTACTATGGAATTGACTATTCATGTAAATAATTGTTAGATTTATGATGATGAGATGATAGATCAGGACTGCTACTATGTATTTTGTAGGGTCACACAATCAAAATGTACATGGATTGGTTAAAATTATTTTACAGTGATATATATATTACAATATGACAGACATAGCACAATACCTACTTAGTTTATTTGTCTCTCCCTATCTCTTTCACTTATTTCTAATAGTTGTTCTTCATGTCACTCGTATCACATCGCCAACATTAAATGTACCCATTGGAAAGGATATGAAGTTATTAGTTATCTACGAGGGAGGTTACCCTGATCCTACAGTAGCATGGACTCGTCATATTGATGGAGTAGTCTCAAATGTTCTAAATGACAGTAGAGCTAGTGTATCAGGACAACATGGACTTAATTTAACTCTAGTTAATGTTACATTAGAAGATGGAGTAACATATTTACTAAATGTTGAGAATGAAATTGACTCTGTGCAACTGGAATTTAATGTATCAATACTAGGTAAGTGAAGAAGAGTGAAAAAAAGTAACTCAACATAAATAGCCTGTATCATATTTGAAATTCTGGATTACTTGTAATATTTTAAAAGTATAAGTTTATTAATAATTGGCAATTTTTTGTATAATTCTGCATCATATACAATAATATATGGTCTTGTGTTGACGTCATTTTGTATTTCTTTTAGTTCTTCCTGGCCATCCAGTGAATTTTACTCTTTTATCAGTTAATTCTACTGCTGTCATGTTTAGTTGGGATCCACCTCTTACAGGAGAGGACATAACTAATTACACACTGATTTGTTATGAGATAATCAATGAGATCTCTTATCTGGTAGACTCTCCATTTGTTGTTGATATGAAAGGATCAGTTAATTTAATACTTAACAAGTTTCGACCTGGTACTCCTCTTAATTGTAGTCTTAATGCTACTAACGATATTGGAACTGGACACCCTACATTTGGGACTACTATCACACATGAACAAGGTAACATAAAATTATGCTAAACCTTTTTTCAATATTTGAATTAGCTCCTGGTGGTCCTCCAATAAATTTCTCCATTACAAACATCAATTCTCATGAACTCACAGTACAGTGGTTACCACCAGATCCATTTCTACAAAATGGTATTATCATTAGCTACACTCTGAATTGTTATGAGACTGAAAGTAAAGTAGTCCCCTCCTCTTTATCAAGGGTCTTCTCTCATCCTCCTCCTGCTAATGTTACTGTTGATGGTTTACAACCTTTCACAATGTACAACTGTACTATTGTAGCTAATAACAGTGCTGGACAGAGTACACCTGCTAGTGATAGTGGGAAAACAGTTAGTGAAGGAGCCAGTAAGATAAACAAGCACCAACACATCACTATTCACTTTTTTTCTCCTCTCTTAGATTCTTCCAGTACAATAAATATTACTATATCAGTTACTAGTACTATTATGGTAGTAGTATTATTAACTCTTATGTTCATTATTATCATTGCTATAGTGGTCAGGTGAGTATTTGAAATGACATTATATATGTGTGTGTGTGCTATATAATATCATTCAATACTGACTATATATTTGTACAAGTTACTTGTACTATTGGTCTTGTCACCTATAACTATATATGCTGTTTACATTTGACATTATTATACTTTCTTGTATATTTTACATGAAGCATAATAAAGAGACGAAAATTTCAAAACAAGTAAGTAATAACTATTAAGAAACACAATGTAATAAGGTTTCTTTATAAACAATGATTTTAAAGTTATAAATATTATTGTTAATTCACATGATACAGAGATCCTGCGACTGATAAATGTGTTGCTTATGGAAAAGTGGAGATGTTCTCTCATCAAATAACACAACCAACCCACATACCCAGTAATAATCCCACTTCATTGGATGCTGATCATTTTTATGAGGACATTGATCCCCTTCCTCAAAAGTCAGTTGTACAATACTGTTATATATCAATGCTATAATGTTTATTGTTTTTGTATATATTGTCTGAACATAGTTTCTCAAATATGTCATCATGTCCAGCATATATCTCTTTGACTGAAGTGAATGAAACAAATGAGATGATTAATTAGATGACATTATTAACATAAGAAAATAATTGTTTAAATATTATATATTTAATTTTTTCAATTAAGTTGATTAAACTAAATGTTTTTTTGTAGCAAAGTGTTGTTTGATCTAATCAATTTCAATATATTTTGGATATCACAAAGCAATTGTTATGACATTTATATATATGATATAAAATCTTAATAGTAATATAATTATATTGTGTAAAAGTTTACACTAACATATATGTTAGTACTATTCTTATTAACATGCAGAGTCTACATTTCTGGACAAAGTATATAATTAAGATGAAGTATTGGGTGAATATTCATCTGTTACTACTCATAAGGAAGGAGAATAGATCTTATGCTGCCCATTATTCATTAATCCAACTATTCATTCATAGATGTCCTTACTCTGGTCTTCTCACATCACATTAACAAATAATTTGTTCTTTATGATTAACTTACAATTCAATTATTTAGCACATAAAGTCAAATACTAATATTATCACTGTGGATAATTGCTATTACTTACCTTTTAAAATGTAATTACAGTGACAACACAAGATGCTAGTAACAACTTTATTATACTACTGGTGATCTTGATATTAATATATCATGGCAGTATGAAGAACAATGTCTTTCTGGTGTTGTCACTAACTCTGCTCTGGTCAAGGATATGCTCCTCTAGTTGACTCCTCATAATAAAGAATTATGACCAAAGTTGGCAACTATATAACAACTGTATAAGACACTTTTAAAAGTTAATATTGTGTTATTAGTAGTTTCATACCCAAACATACATGAGGTTACTTTGGGGAAGTTGGTAGAGACTGCAGAGGATTGTATTAAAAGTCACCATCCACATATCATATTGACATCACTAACTTTGAAAAGAACCCAAAATATATATAGGAGATAACAAATCTGAAAAAAATTATTCATAATCTACGCAGAAGGCCATCTTCTAACGAGTGTCATCATTTTTTGTATTAGTTATTTCACCTTTGCTAGTTCTAATGAAAGATCATTGAATAGCATTAAATGAAAAAGGTGTTGCTGTTGCATATGTGGGAACAAACTCTGTCATCTCCCCTGAAATTGTTTGTACCTCCTACTTCTATATGTATAGCCCAAGAGGACAAGGAAGGTTATAACAACAGTGATACTAGTTTAAAAGTTTTGATTTTTTGACAATTAAGTGATTTGAAAAAAATTATATCATATGTCTCTGGGTTTCAGTTATATATTAACTTGGCATAACAGCTTTCAAATTTAGAAGGACAATAAACAGAGATAAGAACTACTGTCCCACGTTCCACTCATTCCAATGGGTCAGTAAGCTTATAGTTCGTTTCTAGACCCTCCTCCATCCGTCAGCCTATCAAAAAGGAGGAGGGTCTAGCTCGCTAGATTAGGTTTCCTTTCGCTCAGTAAGTGGTTAGAGACGGGCTGCTATAACACTTTGGGTACGAAAGCACTCGTATTCAAGATCTAAGTATATATCTCATCTTGCCAGATTAAAGCTATTAAAAATGGCTACACCAAGTGAGTTTCAATTTATGAAGAAACTTAGTCCCAGGGATCTGCCCCCTTGTTTATAATTATATGAATTGTGTCAGTTTACCACATTACAGGTGCATCTTTTTGAAGGTTTTTATATCAATGTGGTTACCTGGCAATAACTTAGTACTATACTTTATAGTCTCCAAACAAGACCCAATTCAAAGGATGTGTATAGAAACTAGTCTTGGTAGTTGGTACTAGACATTTTTTTCTTAGGGGTTGGAGGGAGGAAGAAACATCTGGAGAAACTGTTATAACTTTTGATTTTTTGATGCATAGCGCAATAATTTTAGTATGCCAATCAGATTGTTCTTGTCACATGATATTGATCTCAAGAATGTTAATTACAGGCATGTATATTAATATGTGATTATAGCAATGGAGAAGAAAAACGAGAGAGATGACTATATACAACAATCATTTTTAAGCACTTACAGCAAATTGCTTTAATTATATTCATAGGTTATGTCACATGATAGAAATCTAAAAAATGTTTTAATTATATTCTTTTCTGTATTAAGCAGAATCTCTATATTTCCTCCTCTCTAGTGAAATATTTGATGCTAAGACTATGTGAAAACAATGTTAAGGGATAATAATAGTAATACTGGATACTGTTGTCACTATCCTTTTAAGAAAAATATCAATATGTTTTCTAGACTATTTCCTACTTTAGGTTGGGTCTGGCTTGTGTAATTACATACTTTAATGTAAACGATACTACATGTAGGTATCAAGGTTCAGGTTTGAGACCTGGTCTAGGATTATAATATTATTAATTGGTACCAGTATGTTAGTGACAGCATTCATATATCTAAATATAGTATACATTAGTCTTTTTTTGAACTACCTGAAAAGAAAGTAGTCAATCACTGTACAAAGTCAAAATTATTTTGTAAATGAGCTTCTTGCTTTGTATAGGATAGACCTGATACTAATTTTAACGTCAACTTATGCAGTTGCACAAAATAGTGTGATACAATTAGAGTAACTCATGACTACATGTTAGTGTATGAGTCATGAATGTAAATGTCTTAGATTTATGGATGATGCCATGAGACACTCAATATTACATTATCATTAGGAGGTTATTGCTTTGTTAACCTGGATTTGTTAACCAATAAATAGTTCATGTAACAGCACAATTAAAAGAATATATTAAGTTATTTTAATATGATATAAAATCTATACATTCTCTTTGAATTGTTGTTTATAATGACTGTATTCTCAAACTTGTAGGTGGAGACACAGTTTATCAATTAAAAGTCATTTTTCTTGGTGATGATACTGGTAAGTGACTACATCACAAAAGAACATAGTGTGTTAATGCTCTTCATATAGTTGGTAAAACAGCACTTATTACAAGATTTACGTACAACAGTTATCATGAACCATTTCTTGTACGTGTAACATACATTTAATATATTGAGATAATATCATTAGAATAATCATATTCTATACTGTTATATTTATCTATGTCATGTGTTGTTCCTCTTTTAGGCAACCATTGGGCATGACATATTTAATAAAACCATTTCATTGGGTAGTAAAACAGTTAAGTTAACTTAATATATTGACATGATATCACATTATTTTGTACTGCTAGGTCAAACTACATTTATGGGATACAGCTAGTCAAGAGAGTTTTCGTTCAATAATTTCCACTTATATAAGAAATTCATCTATTGCTGTTGTTGTTTATGACATCACTGGTTAGTTACAGTTATCCTAGTAACCAATGATAGCTACTATTAATAAGGTCTAGTTTGCTTTACATCATTACTTGTCATACTTATAACTGAGAGAGGCTACCATTATTAATAAGGCTGGGACGAATGTTCGAATGCTTCGTATAATCGAATTCTGAGTCATATTCGAAGCAGATTAGTGATAATTCGAAGCTTTGCAACGCTTTGCGCATGCGGAGTTATTAACACGTGCCACTTGTGTTAATGAATAATGATGGTAGCTTGTAATGATGATGGACCTTCTACTTCCACATCTACCGGTCAACTTACTTCTGATGTGTGGAAGCATTTCACCAAATATGATGACCAACCGAAGGCGATGTGTTCATTGTGTGGAAAAGGGATCACTTATCGTGGAGGGACTACTAATTTGATAAATCATTTACACTATAAAAATCCACTTATCTACTCTTCAAAAGACAAAACTGCTAAAGGCTTAGGAAAGAAAAACAGAGTAATCTTGACACAGTCGTTAAGGCTCGTGTCTGTTCTGAAGCAAAGGCAAGGAGATTACCAACTGCATTTTGAACTTGATTTGTGTGGATATTCGGCTAATTAGAACGGTTGAATGTGAAAGTTTTAAGTGACTGCTGTCTTACTTGGAGCCAGGATATACTATTCCTTCTAGGAAACACTTTACAAAGCTGCTGAGACTGAAGTGTGCCAGTTGCACTGAGAAGTTAGTCAAACAGCTACAGGATTAAGTGACTGATATAGTGCTGACAACAGATATACGTACCAGTAGAGCAGTTGAAGCTTACATTACTGTCACAGCTCACTATCTCGATCCTTTGTGGACTATGAAATCTTACGTTTTAGAAACATCTGTCTTTCTTGAAAGGCATACTGGAATAGAGATATCTGTAAAGTTGAAAGTTTTGATATGTTGTACACGATCAGGCAGCAAACATGATTTGCTCACTTAACATTTTAGAAAAAGAACTCGGCTGGAAGAGTCTGAGTTGTACAGCCCACACACTTCAGCTGTGTTTGAAACGTGGATTTGATATCCCAGTGATTAGCAGACTTTTGGCAGCAGCACAAAAGTTAGTAGGACACTTTAACCATAGTGTCATTGCCACTGAAGCTTTGAAAAAGAAACAAGAGCAGATTGGTGATGGAGATAAGTTCAAAAAACTTATTAGAGACTGCCAAACTAGATAGAACTTATCTTTTTTCATGCTTCAGCATCTTTCGAAGCTGCGATGGCCAATCACAATTGTTCTTTTAGATCCAACTGTAACCAAACGAAGCAATCAATATCTAGATCTCAAGACTGATCAGTGGAACCTAGTTTCTGAGTTAGTAAAAGTTCTTGAGCCATTCGATGTAGCCACAACTTTTCTGAGTTATGAGCAAAATTCATCATTATCCTGTGTGCTACCAGTCCTTCAAGGACTTATAGAGAGTCTTGGTCAGTTTGGTGATAAACAGCCATGTGTGTGTCAATTTAAGAAGGTGGTAATTGAAGAAATCAAAGCTAGGTGGTCATTTGGTATGTTTAACAGTGATAATAATATTTTAGTAAATGGAGCATTAGTAGACCCTAGATTTAAGTAGCTCAGTTTATAGATAATGAAATTAAAGACACAGTTAAGGAGTAGGTAATACGAAGAATGGAACCAAAGAATCATGGTGATTCCGATAATGCTGAAGAGTCTGCAAGCAAAAGACAGAAGATAACTGCTCTTGATTATCTGTTAGGACCTGAAGATGTTTTGTCTACATTGACTCCTCCTAGTCAGGAGCTTGAAGCTTACTTAGCCGAGAGCCCATCTCCTCGATCAGTTTCTCCACAATCCTGGTGGGAAAGCAACTATGCAAGATTCCCTTTACTAAGTGAAGTTGCCAGATCTATTCTCACAGTGCCTGCCACTTCATCGCCTTGAGAACACATGTTCTCAAATGCTGGGAATACAGTTACTCAACAGCGGAGTAGTCTGAAACCATCAAATGTGAACTTAAACGAGCATGTGTCAGATATAATACACTCTACACGGATTCTGACTCGCTATAAAAGGGGGGTGGGCTGCCCGGAAGAAAGTGACGCCTACCAAAGAGTGAGATGGCGGCAATATTCAAACTAGATGTCGTTCTAGATAGTAGTCATACCAACCTGAACAACCCACGCAAAACATCTATAACAGTTCTAATAGTTAGCTCTAGGTACAAACACGTGTTATCTCAATTACGTGGTTGATAATAATGGGTAACAACTTTTATTGCTGTACTCCACTTATAAATGGCAGAATCAAAGATGGCTGACATAAGACCATAGTTGTCTAAATCAGATTGACTAGCAGGAGTTAGAACTTTTCTAACATGGTCCAACCTTCTCTTAAAGACATTCTTCCCCTCTAGACTGTCAAAGTTGATCACAAGAGAAAGTCTTACATCTTTTCTACTGCTAGCCACTTCACTATAGAAACTTACACACATGTATCCAAAAAAACGGGAATATCTGCACTGAACATACACATAATATTAATTAAGTAGCTGTTGCAACAGCTACAGGAAGTGCATATGTATGATATTAACAGGAAAAGAAAGTTTTCATTTTTCAATATTGAAAAGTTTGTGTGTGCCATTTTGTGGGCAACCCAGCCTTCTTTTTATACTGTGCATGCTCAGTTTAAACAAAAACCGTGATCTTTTTTGTTAGAAATAAAAGACAAGACTATGTAAACTGGGAGTGGCTACTTGTGTGTTTTCCTTAATTAAGTTAAGTGGGAGATGCTTTGTGGTGAAGCTTCGAATTATTTGGTTCTTTTAGTAACAAAGCTTCGAATTGGGATAAACAGGCTTCGTCCCAGCCTTAATTATTAACTTTTAGTATTGGCATAGCCAATAAACCTAACAACAAGTACTGCATACATAAGAAAGGTGATTAGTGCCAGAGATTATAAAATGCACACTGTGTACTTTAGGGTTTAGGAATGTTTGGGGTGTGGTCTAGGAACAGTATAAAATAGTGTAACGAGGATTAATTTTGGCATTTGTCATTCCTCAAACGCACATAGCACACTGGATAGTTTTTCAGCATAATTTAGAATTATATATAATATACAGTCACATTAATCATTTTACTGTAATATACAAATGTAGTATATTTAGCTACTACCCGTACTATAGAGACAATTTATTTGCCAGTATCTGGAGAAAGACTCTTTATTCTTTTGCATGAAAATGTTTTCTATGGCACAAATCATTATGTGCTTAGGTCTAGATATTATATAGAATTTTAGGTCCTAGTCAGTTGTAGACTTTCTTGTTCATGATTTATTTTCTGGTATAACTACTAGTTAGCTGTAGTTATAGTGTAAACAAGTAGCTTTTTAAGCGAAATGCTGCCATAAAATATCATTTTATATCAGCTCCTACCTTACCACAATGTATTAATGAATATAAAAAATAATTGTAAATTAAAAAATAATGAATACTAAAATAGTTGTATAATCCTCATAGATCGTAAATCATTTAATGCAGTAGATGGATATGTAAGACAAGTTCAAGCAGAACGTGATAATGATGTTGCCATTCTAATAGTAGGATGCAAAGTGGATTTACAAGTACAGAATATACCTTAACCAACATGTTGCTAAGTTACATCTAGGGCAAAAGACAGATTTTGACTGAGGAAGGAATGAGAAAGGCTCAAGAATTGAGAGCAGATTTTGGTGAAACTTCGGCAAAAACTGGATACAATGTTGAAAAAGTAAGTTCAATCATATATACCCAACTATTTTGACATTGAAGAAACATTTGCACTTTACTGATTAAAATATTGTTTACTTGTCAATTATTATAAATAAAAGACCAGTTAATACTAACACTTACATTGATATTTATGCTTGTATTTTATTAGCTGTTAACAAGAGTTGTTCTGGCTTTTATTAATATGAGGGACTATCCAACAAAAAGCCATCAACTAGAAGGTAGTGGTAATATCCTCTATTTATTGATCACACATACCACCATTTTTTAAAATTTGTACAACAGTGGTTGACGTACGTTAAATATTTAAAGATTAGAGCCTAAAGACATGCTGTGTTAATTCAAAATCACTCATAAGTAATTTTTATTTACGTATTATATTCAATGTGATTCAGCTACTATGATAAGGTGAATTTTCTAACCTTTAGTGTTTTTCAATAAACAATTGACTTATCTATATTACTCTATTATAACACTTGTACATAATAATTAGCTAATAATATCTATGTGTCAAGTAGCTGTTAAATGAATATCATTACAAAAGAAGTATATTAAGAATGTTTTTGGAAACAATATATAGGAACAACAATGCCAAAAAGAGGGTATAGTGACACATCACTTCTACATAAGAATTCCTACAAAGTAGCAGTAACTCTATCTCATTTGAACAGTTTTAATATAATGTATATGTAGTTATTTAATTCCTTAAAACTGTCCTTATGTTGGTATTGTTATGTTTGAAGTTTTGTGTTATCCCACCTTGTTTTCTTACTGTTAGTATTAGTATTCTTATTTTTTAATGTTTTTTTTATATTCAATTACAGTAATGTCCCCACAAGAGATATTAACTCGAAGCCTACTAGAGGGGTATGTCCTACTCACAATTATCAAGGTGATCTTAATGGGTCCTCCTGGAATTGGAAAAACCTCATTCAAGTCTCTCCTTTTTAATTGGCCTCCAGTTTTGCGACACCACAGTACTGGTATAGCGAGTCGTCCTGTACAAGCTGTAGAAAGAATGATTGGACAAGAAAGAGGGACAATTTGGGAGAAAATTTCAGCTGAGAGATTATTGAATATGCTGGCAGCTGCTATGAATTTACTTACAACTGAGACACCAATTATTTCTGAAGGTAGTGATCATGACACTTCAAGTCATAGCAGTTTAGTAAAAGATTCATCCAGCTCTACACAACCAACAACCACAGTTCCAGTGCAGAAGGCTCCTGAGGTACAAACTGATCCTTCATTTTATCCAGAGAAAATTATAAAGGAAATTGAAAAAGGAGAGGTGTCTGGTGAGCTCTACCAGTCAACATGGATATATCTTGTTGACAGTGGTGGTCAACCACACTTTGGTGATGTATCTCGAGCTTTTATTCGTTCTAATACAGTTTATTATATTGCAATAAAACTAACTGATAAGCTATCAGATAGACCTCCATTTCTCTATTCCTTTGAGGGCAAGCCACTCAGTAATCCTAATGCTGACCACCTTTGTATGACCAATTTACAACTTATCAAGCATTTTGTTCGCTCCATAGTATCATCAAAATCTTCCAAAACAGGTGCTAAATCCTTGATCTGTATTATCGGTACATGTTATGATTTGTATTGCTCTGAAGAGTCAAAGATGGAGTCCATTACAGAAAAAAACAAACAACTTATAGCTGAGTTAAAAGACTTTCGTAAACATTTAGTTTTTTTCAATGAACTCTCTGGTCAGCTGATTCATCCTGTCAATAACATGTGCAAAGGACGAGAACGTGACAATCTTTCTTTAAGTCTAAAGAAAAGTATAATGAGTCAAATAAAGAGAATGGAGATACAAGTACCTATACGATGGTTTGTATTTGAGATTATGATGAAAGATGCAGTGTCAAAGGAAGGAATAATCTCATTGGCTAAATGTCACCACATCAGTAGAAATTTAGGCTTGAGTGAATACCATGTAACTGAATGTTTGAAGTACTTTGATTCATTGTCTTTGGTCCTTTATTTTCCTAACGTACTTGATCAAGTTATATTCACCAATCCTCAATACTTGCTTGACATGCTTTCAACTCTGATAAGCATATCTTTTGTTAGTTATTATTTACCTCCTGGTGTTCAAAGTCAACTACAAGAAAAAGGAATATTTGAAGATTCATTATTAGATGAACTAGCAACCTTGACCTATAAAGATATATTAACTGATGAGCCAATTTTGGAAGATTTGCAAGATGAACAACCCACGACTCCAAATTTTGTTCCACCACTCTTCACAAAGAAAGAGTTTTTAAAACTACTAATATATCTTCATATTGTTGCACCTATCTCATCAACAGAATACTTCATTCCTGCTGTTTTACCAGTGAAAGAGAAGAAGAGAGCAGACTTACCTAATAGTGATATTGAACCACTCGTTCTTCATTTCAAATGTGGAGTAGTACCACAGGTGAGAATAATCACTATTGTTGTGATAGTTATTTATATCTTATCTATAGGGTGTATTTCTGTCAGTGGTTGTTGGATTATTAAACAGAAAAGAATATCCACATTTTATTATTAATGGTAAAGCAGAGCAGCTACGACATGCTATTGATCTCTTCTCAGAAGACCTCTGTGCTCGGGTTTTATTAATTGAAGAGTTTGAATGGATTGAAGTACATTTCTGGGGTGACAGAAACTATTGCCTCGACTTAAAAGCTGCTATAATTCAAGCTATATCATCCTGTGCTAAACTACTTACTTACAATTATTCTTTGCTGAAAGTTGATGCTAAAATGCTTTGTCAGCTACCACATCAAGGGTCATATCCTTTACATCCTGTTAAAATCAATAAAGAGAAACATAAGATAAATTGTCCACATGAAATTAACCTGTGCCAAGATTTGTCATCCAGTCAAAGTTGTTGGTTTAATTGTAAGCCATTATTTTTTTAATGTTGATGTTTTTACGTAACACACTAGACAACTAGATAAAGATAAAGTTGATAGTGTTATATGATGTAAAAATGAATACAGATCACATCCCTACATGAGATGAAACAGTAGACATTAAAAAAGATTCAAAGCAGTTATTGAATAATATCTCACTTAAAAATATTTTTCTTTAGCATATCTTTTACATTTTTTGAGGTTCTTGTTTTGATGGACTTTTCTGATTTTGTTAGGTGGCCAGACAATGTTCAATCATTAATTATATAACTACTTATTTATTAATTTATTTATGAAATTATTATTTTTCCATCTTAGTGAGGTAATGACGCTTGTCTCATATTTATAATGATAAATGTTTGTCCATCTTTCTGTCCCTATCTAGTAGACACTGGTAGAAAGTATACTTTAAATATGTTGTCCATGTGTATTGCATACACAGGTATTAGTGTATTATAGACTGTCTACTTTTTTAATAGAGACTAAAGTATCAGTTACTTTTGTTTGATTATATATCATATAGCTATATCACAAGAAGATTCAGAGCAAGTTGAAGAAGCCAATGAACCAAGTCTTAGCAGTGACTTCCCTGTAGTTGGTAAGTTATTACATTATATATTGTAGTTATTAATTTTGATTTTGCTCAACTTTATTGTTACTGCTGTATTGATTTCTGTGTTTTTTGTCTAGATCAGCAACATTTTCATGAAGCTCTTGAAAGAAGTGGAACTGTCAAAACTAGTATCAGCAAAGCTATTGTACAAGGTCCAGCCCGAGCTGGAAAGACATCGGTCAAATGTCTAATTCTATCTCAACCATACGAAAGTGACGTCAGTACTGGCTGTTGTGAGTCTCCATCAATTGCTGTTAGTTGCTATGGTCAGCAAGAAGATGAATATCACTGGGAATTTGTCGACAGTGAAACTATGGTTGAGAAGTTTGCAAGTGAAATTCGAGATCTGATTTCACAACAAAAGGAAGAGAACGATGTTATTTCCTCTCACAACAGTGAGGGAATAAAACAGTTAACAGTTGAAGATCAAACTAGTTTTACTGCTGACACTCCTGATGATGATTTAAAGCCTTCATCTAAGCTGTCGTCTCATCCAGGTAAGGAAAATGTAGCTGCTGAGGAAAATGTAGCTGCTGAGGAAAATGTAGCTGCTGAGGAAAATGTAGCTGCTGAGGAAAATGTAGCTGCTGTGGAAAGTGTAGCTACAGCAAGAGTGGGAGAAATGGAATTAATCAACATGGTAAACAAGGCTCAAGGAAAGCATGGAAAGTTAACGTTACACAAAGAATGGCTTTACTTCATTGATTGTGGAGGTCAAATACAATTTCAACAGTTAGTGCAAGCCTTTTTACCATGTGCATCAGTCCTTCTGTTAGTTACTGATTTAAGTAAAGCGCTCAGCAGTCAATCTTCTCCTGTCTTTCGATATGGAGAAAGTGAAGACTGTACGATGAACACAAGTGATTACTTACCCTCTATTGATGTACTTCTAAGGCGTCTCACGCTTATGGGTAACTGCGATGGTTTTCAAAGTCATTTAGCTGGAGCTAGTGAGCTTTCTGGTATGATCAAAGTTCCAGAGCAATTAAAGGTTATTGCCATTGCTACCCATGGTGACATATATGAAGATCTTCAAAGGAAAGGAGTGGAAGTAGAAACCATTCAACAGAAAGAAGAAAAGTTATCACAGATATTTCAACCTATAATGTTTAAGTTGTCACGTTACAATGGAAAGATTTTATATCAAGTCGATGGTCGTAATGCTAAGAAGAAAGTCTTTGATGATCAAGCGATTAAAGAAATTCGAACTGAATTAAGAGATCAAGCCTTTGAAGTAAATATCCCATTAAGTTGGTATGCATTAGAAATTATGTTGCGTCAATATGCCTCCTGTGGGATACTCTCCTTGAAAACTTGCAAAACCATTGGGACAAAGATTAACTTGGAAGGAGCAGAAGTGCAAAGTGCTTTGAAGTTTTTTCATCTCCTTAATACAATTTTGTATTATCCAGGAGTGTCTGATTTAGTGTTTGTTAAACCGGAGAGTTTGATTGAAGTAATTCGTGAGCTAATGGAGTATATATGTAAGAAACGAGAAAATGCTGAAACTGGTCGAGAGATACAAGATATGATTGAAGCTGCTAAGAAAGGTTTTGTTACAAATAATGTTTTCAAGAATTTTGAAAAATGCAAGAAGATATTTGATTATTTCCCCAATTTCAGCTCAGAGTTGCTGCAGATATTTCAGCACCTATTGATAGCGACAGAAATCCATGAAGACAACTTAATCTTCATGCCAGCATTACTACCATTAACAGATCCTTCACATGCTACTTCATCCTACAAGTCTTCATTAGTGTATTACTTTGAGAAAGGGGTTCCACTTGGTCTTTTTTGTGCTATGATTGTCAATCTACTATTGCTTCGAGTTCATGCTAGTGATGACTTTTTAGATGACTTCGTTTGGTTAATTGATTGTACATCGATATTGTATTCTAATCTCATTACATTGCGACACTACGATATGAAAGGGAAAATTGTTTTTGTTGAATCTAATGACTGTTTCGAAGTTCATTTTGAATATGCTGAGGACAAGGAGAAAGGAGAGAAAGATATTCATTCCACATTAAAAGACACCATCAAGAAACGTAAATTTGATAGCAGCAACATTAAATGCAAAAAGGCTTCATTCTGTCCATGCCCTAAACAACCTCGTCATGCTGCTACTTTACATGTTTTTGGTATATTGCGATGTAGTATATCTGGTGATTTGATAGAAGATTCAGATAGGCAATCAGATACGACTTCATACAAAGGTATGTACTTTTAATTTTGTCTAGTGGATGTAATTGTGCTAAATAGAATAGAAACAGCAGATATACATGTGGTGTTAGTTCTGAATTAGTACTATTGAGTGTTGTAGATTGTGTAAATTTGACAATTGCTGTCAATTAATATACAATGTGATAATAATACTTGATTGTCTTTAGTTTAAAATTTAGTGTTGAGGAACGAATTGATGATGTAGTATTATGTTCCTAAATAGTGGACACACTGCAGAATCTCACTAAAATGCTTGAGTTTTAGCTTCTATGTTTGAATTATATTTTGCCATTTCTACTACAGTTTTGTTTTAGAAGTTTGTATTGGCATCCCTACATTATATGAATTTTTTAGAAATTTTTTATTTACCTGTAGTATAAGCATCATTATGGGTTTGAGCCATTCAGTAACTGAAGTTTTGTTTGTAACTCTTAATAATGTCTGCTTTCACTTTTGGTTTCAAATGTTAAGCATAAAGTTGACATTATGGGTATATATTTATTTAGAATTAATTGTTTATTTACATTATTATTTTATCCTTAGTGATGACCACACCCTCAACAACTAGTCTACAAACATGTAGTGTAGACCAACCTTTGGAAGATGCCAAGTCTCCAGCTATTGGTAAGTTGTTAATTCTATATTTTCATATGATAACCGAATTGATCCATAATAATTTTTATTTTATTGTCTTTCTACATGAAAAGAGAATGTTGATTTCAAACCTTATTATTTAATTTTGTTTTCTTATCTTACTACATTTTTGATCTCTACAAAAAATTATACTTAACTTTTCTCTTCTTTTAATATGTTGAATTACTTGTTCATTTTATGATATTTACATCATATATTTCTCCTTAGTGATGACCACACCCTCAACAACTAGACTACAAACAAGTAGTGTAGACCAACCTTTGGAAGATACCAAGTCTTTGGATATTGGTATGTCATGATTATAACCACCAAAAAATTCAGCAATAGCCACGAATTGCATTCATGACCAACTTTGTCAACAAGACCATAGAGATGCATGGAAATGTTCTAGTCAATGTTCTTAGAATGTATAGCCTTATAAATATTATAGATACCACAAAATCCAGTGACTATTGCTACCATTAATACTATCTATCCATTCCTTAGTTACAATGTATGGATATTATGATTCCATTTGTATATATGTAGATGGATGGACATCCATTGTGTCAATTGATACAATGTACCTGTATAATGGATGGATATTAAGACTACATCTGTATGTATATAGATGGTGTGAATGTCCATAATGTCCATAGACACAATGTACCTGTAGAATGGATAGATATTATGATACCATCTGTACATATGTAGATGGTGTAGGCATTCATTCATAATTAGTTCATCATAATGATTGAAGACAGTTTCTTTCAATGTTATCTACACATATATGACAACATTGTGGTTGGAACTGGCTTAATTAGTATAGAAAACTAACTGTTTTTTATGTGTAGAGTTAATCCAGACTTAGTACTGTGAGTGTGAGTACACTGTAAATTGCCAATTGTTGTCAATTGATATGCAGTGTAATAATACTTAGCTTTCCTTTAAAACAACTCTATACATCATTCAGTGACTTGGTAGACATTTACTTACATTTGTATATATAAGATATATGTTATATATTACTTATAGATGATATTGAGATGACCACTCCTCCAACAACTGACTTAGTAATAAGATTGTTGCACACTATAAATTGATGATCGTTGTCAATTAACATACAATGTAATACTCAGCTACTTGTTTACAAATCTAGTATATATATAGAGAGCTATTGATGATGTAATATAAAAATCCCTAATTATTAGCCACATAGTATAATTTGATTGAACATGTATGAGTTTTGGCGTCCATCTTTGAATTATACACTGCCATCTAGCTGTGATCTTGTTTTAGAAGTTTGTACTGTTGTCTCTACATTATATGATTTTTATAGAAATTTTATATACTTGTTATATAAGCATCATTATGTGTTTGAACCATTCAGTAACTGAAGTTCTGTTTGTATCTCTTAATAATGTCTGCTTTCACTTTGTGGCTCAAATGTCAAGCACAAAGCTGACATTGTCAGTATATATTTAAACTGAAGTTCATTTTATGATATTTACATTATTTATCTTATCCTTAGTGATGACCACACCCTCAGCAACTAGACTACAAGCAAGTAGTGTAGACCAACCTTTGGAAGATACTAAGTCTCCGGATGTTGGTAAGTTGCTAATTCTACATTTTCATATGATAACTGAATTGATCCACAATTTTGTCTTTCAAGGATGTTGTGTTTATAATTAATGGAATAGCAACATTTACAGAGGATGTTGACTTCAATTCAATTGTGGTTTTCTTATCTTACCTATAGATGACATTGTTAAGATGACCACCCCCTCAACTATTAGACCACAAATGAGTTTGAAGAGTGAGGAATACACTGATTTTCAAAATGTTGGTAAGTTGTGTATAGTACTGCTTTGCTAAGCAAGTTCAATAATTAGAGCCCTAATCAACCTACATTTTAGACCTCTTGCAAAAATAAATTTGCTGTTCATTCATAATCAAATTCACTTTATATTACACTACAGATATTATGAAGAAAGTGCCCGAGCAGCTAGATCTACTCAATCAATTGGCAAAAATTAAACACAAATGGTATGAACTTGGCCTCTCACTTCAAGTGGAAGAGAGTGTTCTTGAAAGTTTGCAAGATGGCACAAATGATATGAAGAAACTTAACAAAGCATTGACTAGCTGGAGGGACACTATGTCGAGTCCTGTAACATGGAAGAATATTATTGAATCAGTCGAGGGACCTATTGTAGGACAAGTCGCAACTGCCAAAAAAATACGTGAATATCTTGCTAAACCAGAGGTGTACTCTAAATATCAAGGCAGTGATATACATGATGTTGACTTCAATTTAATTGTGGTTTTCTTATCTTACCTATAGATGACATTGTTAAGATGACCACCCCCTCAACTACTAGACCACAAACGAGTTTGAAGAGTGAGGAATACACTGATTTTCAAAATGTTGGTAAGTTGTGTATAGTACTTGCTTTGCTAAGCAAGTTCAATAATTAGAGCCCTAATCAACCTACATTTTTGACCTCTTTATTTTATTATCTTTATAAAAGAGAGTGTTGAATTCATACTTGATTATTTATAGTTATAGTCCTAATCAATCTACATTTTTGATCTCTACAAAGAAATTATACTTGACTTTTTTCATAATCAAATTCACTTTATATTACACTACAGATATATGTTTGAGCTATTCAATAACTGATCTTTTGTCTGTACCTTGAAATAATGTCTCCTTTCACTTTGGGGTTTAAATGTCAAGCATAAAGCTGACACTATGAGTATATATTTATGTTGAATTAATTGTTCATTTTATGATATTTACATTATCTTATCCTTAGTGATGACCACACCCTCACCAACTAGACTACAAACAAGTAGTGTAGACCAACCTTTGGAAGATACCAAATTTTTGGATATTGGTAAGTTATTAATTCTATATTTTCATATGATAACTAAATTGATCCATAATAATTTTTATTTTATTGTCTTTCAACATATAAAAGAGAGTGTTGACTTCATACTTTATTATTTAATTTTGTTTTCTTATCTTATTACATGCATTTTTGATCTCTACAAAGAAATTATACTTGAGGTTTCTCTTCTTTTTATGTGTTGCCTTAGCACTCCAGATGCCCACACTTAAAGCAAGCAGAGACCAAGTCAATGATTCTCAAAATGCTGGTAGGTTTAATTTAGGACAGTATTGAATATTAAATCTAGTTTTAACTTCTTTCTGCTTGACATGCAAATGTGCCATGTTGTCCTAAGATTGTTAGTTATATGTATATATTTATATGTGTGTAAAATATTAACCCTTGTGCAATGACTGCTGACACACATAGCAACCAATAATTAAACTTAAACAAACCCCTATCGTCATCAGTGAGGGATTGTACTACTGCCTAAAGTAGTTGATTTAAGTTTAAAAGAAGAATTATACATTTTAATGCCAAAGTCAGGTCTAAACACAATAGTGCATCTAATGATACATAATGGCATACAGTAGTGCATGTAATGATACATGAGGCAACTGAGCAATACCATGTAATTTTAAAAGTTGGACACAGACCTATATCATTTCGTGTCAAGTTGACAGAATTTCTGTGCCATCAAATATGTAGTCAGTTGAATTATAATGTTTGTATTTAGAAACCTATAAACTTATCTACGTAATGTTTTTATTTTAATATCTAAATATTAGGTAGTATGGTTGAGGAACGTGTATCTAAATCATTAGAGATACTCTTGGATCAACAACCAGACTTACAGGAAATAACTACACATGCTAGAACTGCTCAGTGGCGTCTATTGGGTGTGCAACTAAAACTGGGTAGTGTAGATCAAGATGGATGTACTGAAGTGACAAGTATGTATCAGTTATGGATTCAAGAGAAAGCTGAAATGGCTACTAGAAGGAATTTGTTAACTGCTTTACGATCTATTAGAGAGAATAATGTTGCTAGGCAGTATGAAAATTATCTAAGAACAAAGGTTAGTTAATCCAATATTCAGTTCAAACTTTGTAAACCCTACGCACCCAACATGTAGTCTACAGTATGTATCATAGTATATCTAGATAGACTAAATAAACAAATCTGATTGGTCAGTACAGGATTTATAGTCTAGGGTATTGGGTTAGTGTGTGTTTAAGGATATCCTATCAATCAAATTCATCTTAGATGGCCTTTGTGGGATTGGTTAGACTCATGTTATTGCTATGTATGGACAGTGGCGTATCCAAGGTAGGGCATGGTAGGGCATTTGCCCTACCAACTGCTACTGGCTCAGTTAATTCAGAATGTCATAACAATGTTATTATTATAATCAAGTAATTAAATTAATTGACCACACCCATCATGAATATATTTAACTCTGAAATTTTTCGGCCGCGCTTCACGCGGCATTTCTGATGCCCTACCATTTTAAAATTCCTGCTAAGCTTAGAAACTACTCATCTTAGCAAACGAATAGAGTCCTAATCCAAAAAACTGCACTTACAAACATTATTGACACTACCACACCCATTATGGTTAAATTAACACTTGCCATGTTTAACATTATATGCTACTAGTATTAATCTCAGATAATCCTGTAGCCTATTTTATTCTAACTTACCTACTAAGTTCTCATACAGTATCACCATGACAATTACTAACTAACATCACTCAATGTAATTCAACTGCTACTATGGTGAAGAGTTCTATACTTTATACATATAGTTATTAAATATTAATTTTGTTATGATTTAAGTTTCGATAATTACATTATTATTAACTTGAAAAGCTAACCCTATAGTTAGTATCATTGATTTTGGTATATAACTTTCTTCATTCTCTACAGATCACAAAAAATGAAGACACTCTAGAAACTGCAGAGGGTGATACTAATCTACATGTAACAGTACCAAGTGGTAAGTATGTACACATTATTTACATGTGTTTCTAGTAATTGTCTACTCGTTTTGTTTTAGCTATAACTGAACAAGATCATTACACATAGTGGTTATTACTAGCTTTGTATACTTTGTGGCTATTTGTACATATTACACTCTTACCACTTGCCTCATGCATAGGCTAGGGTTGTGTTACTTGCTTTGTGTGTATGTCAGTCTGTCTGTCTTTTGCAATAATATTATACTTTCAACAGCTTTGACTTTCCAATGAAAGTATAAAATTTGGTGGAGAGAAAAAAATCAATAGTCAGAGCTACATAATAAGTCTACAAAATATATAGCTTGGCCTAAGAACAGTCCTAAACTGCCACTCAAAAACTGTTGATGTCACACCCATTATGGTTAAACATTGCAATACATATAGTATAACTAGGACTATGATTCAGAGTTTTGTGATAGTTTTCAGTTGTCTATTTTTATTCTAACTTTTTGAGTAAGTTCTCATTGACAACATGGCAAACTAAAAATTGTTGTGATTTATCAGCTACTACTGCAGTGTAGGTTGTGCACTTAGTGGTTTTGTTATTATAGTTCTGTATGTACAGCTTCTATGGACTTGTGGATTGTTACTATGGTAACTTGACTTAATACCATTGGCTATACTATGATCATCACATACTATGGAATAAACAACAATCAAAAAAAAGAATACAAACAAATTTGATAAAACCTTTTTAAAAGTGAATGATAGATAAAAAACCTATTAAAATGTTTTGGAATAACTAGTTTGTGTTGATACACAATGGCATCAAATTGGTAATAGTCTATCACTAGATATAATGTTCATTTGGTTAGTCTAGTACTAATGAAAAGCTTACCCAATGATCTGCTTATTATAGTAACGTCAGTTCAAATTACAATAACCATATTTATTTAAGACAAATTGTCAGCCTAAAAATAGTTCATGTAACAGCACAATGAAAAAACGTATTACTGAGTATTTTCTTAATGTGATAAAAAGGCATTCTCTTTGAACTGTGTTGTACCAATTGTAGTAATAAATTTAGTATTTATAATGACTATATTCTCAAACATGTAGATGGAAAAACAGATTATCAACTAAAAGTCATTTTTCTTGGTGATAAAAGTGGTAAGTGACTACATCACAAAAGAACATAGTGTGTTAATGCTCTTTATTTAGCTGGTAAAACAGCACTTATTATAAGATTTATGTACAACAGCTATGGTGAAGAATATCTTGTACGTGTAACATACATTTAATATATTGAGTTAATATTATTACTCACAATCTATACTATTATATAATTATATATGTATTGTTTTGTTCCTCCTTTTAGTCAACCATTGGCATTGACGTTTTTTGTAAAACTATTCTCTTACATGGTCGAACAGTTAAGTGAACTTAACATATTGACATGATATCGCATTCTCTTGTACTGCTAGGTCAAACTACAGTTATGGGATACAGCTGGTCAAGAGAGATTTCAATCAATTACTAACAATTATATCAGAAATTCATCTATTGCTATTGTTGTTTATGACATCACTGGTTAGTTACAGTTATTCTAGTAACCAATGATAGCTACTATTAATAAGGTCTAGTTTGCTTAACATTATTACTTGTCATAGTTATAACCAAGAGTGGCTACCATTATTAACTTTTAGTATTGGCATAGCCAATAAACCTAACATCAAGTATTGCATACATATGAAAGGTGATTAGTGCCAGAGGTTGTAGAATGCACATTTTGTGTATTACAGTTTAGGAATGTTTGGGGTGTGGCCTAGGAACAGTATAAAAATAGTATAATGATTAATAAGCATTAATTATGACATTGATTACCCCTTAAAGTATGTAGCATGTTGTACAATTTTTCAGCATAATTTAGAATTATTAGTGTACAGTCATATTAATCATTTTACTGTAATATACAAATGTAGTATATTTAATTACTAACTGTACTATAGAGACAACTTATTTACCAGTAGCTGGAGAAAGACTCTTTATTCTTTCAAATTGTAAATGATTCCTACCTTACCTCAATGTATTAATGAATATAAAAAATAATTGTAAATTTAAAAAATAATGAATACTAAAATAATTGTATAATCCTCATAGATCGTAAATCATTTGATGCAGTAGATGGATGTGTAAGACAAGTTCGAGAAAAGTGTGGTAATAATGTTGTCATTCTTATAGTAGGAAACAAAAAAGATTTACAAGTACAGATACACTCTAAACTAACATGTTGGTAAATTTTATCTAGGACAACAGACAGATTTCGAATGAAAAAGGAAAGAGAAAGGCTCAAAAATTGGGAGCAATTTTTGGTGAAACGTCAGCAAAGACTGGATCCAATATCGAAGAAGTAAGTTCAATTACATATACCCAGCTATTTTGACATTGAAGATACATTTGTACTTTACTGGTCAATTACACCTAAGTGTGCTCTAAATATAAAGAGAATATTAACAATAGTATTGACACATATATATGTATTAAATGTATATTTTGTTAGCTGTTGACAAGAGCAGTTCTGTCTTTTATTGATATGAGGGACAATCAAACAAATGATCACCAAATGGAAGGTAGCAGTATCCTGTTATTATATGTATTATTGATAACATCTACCACTATGTTGAGTATTTCCTTAGTATTATTGCTATGATTTCTTAACTGAACTGCACTATAGCAATTCGACCGACTCCTGCCAGTCAGTCTTCTGACAAATTGCCAAGACGCCATCGCCCTAAATGTCCATGTTAAAACTGGTAATTGAATTGGATGTAGTAATGACTTATTTTTACATCTTTTTAATTGTGTAGCCTCTCATCATGAACTTGCTGTATTAAATGAACACTTCATTAAAAGTATTAATGTTTTTAAGTGTTTATATCAGACACATTGTTCTGTCTTTAATATTGTATTGAAATGGGTTATAATTACTTATTACCAATATGATTTACCAGTATAATTTTATTAATAAATATCTCTTTTGGTAACTGTTGTGATTCATTGTATACATTACCACCAAACACATCAGAATGTTCCCTTCAAATTAAGTGCCTAAATCTATACTTGAGTACAACAGTTAACAATATGTCTACTTGTAAAAGTATAGACTAGTTTTGTGAGGCCAGATACTTTGCTTTGAGAGGAAGGGTCTGGCCTTACGAGACTAGACATAAACAAGTATTGGTTGGCAAAATTAGGCTTGGTTAGAATCTTTTAAAATTCATGAGAATTTAGTTCATCCATCATTAGCAGCTGCTTTTACCTGTTGTATCCTAAGTTCATTTGGTTTTAAAGATATTAGTCAAGTAAAAAAGTATTCAGCTCCTAACTACAACTTAGAGCAGAGATATCCTGATATAGATTGTAGACTGACTGTTGCTGAGTTGTCTTATAGACTTGAAAGCAAATGTAGTGATACATTTTTTCTGTTATTTCTGTTATTACTATCCTTTTCTCTCTTTATATATATATAAATTATATATATATATATATATATATATATATTATGCATATGGAATCACTATCAAGACAACATTGGGACTATTATTTGTACAATTATTATGTTTTCACTTCCTTTATTATATTATTTACTCTATTAATATATACAACATGTTACATCCAGCTGCTCTGGATCATCAGTAATTACACAATTGTTAATAGCCCTACATGCTATATTACAATTAATAGAACCATTTCTGTATGGAACATAGTATAGAGTATGGATTGTTATTTAATGATCATAAAGTGCTAAAATTAAACTCTATTATCTATGAACTTTATGACATATAGTGATGTCATCATAGGACAAGTGTTACATCATCAGTCAAGTTACACCAAGAAGCACCCTTATCTATGCTATAACCTAGTCACACTCGTAATCTAGACAATAAAGGATGAAATTAATTCTCAGGTATAACTAAGCTCTATTTACTACTATAATAATTTCAGTGGATAATTTTTGTATTATAGATATAATATAATATGTAATTACTACTTAAAGACTATATTCATTACAAAAGATATTTATTTATATTCTAATATCATATACAACATGTTATCTCATCATTCATGCAGTCCGCTATGCTTGAGTGTCAATATTGCTAAATGCTACAGAGAGATTAGAGTTGGTTTAAATACTGAACAACAGAATATAATTTATATATGGGCTACGATAGTATAGACTATGTGACATGTAATCTCTACACAAGCAACAGGCACAGTTCCAGTGCAGAAGGCTTCTGAGGTACAACCTGATGCATCATTTTATTCAGAGAAAATTATAAAGGAAATTGAAAAAGGAAAGATGTCTGGTGAACTCTACCAGTCAACATGGATATATCTTCTTGATAGTGGTGGTCAACCACACTTTGCTGATGTATCTCGAGCTTTTATTCATTGTAATACAGTTTATACTATTGCAATAAAACTAACTGATAAGCTCTAGCAAAATGATAAATATTTTCTAAATTGGATATGTTAAAAATTAATGAGTCCGGAGAAGCTTTCTAACCAAATTTGTTTTACATATTGCTCTGTTTGGACAGCATAAATTTATTATACACTATCATAGAAGTACATTATATAATGCATATTGATACGATGATGTACTGATATTTCATTCTTTTTTATGTAATAGGCACAGGATTTCCAGCTATACCAGTCAGTCAAGACATTAGATCAATTTTGTCACCAATTATTGGTATGTTGGTGTTATTAAGGAACCATAGAAATAATTAATGCTTGCAAGCTGGCTATGACTTTAGCAATCATAAATTGTAATCATTAATATGTAATATATACATTAATAATAATAATAGTAAAAATAATAATAATAATAATAATAATAATAATAATAATAATAATAATAATAATAATAATAATAATAATTGTAATAATATGTAAGCATACACTACTAAATCATGAATTATTAGATATAAGATTCATGTAATGTTCAATATATACATATTATAGTCATTGTGGTTATATGTATGATTTTGTGTTAATATAGAAGAGGATAAGACAGGGAATGAAAATAATTTGAGACAAAGAGGTCAACAAAATTTGTCTGGGGCTATTGTTGGTGGTCAAGAAAAGAAGCAAGAAAGTATGTGATATTGTTTATTTATTTAAATAATGGTAGGCAGATTAGATACTTAATTGTTAATGCTTATGATCAGAAATGTTTTTCTTTTATAGATAAGTGGTGTAAAACTCAATAGCTTGAAGTCTACAGACATTCTTCATAGATGACTTATTAAATTCAAATCACAGTTTACTAACAAATTAACATTATTCTCAAGACACTCTAAACAATATGATACATTTATTTCTATTTGTACAATTTATATTCTCCTACAATGATGATTTTAATTTGGTTGCTAATTAATATTAATTAAAATTACTGATTTTGAGGACGATAAAGATTACTCTCCTCTTAGACACCAACCTCATCCTAACCCACAACAATATCGAGATGTAGTCGGTCAGAGTTTACTTGATACTTGTCACCATCTTTACACTGGTCGAGGGGATGTCCCTCTAGTTGGTCCTCCTAATAAAGAACTATGACCAAAGTAGGCAACTATAGCAAACAACTACATCAGACACTTGTTAAAGTTAATATTGCATTATTAGTAGTTTCATACCCAAACATGCATACGTGAGGTTTGGGAATGAGACCACTGTAATGTTATAATTGTACATCTTTTATCAGTTATATCTGCTACTATCCTTTTTCTCTCTTTTTACAGTATTCATTATGTTAGCCTACAAAGAGGTCTCTCTGGTCTAGGATTCTCTTTTGCTGGGGGTGAAGGTAGTCCTAATGGTGACATCCCCATATGTATCCGATCTATATCAAAGGGTGGTTCTTGGTGTAACTTGACTATGATGACATCATTATGAAATGACACATAGTGATGTCATAATATTGATGACATCACCTAAACCCTAATGTGATGTCATCATAGGACAAGTTGTTACATCATCAGTCAAGTTACACCAACAAGCACCCATATCAAAAGATTGTGTAGCTACTAGAGAAGGTCTAATTAGACAAGGAGATATTATCTTAGCTGTTAATAGTATCAGCTTTGAAAGTATCACTCACAAGGCTGCTGTAGATACCCTCACTCGTTTCCATGGCGATATTACTTTAACACTTTGTGCTCCATGATTATTAACTAGTATAGACATCATTGTATGATCATAATTGTGTCCAGTAAATGACATTTTTATATCACTCTATTTTGTAATTGTTTTTACATTATAATACACATCATAGTTAATAGAACAGTAAGAATATTATCAATGAATTCTGATGTATGAATTACACTTTTATAAAGTTTTGATTAATTAATTATTAATAAGAACTTGATTATTGCAGGCCATACATGCAGTTTCGTTTAACCATATATGGTTATATAGGTTGTATGTATATAAAAAATTATGAATGCAATGAAGTAAACATCATGTACAGTTGTTATTACTAATGTAATAAATGTACTATGAAATTGACTATTCATGTAGATAATTGTTAGAACAATGATGATGAGATGATAGATCAGGACTGCTACTATGTATTAATACATACACTTCACATTAAAAGATTAAAACTGTAATAACTCCATTCAATGTTTATTTTGTTACTCACAGCCCACAATAGTTTACTTTAGACAGTGGTCTAAATGAGTAATGTGATTCTTAAGTCTACTATGTCCATGACTCATGTATACTATTGGGAATTGTGGTTGATTCACTGCCTTATTTGCAAAGTGTTGTGTCACTAAAAAATGATGTTCTGTTGTCAACTTAAGCTTGTCACTCTTTACTGTTTTCTTTTTCTACAATTCTTGTTTTGTGAAAGTGAGCATTATTACTTATTCCTCAATCATCTGTCAACACTAACTTGAGTTTTAGCAATTATTACTTTTATTATTTAGTGTATCTCAAAGGGTTATACTTATCTCTCTCTTCTTCTAGGTCAACCAACACTAGCTATTAATAAAATAGTCAATGGAAAAGGAACAGGAAAAACTAACATACTTTTCCAAGATCACTCACGCAGTATTCAGTTGATTATAGGTCAAACATATAGCATTGAATGTAAAAGTGATGACTTCTCTAATACACCATGGACAGTGAATGGTGTGGGAGTAACTGTAAACAACAATCCTCCTAATAGTGGATCCTTCGTATATTACACAGATGACACTGCTGATCGTGTACTTGTTTTTCAGAACTTTCAAAGTAATATGGCTGGTAATTATACATGTATATCAACAAGTGGCTCACGTACTTTAGAAATTACTGAAGGTCAGTTTTCTAGCTAATTAATTATTACACAATATTATCTTTACCAAATTGTATCCTTTATGTTTGTATCTCAATTCTCTCTCTTTATCTGTTTTCTCTCTGTACATTCTAAAGGTAATCCAATTGTAATTATGGAGAGTGAACTCAGCACAAAGTCTGAAATTGATGCTGGGAATTTGGTACTCAAAGTTTTTGTATCAGGAAATCCAGAACCTTCTGCAGATAACATAACTTGGTATCTCAACAACGAACTATTAACACCAAATCTGGCTAATAATAAAGGGTTTGACATTACCTTTACTAAAAGTTCAGTGTTCATTACACCAAATAATGGGTTCCAACTATCCATGGAGGGAAAATATGAATGTCGTGTCACTACTTCAGCTGGTACTGCTATTGCCAGTCACACATTGGACATTCATTGTGAGTTGATAGTCATATCATAATAAAAAGCAAAAAAACATTTTGTTATAATGAGGCAGCTATATGTATGGTCTTGTTAGTATCCTCTCTCTCTCTCTCTCTCTCTCTCTCTCTAGCTCGTCCTTCAGTCACTCTCTCTTCAGATTGCAATTGTCTCAACAATCAAGAAATCATTGTTGCTATAAACACAACATTTTCTATTACTTGTAATGATAGCAATGGTGATCCAACTCCAACCTTTACTTGGTTAAAAGACAACATAGAATTGAACAACGACTCAGTAACTATACAACAGCTCTCTAGTAGGGTCTCTCGTATCACATTTACTAACATTCAACCAAAACAAGTTGGTAGATATACTTGTAGAGCTAACAATATTGTTGGAAAGAACCATCAATCTGTTACTGTCAATATACCAGGTAAGGCTATTAATATTATGCTGTTTAAATTTTGTGCTTTATAGATCACAATTATATATTATGTGCTACCTGACTTACAGAACTCTTATTTCTTTCTTTCCCTTCTATAGTTACTCCTCAAATCACTCATATCACATTGCAAACATTAAATGTACCCATTGGAAATGATATGAAGTTGTTAGTTATCTACGAGGGAGGTTACCCTGATCCTACAGTGACATGGACTCATCATATTAATGGAATAGTCTCAAATGTTCTAAATGACAGTAGAGCTAGTGTATCAGGACAACATGGACTTAATTTAACTCTAATTAATGTTACATTAGAAGATGGAGCAGTCTATGTACTAAATGTTACAAATAGTGTGGGCTCTATACAGTTGGAATTTAATGTGACTATATTATGTAAGTGTACCATGGCATACTAGGGAATGTATATCTTGTTGTTCATTGTCTGTCTTGTCTTTCTATATAGTCCCTCCTGTCCTAACACTTCTGTCAAATCGAGTATCTTATCATCATGTTGGTAGCTATGTTGTATTTCGTGTT
Organism: Xestospongia muta; assembly: GCA_963693285.1. NCBI lineage: Eukaryota > Metazoa > Porifera > Demospongiae > Haplosclerida > Petrosiidae > Xestospongia > Xestospongia muta. The sequence goes on along the minus strand of OY848923.1, from coordinate 7,248,703 downwards.
GGCATATCTAGTTCACAACCTCCAGTTACTCTCAATGATTTAGTTTGGGAGGGAAATAATATACAGTCAGGACAGCTTATAATCTCACTAGAGGACAGTATTGCTATTGTTATGATAAATAATCTGACACTATCTAATACTGGTAAAGGAAGATTATTAGTTCTCCATCAAGTTAAGAATAGAACAGAGAACTTTCATTTGACAGTTGGAAGTAAGTATACTGAGAGAATAAAGAAAGATGAAAATGTACAAAGAAAAATAATGTTTACAAAATAAGTGTAATCTATAGTTAAAATTAAAAGTTTTAATAAATAAAATGATTTTGCTAGTCTTTTTCTTGTGGTAGTAATTGTATTCAATTTAGTATTATTTTAATCTTCATAGTTTGCTCTACTATAATTATTTATCCGTATCATATATCAGTGTAAAAATTGACTAGTTGATTTAACCATATATGGCTATACAAATTGTATGTACATAACAAATTATTTCATGCAATGAAGTAAACATCATGTACAGTTGTTATTACTAATGTAATAAATGTACTATGGAATTGACTATTCATGTTGATAATTGTTAGATTAATGATAATGAGATGATAGATCAGGACTGCTACTATGTAATATTATAGGGTCACACAATCAAAATGTACATGAATTGGTTAAAATTATTTTACAGTGATATATATATTACAATATGACAGACATAGCACAATACCTACTTAGTTTATTTGTCTCTCCCTATCTCTTTCACTTGTTTCTAATAGTTGTTCTTCATGTCACTCGTATCACATTGCCAACATTAAATGTACCTATTGGAAATGATATGAAGTTATTAGTTATCTACGAGGGAAGTTACCCTGATCCTACAGTGACATGGACTCGTCATATTGATGGAGTAGTCTCAAATGTTCTAAATGACAGTAGAGCTAGTGTATCAGGACAACATGGACTTAATTTAACTCTAGTTAATGTTACATTAGAAGATGGAGTGACATATTTACTAAATGTTGAGAATGAAATTGACTCTGTGCAACTGGAATTTAATGTATCAATACTAGGTAAATGAAGAAGAGTGAAAATTTATTAAAATAACTCAACATAAATAGCATGTATCATATTTGAAATTCTGGATTACTTGTAATATTTTAAAAGTATAAGTTTATTAATGATTGACAATTTTTTGGTGTAATTTTGCATTATATACAATGATATATATGGTCTTGTGTTGACGTCATTTTGTATTTCTTTTAGTTCTTCCTGGCCACCCAGTGAATTTTACTCTTTTATCAGTTAATTCTACTGCTGTCATGTTTAGTTGGGATCCACCTCTTACAGGAGAGGACATAACTAATTACACAATGATTTGTTATGAGATAATCAATGAGATCTCTTATCTGGTAGACTCTCCATTTGTTGTTGATATGAAAGGATCAGTTAATTTAATACTTAACAAGTTTCGACCTGGTACTCCTCTTAATTGTAGTCTTGATGCTACTAACAATATTGGAACTGGACTCCCTACATTTGGGACTACTATCACACATGAACAAGGTAACATAAAATTATGCTAAACCTTTTTTTAATATTTGAATTAGCTCCTGGTGGTCCTCCAAGGAGTTTCTCCATTACAAGCATCTATTCTCGTGAGCTCACAGTACAGTGGTTACCACCAGATCCATTTCTACAATATGGTATTATCATTAGCTACACATTGTCTTGTTATGAGAATGAAAATAAAGTAGTCCCCTCCTCTTTACCAAGGGTCTTCTCTCATCCTCCTCCTGCTAATGTTACTGTTGATGGTTTACAACCTTTTACAATGTACAACTGTACTATTGTAGCTAATAACAGTGCTGGACAGAGTACACCTGCTAGTGATAGTGGGAAAACAGTTAGTGAAGGAGCTGGTAAGATAAACAAGCACTAACACATCACTATTTACTATTTTACTCCTCTCTTAGATCCTTCCAGTTCAATAAATATTACTATTTCAGTTACTAGTACTATTGTGGTAGTAGTATTATTAACTGTTATGATCATTATTATCATTGCTATAGTGGTCAGGTGAGTATTCAAAATAACATTATATTTATATATATGTGTGTGTGCTATATAATATCATTTAATACTGACTAATATATTTGTACAAGTGACTTGTACTATTGAACATGTCACCTATAGCTATATACTGTTTACATTTGACATTATTATACTTTCTTGTATATTTTACATGAAGCATAATAAAGAGACGAAATTTTCAAAATAAGTAAGTAATAACTATTAACAAACACAATGTAATAAGGTTTCTTTATAAACAATGAGTTTAAAGTTATAAATATTATTGTTAATTCACATGATACAGAGATCCTGTGACTGATAAATGTGTTGCTTCTGAACAAGTGGAGATGTTGTCTGGTCAAATGACACAACCAACCCACACTCCCAGAAATAAACCCACTCCATTGGATGTTGATCAGCTTTAAGAGGACATTGATCCCCTTCCTCAAACATAAATTGCCATACCATAAACAAATACATGTATTTTTGTGTAGTTACATGAAGTTATATACAATTACAACTAGTGCCAGTTATAATTTAAATTTCCCTTTTAAGCACATTTTGATATATTGTTATATTTTGTGAGTAAAATGCAATAAACAATAAAATCAAGAACTAAAATTATCAAAATGATATTTAAAGTGCTACTATATATGTTTATTTGTAGTTGATCTCCTACATTGTAGTATGGTACACCTGAATACCTTACTAAATGATGGCAGGTTTTTATGATAATTATCTCCAGTTGATATTTAAATAGGAAAGCTATTATACAACTTACACTAATTGCCATAAATTTTATCCTGCTGACTATATCTTTGATTATAAAGTTAATGACCATAGTAATAGGGTTACTAATAGAGAACAAGGGGGTTGTCTAGTACAACAAATTGGATATCAATCACATAAGAGTCTACAAAATTTAATGAATTATCTTACATTTACAGTATACTATTAATACATAATTACAAGAACTAAAAATTACATTATTATAGACACAGTCACAATAATATACACTACTAGAATGTATATATGTATATATAATATATATAATATATATGTATATATATATATATATATATATATATATATATATATATATAATATACACAACTATAATGTATATATATTAAATATATATATATATATATAATAATAATAATAATAATAATAATAATAATAATAATAATAATAATAATAATAATATACAACTATTCATTCATAGATGCCCTTACTCTGGTCTTCTCACATCACATTAACAAATAATTTATTCTTTATGACTAACTTACAATTCAATTATTTAGCACATAAAGTCAAATACTAGTATTATCACTGTGGATAATTGCTATTAATTACCTTTTAAAATGTAATTACAGTGACAACACAAGATGCTAGTAACAACTTTATTATACTACTAGTGATCTTGATATTACTATATCATGGCAGTATGAAGAATCAACTTCTTTCTGGTGTTGTCACTAACTCTGCTCTGGTCAAGGATATGTTCCTCTAGTTGATTCCTCATAATAAAGAATTATGACCAAAGTAGGCAACTATATAACAACTGTATAAGACACTTTTTAAAAGTTAATATTGTGTTATTAGCAGTTTCATACCCAAACATACATGAGGTTTGGGAATGAGACTACTATAGTGTTGTAGTTGTAGTAGTAGCAGTACAATTTTCTGTTACAATATTTTCTCTCTTTTTACAGTATCCATTACATTACTCTACAAAGAGGTCCCTCTGGTCTAGAGTTCTCCATTGCCGGGGGTAAAGGTAGTCCTAATGGTGACCTCCCCATACGTATCCGATCTATATCAAAAGATTGTGTAGCTGCTAGAGAAGGTCTAATTAGACAAGGAGATATTATCTTAGCTGTTAATGGTATCAGCTTTGAAAGTATCACTCACGAGGCTACTGTAGATACCCTTACTCGTTTCCATGGCGATATTATTTTAACACTTTTTTTTACATGATTATACTAACTAGTATAGACATCATTGTATGATCATAATTGTGTTCAGTAAATGACAATTTTATATCACTCTATTTTGTAATTGTTTTTACATTATAATACACATCATAGTTAATAGAACAATAAGAATATTATAAGGTTTGGTTTAATTAATTATTAATATGAGTTTGGTTATTGCTGGCCATACAGTTTCTTCTCTGCATGAACAGAATTCTTTCACGAGAGCTGACAAAATGTGTAATATCCATATAATATATATGTATATATGATATTGCTATCATGACAACATTGGGAGTATATATTTGTACAATTATTATGTTTTGCTTCCTTACATTATTTTCTCTACTGGTATTACATGTCACATCCAGCTACTCTTGGTTATCAGTAATTACGTAAGTTTTAAAATCTTGAGCTAGCTAAAAATTTTATTCCTGTATTGTATATTTTATTGACGTATTCTATAGTCTAATATTTAGGAAAAAATCACAAGGTAGTCATCATTATAAAGTAATACACAGAAGTCACTGCGAGAATTTACAGTGAAATTTTCACTGTATTGATTTTTGTTACCTGGAACACTTACAATTATTATCTTGTCCCATTTATAGCATACCACAAACCCTAAATTCCAGCCAAATCTAAATAACATAGAATTAAATATCACACCTATAAACACAACTATTGATTTAATAGAACAACTACTGCCTTTATGATACAAAGTTATACACTGTTAAAAAGTGCAATCGTCGCCCCCGAAAGTTCGCAGCACAAATTGACGCCCTCGGACGAGAGAAGGTTTCTTTCTGTTCAGAGAGTGGTCACTGTAGACTTGGCTGTAGAAGCGCTCATATTCAAGATCCAAGTATCTTATCTTGCCAGATTAAAGCTATTAAAATTATGGCTACACCAAGTGAGTTTCAATTTATGAAGTAACTTAGTCCCAGAGATCCGTCCCCTTGTTTGTCATTATATCAGTTTCGCATATTACAGGTGCATCTTTTTGAAGGTTTTTATATCAATGTGGTTAATTTGCCAGTAACTGAGTATCTTACTTTATAGTCTCCAAGCAAGATCCAATTCAAAGGGTGTGTGTGGAAACTAGTGTTGGTACCAGACATCATTACTTAGGGGTGGGAGGGAGGAGGAAAAATGTAGAGAAACTGTTACAAATTTTTTGATATATATTACAAGAATTACAGCATGCTTATCAGATTGTTCGTGTCACATGACATTGACCTCAATAGTGTTATTTATAGGTATGTGTATTAATATGTGATTAGCAATGGAAAAGAAAAACAAGAAAGATGACTATATAGAACAATGGCACATTGCTTTAATTATATTCATAGGTTATGTCACATGATAGAAATCTAAAAAATGTTTTAATTGTATTTCTTTCTATATTAAGCTGCTTAATATTTCACTGCTTAGCAGACTCTTTAGGCATTTCCTCCTCTCTAATGAAACATTTGGTGCCAACCCTATGTGAAAACAGTGTTAAGAGATAATAATAGTAATACTGGATACTGTTGTCACTATCCTTTTAAGAAAGATAATCTATATAGACCATTTCCCACTTTGGGTTTGGTCTGGCTTGCGTAATTACATACTTTAATGTAAGTGATGCTACATGTAGGTATCAAGGTTTAAGTTTGTAACCTGGTCTAGGATATAATATATTAATATATGGCAGATTATCATAAAGGGGTTATTGTTTTGTTGACCTGGTCTTGTTAGCTGATAAATTACATACCACAACCTATAGCATATCAGTACCAGGCCAATTTTCTCTCTATAATTGTTATGTGCATTGTTGGTTGTGTTAACAGACCTTTTCACATAAAGCACTAAAGATTTTATTATCTAATAATTGAACATGACATCACTTCCTGGATACATTCTTGCACCATCTTGGAATACTTTAATACAGAATTGAATGGAGAAAAGCACTATCTTGGAGAATGCATAGTTCACTTTGTATATTATTTACTCTAATTATATCGATGACAATATTAAAGTCCATGTTTTCCAGCTGTGTTACTTTAGAAATAATACTTTGGATAGTTTTAGCAAACAGAGGTGCTATAATAAGATGAAGTAATTTAAAGATATTATAAAACTATTATACTGTGATAATTTGTAAATATACAATAACTCATACATCATGTATTCAGTGATATATATACATTAATCCTTATTATAACATGGTATAATTGTTTTTCTTACATTCAGGTGGTAATCAAGAGAAAACAATAGGAAGGGAGAGCTACACTGATGAATTTAGTCATTTTCCTAAATTATGTAAGTTATTATATGTTCATAATATAATGAATTTATTATATTAATTATATAGCTGAAAGACCTACAAGACTTGAAGCTTTAACTCAACTAGTCCCTATTGCTTACTTATGGCATAACATTGGAATTGGTCTTAGAGTGGGATATAATGACCTTGAAGGTTTGGCTGTATCAAACATGTCAAATCAAACAAGACTCGGTTATGTTATTCAGATGTGGCTGGACATGGATGGTCATGGTGAAGGTGCTCCTGTCATTTGGAATACAATTTTAGACGTCATTAAAGGACCACTAGTTCAAAACAAAGCTCTAGCTATGAGTATATACCAAAACCTGAAGCAACAAAGTGGTAAGTGTGTATGTAACTATTTTAATTATCATTGTACTATTAGAGGAATCTCTAATATAAATTATATTATAAGTTAATATTATATGGAGCATAATAGAAGTGAGCTATTCGTGTTAATATTAACTGTTTCAATAATATTGTCTTGATGCTCATATAACATGTATAATTATGTATTTAATTATATTCATAGGTTATGTCACATGATAGAAATCTAAAAAATGTTTTAATTGTATTTCTCTATATTAAGCTGCTTAATGTTTCACTGCTTAGCAGACTCTCTAGACATTTCCTCCTTTCTAGTGAAACATTTGGTGCCAACCCTATGTGAAAACAGTGTTAAGAGATAATAATAGTAACACTGGATACTGTTGTCACTATCCTTTTAAGAAAGATAATCAATATAGACCATTTCCCACTTTGGGTTGGTCTGGTTTGTGTGATTACATACTTTAATATAAGTGATGATACACGTAGGTATCAAGGTTTAAGTTTGTAACCTGGTCTAGGATATAATATATTAATATATGGCAGATTATCATAAAGGGGTTATTGTTTTGTTGACCTGGTCTTGTTAGCTGATAAATTACATACCACAACCTATAGCATATCAGTACCAGACCAATTTTCTCTCTATAATTGTTATGTGCATTGTTGGTTGTGTTAACAGACCTTTTCACATAAAGCACTAAAGATTTTATTATCTAATAATTGAACATGGCATCACTTCCTGGATACATTCTTGCACCATCTTGGAATACTTTAGTACAGAATTGAATGGAGAATGCATAGTTCACTTTGTATATTATTTGTTCTAATTATATTGATGATAATATTAAAGTCCATGTTTTCCAGCTATTTTACTTTAGAAATAATACTTTGGATAGTTTTAACAAACAGAGGTGCTATAATAAGATGAAGTAATTTAAAGAAATCATAAAACTATTATACTGTGATAATTTGTAGATATACAATAACTCATACATCATGTATTCACTGATATATGTACATTAATCCTTATTGTAACATGGTATAATTGTTTTTATCACATACAGGTGGTAATCAAGAGACAATAGGAAGGGAGAGCTACACTGATGAATTTAGTCATTTTCCTAAATTATGTAAGTTATTATATGTTCATAAAATAATGATTTAATTATATATATTAATTATATAGATGAAAGACCTACAAGACGTGAAGTTTTAACTCAACTAGCCCCTATTGATTACTTATGGCGTAGCATTGGAGATGGTCTTGGAGTGGGATATAATAACCTTCATGGTTTGGCTAAATCTAACATGTCAAGTCTAGTAAAACTCGGTCATGTTCTTCAGATGTGGCTGGACATGAATGGTCAAGCTGAAGTTACTCCTGTCACTTGGATTACAATTTTAGATGTCGTTAGAGGACCACTAGTTCAAAACAAAGCTCTAGCTATGAGTATATACCAATACCTGAAGCAACAGAGTGGTAAGTGTGTATGTAACTATTTTAATTATCATTGTACTATTAGAGGAATCTCTAATATAAATTATATTATAAGTCAATATTATATGGAGCATAATAGAAGTGAGCTATTCGTGTTAATATTAACTGTTTCAATAATATTGTCTTGATGCTCATATAACATGTATAATTATGTATGACATCTTGACCACACCCTTCATGCAATATATCCCATATAGCTCTTGGAATGGTACTTTAACTAGTACTTATAAGGTTGTACCTATGCCTCTTTACTTATACTCCTATACCTAGATACTTTATTATCAGTATTTGCTGACAGTGGTACTTTACTGATACTCATACAAATTAATGTTATTATTAATGATAATAAAAATAGCCACACCCAAATATTGTGTAGACAAAAGTGCATATTTTATTGTTGCCTCCTATATGTTCTTGCCCTCTTTGTAATAAATTATCAAAAAAGTAAAATGGCTTGTTATAAGTTTAGTTGATGGCTATATCTGAAGTATAAATATAGTATAGGCTGTGCAAGATAGATCTTGTATCTTAAGTATGATATTCTTGTAATTTAGTAATCAGATTACTGAAAAATAGACTCTCTAATAATTTCTATATATGTCATATTTGAAAATCACAAGTTATATAATTTATCAACTTACATTCATGTCCTAATAAGACCCGCATGAACAACTTTGCTGTTTTACATGCTATGTACATGGAAGTGAAAATGAGAATAGACTAAATAAAATTGTGGCCAGATTTGCAAAAAGGGACCACTTCTGTCAAAATATTCATGACCTGATTTGTGAAAAAACCACTGTTAAAACATACCAAAAAACAGTTTTGCATATATGTGTCCATAAATGTGAAAATGATACTTAACACGCAAACAAATTTTGAACAAATGCTTGTGTAGAAATGATTGCTATGCAGCCATCTTGAACAGGAAGTTATTAAAATTCAGTATGTGACAAGCCCAAAACATTTATAACAGTCGTAATAGTTAGCTCTAGGTACAAACACATGTTATCTCAATTATAATAATAATATAATAGTAATAATAATAGGTAATAACTTGTATTGCTGTACTGCACTTATTATACATGGCAGAATCAAAGATGGCTGACATAAGACCATAGTTGTCTAAATCAGATTGCCTAGCAGGAGTTAGAACTTCTCTAACATAGTCCAACCTTCACATTTTCCCCCTCTAGACTGTCAAAGTCGATCACAAGAGAAAGTCTTACACATTTTCTACTGCTTGCCATTCGATACAGAAACTTACACACTTACACGAAAAAAAACCCCCAGGAATATCTGCACTGAACATACACATAATATTAATTAAGCAGCTGTTGCAACAGCTACAAGAAGTGCATATGTATGATGTAAACAGTAAAAGAAACAGTTTCCATTTTTTAATATTGAAAAGTTTTGCGTGTGCCATTTTGTGGGGAACTCAGCCCCCTTTTATACTGCACATGCTCATTTAAGATCACCACATTCCATTGACTTCTTGCTTAAGATGAATGCATAGCAACCATTTCTACGCAAGTGAATGTTTGAAATTTGATTACTCATTAGGTACCATTTTCATACTTATGGTCACAATTATTTAAAACAATTGTAAAATTATTTTACCATGATAATTTATAGATATACAATAATGAACTGTTCTCATATATCATCTATGCACTGATTATACATTGATCCTTAACTTTATAGTCTATAGCTATTTTATATTAACTTATTTGATTAATGAAGAGGTAAAAGATATAATTGTTTTTATTAAATACAGGTGGTAATCAAGAGAAAACAATAGGAAGAGAGAGCTATACTGATGAATTCAGTTATTTTCCTAAATTATGTAAGTTATTATATGTTCATAATATAATGATTTTATTATATTAATTATATAGCTGAAAGACCTACAAAACATGAAGTTTTAACTCGACTAGCCTGTATTGATTTATTATGGCATGAAATTGGAGATGGTCTTGGAGTGAGTTATAATGTCCTTCAAAGTTTGACTGAAGCCAACATATCAGATCTACTAAAACTTGGTTATGTTATTCAGAGTTGGCTTCAAATGGATGGTCAAGGTGAAGGTGCTCCTGTCACTTGGAATACAATTTTAGATGTTATTAAAGGACCACTAGTTCAAACGAAAGCTTTAGCTATGAGTATATATGAGTTCTTGAAACAAGAGAGTTCTGTACAACAGAGTGGTAAGTGTATATGTAACTATTTCAATTATCATTGTACTATTAGAGGAACCTCTAATATAATTTATAAGTCAATATTATATGGAGCATAATAGGAGTGAGCTATTCATGTTAATATTGACTAGTTCAATAATACTAGCTAAGTTGTATATACAGTTTATTCTAATTATAAGTATATCAAAGAAAATATTGAAGTCCATGCTTTCCAACTATGCTATTTTCGAAACAATACTCTGGATAGTTTTGGCAAACAGAAGTACAATAACACTGATCATTCTTTTTCACTACACCTTATTGCACTCTAGATGTGGTCTTAATACTCATACAGAGCACATGTATTGACCACACCCTTCATGCAATATATCCCATATAGCTCTCAGAGTGGTGCTTTAACTAGTACTTATAAGGTTGTACCAATACATCTTTACCTATACTTATATACTTTATATATCAGTATTTGCTGATAGTGGTACTTTACTGATATTTATACAAATTAATGTTATTATTAATGATAATAAAAATAACCACACCCAAATATTGCATGGACAAAAGTGCATATTTTATTGTTGCCTCCTATATGTTCCTGCCCTCGTTGTATTAAGTTATCAAAAAATATGCCTTGTTATTAGTGTAGTTGATGGCTATATCTAAAGTATAAATTAGTACAGGCTGTGCATGGTGGCCATATACAAGATAGATCTTATATCTTAAGCATGAGAGCCTGTACTAGTATAAGTACAATCTTTACTATTGTTACAGTTGATGTCTATTAATACTTGTCCCAAAATTATAATAATGGTTGTTTTCCATATTTAAGTTCTATATATCTAGAAGGCTCTTGTAGAAATTATACTTTTTGTCCATATATATTATATACACGATAGATAGAGTGTATTGGTGCACTAGTTTTGAAATAAACAATATACCATTTCTTTGCATTTTCTTGAAGATCTAAAATATCAGTTACTTTTGTTTGTTTATATGTTATATAGTTATCTCACACAAAGATTCAGAACACATTGAGCAGACCAATAAACAAAGTCTTATCAGTGATTTCCCTGTAGTTGGTAAGTTTTTACATTTTATATTGTAGTTTTAATTTTGATTTTGTTCAAGTTGAAACCAAAACATTTAGGATGATTTCATCTTGTTATTAATTAATAGTAATACATGTTCTGCTTTCTTACATACAATTTAAATTTAAGAATTTTTTTTATTGGCAGATTTACACCACAAGCAGAATGATGATATCTCTACTGAGAGTATTGATGAAATGTCTGCTTTACTAGACAGGATAGAAGGTACATATATCACAAATAACAACTGTAACATGTGAAGTTTAATAGATAGTCCTATAATTGTATTGGACCATATAATATCTTTGTGTGATCATTTGCTTTTTTCTATTGTTGTACGTGACCAATAAAAGTAATTACATAGTTTAAATGTATATAGCAACTAATACATTTTATTATAACCTTAACTGAGAGGACTATGATGATGTGTGCAATTGATAATATTCAAAAAGCCTGAAGCTTCCCGATACTAAGCTTGCTTCTTTGCCATTTCATTTTTATTCTGTTATTCTATAGTTACATTACTGCCAAATTACTAATCCAGTCAACATTTCACTGTAAAATCAACATCTTACAAAACTATTATAGGTCAATTCTTTTAATAATAATCTTGTTTACATTTTCTTAGCCATCTTTGAGGTGCTCACTGAAGTATCAGTAGATGCAACTGGTTTAACATATCACTCCAGTCAATATGGTCTTACAATGATAGTTCCAGAAGGAGCAATAGAAACGAAAGCTACAATATGGATTGGAATCAGCTTTGTCAGTGACAAATTCAAGTTTGAAGATGATTTTGTTCCTGTCTCTCCTGTTGTGTGGGCATATACAAACTCTCAGTTAACAAAGCCAGCTGAATTATATATACCTCATCACATTGATGTCTCTAATATGAAGGACGCTAATAATCAGTTATATCTACTAACAGCTGATGATGAATCCTTTTTAAGAGACAACGTGTTCACTTTTAAAAATAATCAAGAAATCAAGATTACCATTGAGTCTATGTTAGCTAAATTTTGTCCTCCTCACTTTTGTTCTAACTGTATTGGTACCAAGAACCAAGCGTACAGAGAGGTGCCAAAACGATATTTAATTGCAAAAGCAGAACAAAGATTGCCTGACTATTCCTTGTTAGTTGATTTGTGTTTTCTGTTTGAACAAAAGATATGTAGAGAGGTTGGTGATAATTTAAATGTAAACATATTTGAAAAATATACCATCCCTATAGAAAGTTAAAAATCAATATAAGACTCTTGATCCTAGCTATACATTAAAATTTTTACCAGCAACCCTTGTCTCACAGGCTCATTTGTCATTGTCTTTTGATCCTGACATTCCTGGATGGTGCCTTGATCGTGGACTGTATCATGAATATGTAAGAGTATATATATTATACTAGTAGCATACAAAATTACTCGTTACAACAGATTACAGAAGAGATGATTGACTATCACAAGATTTTTACTGAAGGAGGTTTAGAAAGATTGAAGACACTAGAAGATGACTTACTTTTTCCTCCACGTTATCAGCTAGAATTCAAATTAATAGATTCATCAATTGCTTCAAAGACAATTATTATTAAAATTAATGGTACCAAACCTACTGTTGAGACAACTGTTTTGTTGCAAAACCCAAGTCAGTACAATATCATAATTGTGTAATTTATTTATATTGAGTGGTTAGTTTAAACTAAGCTTTATTTGTGTTACAATTCAGATACAGTTATGATAATAGGACTGTCATAAGATTTAGTTTCATTCACTCAATTAATTTAACACAAATATGTCTTATGTTTTGACATTGACCTTACTTACCTTTGAGGTTGCTATATATACTTATAAGTTTGTAGGTGGTGAGTGTTAACCAAATACAATCCTTTTAGGCATGTTATAATGTTTACTTATATTTCAATTATATTTTTAACTTAGATGGTTCACCTTATACACAATTAATTTCTTCACCTTCAACATCATTACCTAATATATCTAAAGGTATGTTCAATGGATCTGTCATAACAAAATATGTACATGTAAACCTTATTTCTTCATTAGATAAAGATCCTCATCTTGCACAAGTTATTGACATGATCTTAGCTGAACCACTTGTCAAAGATAAATGGTTTCAATTTGGCTATGAGCTTGGTATAAGTGTTAATGATCTCTCCACTTTTGAATGTCGTTTACAAGACTATATTCAATGCACTAGAGAAGTAATAATATTTTGGCGAAAAAAGAACATGTCAGAAACATGGATACCAGTAGCACAAGCTCTTCATTTTGCTGGACTACATGGCTTAGAACAGCAGATTATACAATGTTTTGTTGCTACTGAAGGTAAGTATATTAGAATTTCATTTTGTTTGTATTGATTAAATTCTTCATCAGACGCAGACAAACTTAAAGATCACAGATTATGTCCAGTACTTCCTGGAAGGAGTCATGAAGAAATTGTATCTAATACTCATGTACAAAAAGGTATTAATGACTTAATTTCATAAATCATAAGTTAAATGTTGGAGATACAGCTTTGACATTATGTATAGGTTATACAATGAGGTCAAGGTAGAGAAATGATTTATACATTGGTGGCCACAGGCTAGAGGAGTATAAATATGTAGTTAACGAGACCAAGGTGTATAACTTATTTGTACCAAGTTGACTAATCAGATTGCTTCTTTTCAATTGCTGTATTAGATATGTTATGTTTGTTGCTTTAGATATGTGTGCATCTGTTTATTAGCTTTAGTTAACAAGGAATACTCACTATTTTATTTGTAGTAGATATGGATTTTCTTGTTTACATTTTTGTCGATATTACATGACAAACCTATTCTGTTTGAATGCTACACCTTTGTTTGGCTCCATCCCCTACTTTGATAATTCAGCCATAGTCTCTCCAGATGCTCACTTGCTCCAATTGATTTAAAGTATAAAAACTTACAGAAGGAATTGTAAAATTATTTCAAATTTATTTGTAATATTAAACAAACTTAAGCTGATAATTATAACAATTGCACATGCAGTGTCTTATAGCAAAAAGCTTCATGATCTACATATCAAACAGTTGTTCAAGCATTTAATAGCGAGGTTTCAGAATATTGATGTCGTGGTTACTTGTAACTGCAAAAAGTTTCAACAATAACCACTCATGAACAACTTAGCCAACAAAGACCATAAAGATCCATGGAAATGTTCTAGTCAATATTCTTAGAATGTATAGCCTTGTAAATATTGTAGATGCCACAAAATCCAGTGACTATTACTACCATTAATACTATCATCTATCCATTCCTTAGTTACAATGTATGGATATTATGATTCCATTTGTATATATGTAGATGGTATGGACATCACAGTGTCCATAGACATAATGTACCTGTATAATGGATGGACATTAACAATACATTTGTATATATATAGATGGTATGAATGTCCATGATGTCCACAGACACAACGTACCTGTATAATGAATGAACATTAACAATACATCTGTATGTATCTAGATGGTGTGAATGTCCATGATGTCCACAGACACAATGTACCTGTAGAATGGATAGATATTAAAATACCATCTGCATATATATAGATACTGTAGATATCCATTCATAATTAGTTCATCATAATAACGAAGACGGTTTTTTTTCAATGTTATCTACACATAATGACAAGATTGTGGATGGAACTGGCTTAATTAGTATAGAAAACCAACTGTTTTTTACATGTAGAGTTAATCAATTAGTACTGTGAATGTTTCACACTTTAAATTAACAATTTATTGTTGTCAATTAATATACAGTGTAATAATACTCAGCTTTTCTTTAAAACAACTCTATACATCATTCAGTGACTTTGTAGACATTTACTTACATTTGTATATATATAAGATGTATGTTATTATATTTTACTTATAGATGATATTGAGATGACCATCCCTCCAACAACTAGATCATCAAGGTATTCACGCAAAAGACCCAAACAAGAGGAGGTCACCAATTTATCGGATGATTCCCCAACAATTCCATTGCATAAAAGACCCAATCAAGAGGAGGTCATTGGTAGGTTGTTAATAACTTTACTTTTTCTAATCAAATACCAGTATCTTTGTTTTTCTGCCTGACTTTTACAGTGTGTCAGGTGGTCCTAAGATTATTTTGGACCACATGTTTACTGTGTGGATATGTTTCTCTTTACCATTTTATTGTATTATTGTATGTGACTTTCAAGAGTGACCAATAAATTAACATGTAGTCACACACATAGCAACCAATGAATATCATCACTTTTACCATGAGTGCGTTAAATTGAGTATGACATTTTGAAGCTTTTCACTTTTTTGTGAAAATGTCTTTGAGCAGTTCCATGGCTTCTGTTAACTCTTTAATCTTCAAAATTAGCAATAATCCAGTACCTTACAACAATAATAGTACCATCAAAATAATCTTAGGACAATTTTTATAATTGTATTCTTGTTTTACTTGGCACTAGTCTAGCGAGCTATCCTCTCCTCCTTTTTGATGAGCTAACAGGTGGAGGATGATCTAGAAATGAATTTCTTTCACTGTTCCATTGGAATCTGTGAAATGTGGGGTAGTACCACAAAGTTATCATAGTGATTATAAACTGTTATTACAACTGCCATATCAGTTATATTTTATGCTTATGCTGTTTTCAAGCTGAAACATCACACTATCCATTTTAACAACTTCGTGGTAGGCCTAGAATCTCATCAATAGTCTTAGCAATTTTTCCAAAAGTAACTTCTGCACATATTTGCAAATCATCAGTCTAAAATTTTTCTTTCCAAGCTTACCAAGGTTATGCAAGCTTACATGAGCAATGTTAAAGTTTAACTAAAGAAAATGAAACTTAACTAAAACTAACTGCATTGCTAAAAACTTATCTTCTAAAAACCACTACAACTTTGTGGTACTGTCCCACATTTCAAACATTCCAATGTGTCAGTACTTCTATAATATACTATATTACTATATAACCATTATGTAAACATTGTGGTACTGCTGCACACTCCACACATTCCAATGTGGCAGTACTTCTTTATTATACTATACTACTATTTATTATATAAACATTGTGGTACTGCTCCACACTCCACACATTCCAATGTGGCAGTACTTCTATATTATACTATACTATTAAATAACTATCATGTAAACATTGTGGTACAGCTGCATATTAAATACTTATGTTTATTGCAAGTGTGTGCTTTGAATTGTATGTGACTGATTAAAGTTTGTGAATTATGTAAATTGAAAAAATTATATGATGTTTTTGAGCAGCTCCATAGCTTCTGTAAACTCTCTATACTTCAAACGTAGCAAATATAGTCCTTTAGTCATAACAGTACCACTGTACCAAAATAATTTTATGATAATCTTATTGATCATTTCATTGTATTTAGAGTTACATTGACTGTTGACATTAATAGCAATATGTAAAGAGGTTTTTGACTTCAAATCTTATTTACTTCTCTTATATATCTATAGACAACATAACTACTGTACCACAAATGAGTATGAACAGAGAGGAATACACAGATTCTCGAGTTGTTGGTAAGTTATTTATAGTCCTACTTTTCTAACCTATATAATCGTATGATTTGGAGTCCTAAACAACCTAAGCATTTATAAATTCTTCAGATATATATTTGCTTGTGAAGTAAATACTTGAAAATACTTCCATGGGCTATTGCCCTCATATTTATTTGTACTAGTCTTGGTAGAGATCAAAAATGAGGTTAGAGCTCATTTAACAAGAGCTCTAATTGATATAAAGTATAAGAACTTGTAGAAAAAGGAATTTTTAAAATTATTTCACTTTATTTGTTCTATTAAACAAAGGTAAACTGACAATTAACAATTACACATACAGTGTCTTCTAACAACAGAGCTTCACAATCCACATAGTAAACAATTGTTCACACATTTAATAACATATTTCTAGAATATTGATATTATGGTTATTTATAACCACAAAAATTTGTGGCAATAACCACAAATTGCTAGTACACTCATGTCCAACTTTGCCAACAAAGACCATAGACATCGATGGAAATGTTTTAATCAATAGAATGTATAGCCTTGTAAATATTGTAGATACCACAGAATGCACAATGACTATTACTACTATTGGTACTATCTATCTATTCCATAGTTACAATGTATGGACATTATGATACCATCTGTAATATATGTATATGGTATGGACATCTATAGTGTCCATAGACACAATGTAACTTATATAATGGATGAATATTAAGATACCATCTGTATATGTGATGGGATGGACATCCATGGTGTCCATCATAAATATTGAAGACAGTTATTTTCAATATTCAATGACTATTTATAGCATATAACATTGAATAACAAATTTGTAGAATATTAATGTAATAATAACTTATATCTACGAAAATTTGCAGCCTTAATCACAAATGGGTAGTATAGATTTTATTTATATAGTCCTTGTGTAACTTAAAATTGTGATTATTGTTTGTATTTATTACAATATTCTCTATTATAGGTAATGATATTAACCAAATTCTCAACAAGAAACCCACTGAGAAAGATGTTGTGGAATTGTTAGCTGAACATGGACAACAATATGAATCTTTTGCTACTGCACTTGGTGTTGGTATCACATTTGCAGACGGATTAAGTGGTAGTAATGTTAGTAAGTTGACTAGGGTCATAGCTAGATGGATGTTGACACAATCTTCTCCTGTTACTTGGCATACTATCATAAAAGTAGTTGAAAGTAAAACGTTAGGTGAAAATGTGACACTTGGAAATGAGATAAGAACATGGCTGGCAAAGGATGAACATTTTACTTACTATATGAATAAAGATAACTAATTAAAAATAACAAATACAACTAACATTTACATCTGTAATATTATATGTATTTTTTTCTTATTGAAAGTATTTTACCTGTAAAAGTAGTAAATGGTTATTACCGAATTGAAATTATTTCCGACATGTTACGGGAGAGAATAAGAACATGTTGGGTACACTTACTATGTCTATATCAGATCAATGTGTATAATAAAGAGTTGGCTGAACCATACACCATACAGATTCATTGATTAATAAAAATAGGAATTGGATTGTCCATCTGCGGCTTCCATGTATTCAAGACACAATATATCTCATCTTGGCAACGAATGTTCATGTATGAAGCCTTTCTTTTTACACTGTGTGTAGCTGAACAGGTCTATAGATCTGTTTGACCTTATACGTATGAATTATTATAGGTATATTTATAATTATTTCTATATGTGTATAGGCTCTAGATCTATTGAACTATTGTATTAATATTCAAGTTACAATAAACACAAATATATCTTTGGTTTCTACTTTTTAATAACATTTAATATTATTATATTTTGTATTATCTGTATATATTTAGAAAATAACATTTTGTTAATTCTTGACAAGAGACCTAATAGAAAATGTATTGTGAATCTTTTGTCCAAGAAAGCAGATGAGTATAGATTTTGATGTTCTTAGCTATTAAGCTATCATATCACAACAAAAAGCCATGGTCAATAGAGGAGTCATTGTTGAAGTCAACAGTACAGTGGTAAAGTCATAGTTTTGTAGCTACTCTTCATTATATAATTGTTATTATTGTTTTGATGTCTCACAGATCTGAGTTGTATTAGCTGTTTTTAATGATGTAGGAATGTCCAGTGATATTTGTATTGTGAGGGAGATGAAATTGAAAAGCACAATACATGTAGATGGGATTACTCACAGAATTTGATTGCTCACTTCTTGAAATAACAACAAGCTCATTTGTTTTCCCACATTATCTATCATGGTTGACAAACGCTTTGTACATGATTATTTCTATCTTTTGTTTTGTTTAAAATATTTACTGTATTGTATAATTATTGATTCAGAGTTAAAAATAATAATTATTATGAATGCTATTATGAAATTAATTAACAAGTTATATCATACTATAGTCACATGTTCTGATTCATACCGTATCAGTTCTGTTAATGAGGTGACTTGTTGTCCGGTCCCGGGGGAATTGTTCGTTACACAGAGCCGCGCCTTAGGACGAGACAAAGCTTCTTTCTGCTCATTAAGTGGTTAGAGACGGGCCAAATCAGACTTTGGCTGTAAAAGCACTCATATTCAAGTATCTCATCTTGTCAGATTAAATCTATTAATAAAATGGCTACATCAAGTGAGTTTCAATTTGTGAACTAACTTAGTCCCAGGGATCCGCCCCTTTTTTATCAATATATGAATTGTGTCAGTTTTACACATTAAAGGTGAAGGTTTTTTATATCAATATGTTTAGTCTATCAGTAACCAAGTACCATATTTTATAGTCTCTAAGTAAGACCCAATTTAATAGATGTGTGTGGAAACTAGTCTTGGTACCGGACAGTTTGCTTGGTGGTATGGAAGGGAATCTGTAGAAACTGCTACAAGTATTGTCTTTGATACATAGTGGAGGAATTTCAGCTTGCCAATCAGATTGTTTGTGTCACATGACATTGATCTCAAGAATGTTAATAATTACAGGCATGTGTATTAATCAATATGTGATTAGCAATGAGAAAGAAAATGAGAAAGATGACTTTATAGAACAACTATTCTTTAAGAACTTATGGCACATTGTTTTAATTATATTCATAGGTTATGTCACATGATAGAAATCTAAAAAAATTTTAATTGCACTCTTTACTGTATCAAGCAGATTTTCTAGATATTTCCTCCTATCTAGTGAAACATTTGGTGCCAAGACCTAGGTTTGAGGCCTCATCTAGAATATAATATTATTAATTGATACCTGTATGTTAGTGACAGCATTTATATATCTAAATATAGAAAGAATTAGTCTTTTTTCAAACCACCTAAAAATACAAGTAGTCGATCACTGTGCCAAGTCAAAATTATCTTGTAAATGAGCCCTTTGCTTTGTTTAGGATAGGCCTAATAGTCTGACATTATTTTTAATGTCAACTTGTGCAGTTAGACAAAATAGTTCAACAGAATGAGATTAACTGACAGTACTAAATTTAGTGTGTAATGATGAATGTAAACGTCTTAGATTTATGGATGATGCTATGAGACACTCAATATTACATTATCATTAGGAGGTTATTGATTTGTTAACCTGGTTTTGTGATTCAAATGAGCACTGTAATCATATACCAGAGCATCAGTTCCAGACCAACCTTCCCTTTATAATTGTCATGTGCATTGTTGGTTGAGTTAATATTAATGAAATCACTTCCTGGATACGTTCCTGTGCCAACTTGGAAGCTTTAGTACAGAAGTGAATGGAGAAAAGCACTATTTTGAAGAGTGCATAGTTCACTGTGCTATTTTAGAAATGTGTAAAATTAACCCTTGTGTAGTGACTTCTGACACACATAGCAACTAATAATTAAAGTTAAGAAAATCTGTGCGATCTTTAATTATGGACTGTACTACTGCCTAAAGTAGTTGATTTAAATTTAAATTTTATGCTAAAGTCTGGTCTAGACATAGTATATGTAATGATACACTATAGCATCTAAATGAAATCATGTGAGTTAAATAGTTGAATACAGACCTGTGTTATTTATGACAAGTTGACAATACTTGTATGCTATCATAAATATTGTTAATTAAATTATAAATAATATTTGTATTTAAATAACTGTATATTTATCTTTGTAATATATTTATTTAAATATCTAAATATTAGGTAGTATGGCTGAGGAACGTGTATCTAAATCACTACAGATAATCTTGAATCAACAACCAAGCTTAAGAGAACTAATTACACATGCTAGAACTGCTGAGTGGTTTATGTTGGGCATTCTACTAGAACTGGATAGTGTAGATCTAGCTGAATGTACTGACTTGACAAGAATGTATCAGTTATGGATTCAACAGAAAGCTGAAATGGCAACTAGAAGTAATTTGTTAACTGCTTTAAGATCTCTTGGACAGAATACTGTCGCTCGGGTATATGAAAATTATCTAAGAGAAATGGTTAGTTAATCTAATATTTAGTTCAAACTTAGTAAACCCTAGCCTCCCAACATGTGGTCTACAGTATGTACCATAGTATATCTAGATAGACTAAATAGACAAATCTGATTGGTCAGTACAGGGTTTATAGTCTAGGGTATTAGGGTTAGTGAGTATTTAGGGATATCCAACCAATCAAATTCATCTTAGATGGCTACTTTGGGATTACATAGGCTCATAGTATTGCTATGTATGGGTATGTCTGTCTGTACCAGGCAATGATAGTGTATACAGTTAGAAAATTTGATAGAGTGATGCCAAAAGTTTAGCACTATAAAGTTTAAGCTATTTTTTAAGGAAGGAAAAGCTTGAAAATTGGAAGAGCTTTCAAAAAGCACAGGCAAGACAGAAGAGTTGTTTGATACAATAAACTGTTATGTATACAAAATGCAATAATCAACAAATCTGATGTTGTGGGAATTGCTTTAAAATATTTCATTTCAAACTTACGGCAATTTTTATTCACCTTGACTAGTTTCTTTGCCAGTAGTTGTTGTGATAAATAGATACATCTGGAGAGAACTGTTGTTAGTATGAGACTCTTTACCTAAGTTTACAACATATGCATCTTAGCAAAAGAACGGAGTCTTAAAAGATGCCACTTACTGACACTACCACACCATTATGGTTAAACTATCACTTTCCATGTTAACAGTATTTGCCACTGGTATTATTCACAAGAATTAAAGCTATGATTAATTGATTATTATGTTTTCAGACAATCTTGTAGCCTATTTTATTCTAAATTACTTACAAAACTCTCATGCAATATCACCATGACAATTGCTAACTAACATCACTCAGTGTAATTCAGCTACTACTGTGGTCAAGGGTTCAGAACTTTAGTTCTTTTTTAGTTATTATAGTATTAATTTTGTTATGATTGAAGTTTCCATAATAACATTATTATGGACTTGAAAAGCTAACTCTATAGTTAGTATTGTTGATTTTAATTGTTAACTATTTATACAGGTACATGAAATTGAAAGCACTCCAGAGTCTACAAAGAGTGTTACTAATCTGCATGTAACAGTACCAATTGGTAAGTATATACTCGTTATTTACATGTATATTCTAAGCCATGGACAAGTGTTATGGTACATGCTTTGTGTGTATGTGTGTGTGTCTGTCTTTATGTCTGCAATTTTGAACAGCTCCGACTTGCCAATTAAACTGCCTATAGCTACAAAATTTGGTGAATAGAAAAATCAGCTCTATACATCATTCTATCTAAAAGTTGCCAAAGTTTCAGACAAAGTTTGAATAGTTGGAAACAGACAAGATGGAAGAATTGTTTGAATTTGTACAAAAATACAATTAACTACCAATTTAATGTAGGAGTCTTCTTTAAAATGTTTCTGTCTAAAGTTTTGACAATTTTGTTCACCTTGAAAGTCTTTTAAACAATTGGTAGTGATAAGTAGCTACATCTGGAGATAGCTGTTGCTGTCTTATCATATACTAAGTCTATAATAAGTAAAGTCTACAAAATACATAGCTTGGTCAAAGAACAGCCTTAAAACTACCACTTAAAACATGACTGTTGATGCCACACCCATTATGGTTAAATGTTGTAATACATATATTGTAACGGTGTGGTTGAATTACAAATTAAACTTTGCCTGCAAGTGATTTTTTGACTTTTAAATTTATTGTATTGTTTAACTTAGATCATCGCCATTTTGACAAAGCTCTTAAAAGTGGATCTGTCAAAGCCAGAATTAGTAAAGCTATTGTTCAAGGTCCTGCTAGAGCTGGTAAAACATCAGTAAAATGTCTAGTTCTTCGTCAACGATACTCATGTAATAAGAGTACTAGCGCTATTGAATCTCCACAAATTGCTGTTAACACTGGAGAATTTTGCGTAGCTCATTTTGGAAAATTAGACGACGGAGTTCACTGGGAATTAGTAGATAGTGAAAGAATGGTTCGAAAATTTGCTAGTGAAATAAGATCTCTGATTGCAAGTATTGCTGAAAGTGAAGAGGACTCTGACCCTTCTCCTGAGTTGTTAGCGGAAGACATTTTTGATGATGAAATGGAATTAATAGATCTGGTCTCTAAAGCCGAGCAGTTAGAAACTAAGTTAACACTTCATCAAGAATGGCTATACTTCATTGATTGTGGAGGTCAAATACAATTTCAACAGTTAGTACAAGCCTTTATACCATGTGCCTCAGTCCTTTTGTTAGTTACTGATTTAAGTAAAGACCTCAGCAGTCAATCTTCTACTGTCTTTCAGTATGCAGAAGGTGAAGACTGTACGATAAATGTAAGTGGTTACTTACCCTCTGTTGATGTACTTCTAAGGCGTCTCACACTTATGGTTAACTGCGATGGTTTTCAAAGTTATTTAACTGGAGCTAGTGAGCTTTCAGATAAGATCAAAGTTCCAGACCAATTAAAGGTTGTTGCCATTGCTACCCATGGTGACATATATGAAGATCTTCAAAGGAGAGGGGTGGAAGTAGAGACCATTCAACAGAAAGAAGAAAAGTTATCACAGATATTTCAACCTATAATGTTTAAGTTGTCACTCTACAATGGAAAGATTTTATATCAAGTCGATGGTCGTAATGCTAAGAAGGAAGTCTTTGATGATCCAGTAATTAAAGAAATTCGAGCTGAATTAAGAGATCAAGCCTTTGAAGTAAATATCCCATTAAGTTGGTATGCATTTGAAATTTTGTTGCGGCAAAATGCCTCCTGTTGGATTATCTCCTTGGAAACTTGCAAAACCATTGGGACAAAGATTAACTTGCAAGAAACAGAAGTGGAAAGTGCTTTGAAGTTTTTTCATCTCCTTAATACAATTTTGTATTATCCAGGAGTGTCCGATTTAGTGTTTGTTAAACCGGAGAGTTTGATTGAAGTAATTCGTGAGCTAATGGTGTATATATGTAAGAAACGAGAAAACATTAAAACTGGCCGAACGACACAAGATATGATTGAAGCTGCTGAGAAAGGTTTTATTACAAAGAATGTTTTCAAGAATTTCGAAAAATGCAAGAAGATATTTGAATTTTTCTCCAATTTCAGCTCAGAGTTGCTGCAGATATTTCAGCACCTACTAATAGCAACAGAAATGCCTAAAGACAAGTTCTTTATGCCAGCATTACTACCATTAACAGATCCTTCACGTGCTACTTCATCCTACAAATCTTCATTAGTGTATTACTTTGAGAAAGGAGCTCCACTTGGTCTTTTTTGTGCTATGATTGTCAATCTACTATTGCTTCGAGTTCATGCTAGTGATGACTTTTTAGATGACTTCGTTTGGTTAATTGATCGTACATCGATATTGTATTCTAATCTCATTAGTTTGCAACACTACGATATGAAAGGGAAAATTGTTTTTGTTGAATCTAATGACTGTTTTGAGGTTCATTTTGAATATGCCGAGGACAAGGAAAAAGGAGAGAAAGATATTCATTCCACATTAAAAGACACCATCAAGAAACGTAAATTTGATAGCAGCAACATTAAATGCAAAAAGGCTTCCTTTTGTCCATGCCCTAAACAACCTCGTCATGCTGCTACTTTACATGTTCATGGTAAATTGCGATGTAGTATATCTGGTGAAATATTTGATGATTTGATACAAGATTCAGATAGGCAATCAGATACGACTTCATCCAAAGGTATGTATTTTTAATTTTGTCTAGTTGATGTAATTGTGCTAAATAGAATAGAAACAGCAGTTATACATGTGGTGTTAGTTCTGACTTAGTACTATTGAGTGTTGTAGATTGTATAAATTTGACGATTGCTGTCAATTAATATACAGTGTGATAATAATACTTGATTGTCTTTAGTTTAAAATTTAGTGTTGAGGGAACGAATTGATGTAGTAGTATTATGTTCCTAAATAGTGGACACACTGCAGAATCTCACTAAAATGCATGAGTTTTAGCTTCTATGTTTGAATTATATTTTGCCATTCCTACTACAGTTTTGTTTTAGAAGTTTGTATTGGCATCCCTACATTATATGAATTTTTTAGAAATTTTTTATTTACCTGTAGTATAAGCATCATTATGGGTTTGAGCCATTCAGTAACTGACGTTTTGTTTGTAACTCTTAATAATGTCTGCTTTCACTTTTGGTTTCAAATGTCAAGCATAAAGTTGACATTATGGGTATATATTTATGTTGAATTGATTTTTTATTATATGATATTTACATTATTATCTTATCCTTAGTGATGACCACATCGTCAACAACTAGTCTAGAAACAAGTAGTGTAGACCAACCTTTGGAAGATGGCAAGTCTCCAGATATTGGTAAGTTATTAATTCTACATTTTCATATGATAACTGAATTGATCCATAATAATTTTTATTTTATTATCTTTCAACATGTAAAAGAGAATGTTGACTTCAAACCTTATTATTTAATTTTGTTTCCTTATCTTACTACATTTTTGATCTCTACAAAGAAATTATACTTGACTTTTCTCTTATTTAATATGTTGAATTACTTGTTCATTTTATGATATTTACATCATATATTTCTCCTTAGTGATGACCACACTCTCAACAACTAGACTACAAACAAGTAGTGTAGACCAACCTTTGGAAGATACCAAGTCTTTGGATATTGGTATGTCATGATTATAACCACCAAAAAAATTCAGCAATAACCACAAATTTGCTAATGCATTCATGACCAACTTTGTCAACAAGACCATAGAGATCCATGGAAATGTTCTAGTCAATGTTTTTAGAATGTATAGCCTTATAAATATTATAGATACCACAAAATCCAGTGATTATTACTACCATTAATACTATCTATCCATTCCTTAGTTACAATGGATAGAAATTAAGATTTCATTTGTATATATGTAGATGGATGGACATCCATTGTGTCAATTGACACAATGTGCCTGTATAATAGATGGATATTAAGACTACATCTGTATGTATATAGATGGTGTGAATGTCCATAATGTCCATAGACACAATGTACCTATGGAATGGATAGATATTAAAATACCATCTGTATATATGTAGATGGTGTAGGTATTCATTCATAATTAGTTCATCATAATGATTGAAGACAGTTTTTTTCAATGTTATCTACACATATATGACAACATTGTGGTTAGAACTGGCTTAATTAGTATAGAAAACTAACTGTTTTTTATGTGTAGAGTTAATCTGGTCTTAGTACTATGAGTATGAGTACACTGTAAATTGCCAACTGTTGTCAATTGATATGCAGTGTAATAATACTTAGCTCTCCTTTAAAACAACTCTATACATCATTCAGTGACTTTAAAGAGATTTACTAACATTTGTATATACAAGATGTATGTTATTATATTTTACTTATAGATGATATTGAGATGACCACACCCCCAACAACTAGTTCATTGCACAAAAGACCTAATCAAGAGGAGGTCATTGGTAGGTTATTAGTAACTTTACTTTTCCAGTCAAATACTAGTATCTTTGTTTTTCTGCCTGACCTATTTGGTGTGTCATTACTGTGGTTTGTCTAATCTGTAAAGTGGGAGTTGCTCATTCCTTTGTGAGGCTATGGGCTCTTGATAATAAATACAATAGAGGGTAACTATTTTGAAAAGTACATACAGACTTTATTTCTGTCTGAATCACCAATCTATGATAGAAGATAAAGGGTATGTATTTAACTATAGCCTGAGGGCCATTATAATAATTGAAGACATCTCTTAATGTTCCATGATGTTTTCTTGATTGAAATAAGTTCTAAGTCTACCAGACTTAGGATATAGTTATCTGTGTCTGATCATTATATACCGTATAGTAGGTATTGTTGGCGGCGAATTTAATTTGGCGTATTGACAGTCTGCAACAAAATTGTCAAATCAAAAACCGTCAATAATTTTTCAGGCCTCCCTGAACCTGATCACCATCTGCTAGCCGCTACGTAAATGATGTTATTTAAGTATTTCACGAAGAGAACTGTCCTGCCAAATGAAGAAAATTGTGTATCCTTATCACCTACTCAACATAAAGGGAGGCCACTACTGCTTGGTCAAGCATCCATTGATCTTACTTTTACGAGAGTTCACGTGGCGCTATACTGGTAGTACCCGCAATACCACCCATTGTTAATTAATACCACCCACATTTAATTACAACAATTATTTTAATAAATCGCCAAATTTTAATTTTGCTTATTTTGATGGCAAACCATCAAAATATTTTGGCCGCCAATAATACCCGTTATACAGTATCAAAGAAGTGATATTGTTTTAAGTAGATAGAATGGTCAATGTTTCATAGGCTAAAATATATTTATATTTATATGACTAAAACTTCAGAAGTAATTCTAGTCAACAATATTTACAAACGTATGTGTTTATAACATGTAACATTATTATCTTTTGAATTTTCTATATACATTTAGAAAATAATATTCAGTTGATACTTGACAAGAAACCTGAGAAAAAACACGTTGTAAATCTTTTGGCCAAGAATGCAGATGAGTACAGAAGCATTGCTATTGCACTTGACGTTGACAGTGGGTTTGTGAGGGGATTAAGTGGTGATAACAATGTTGTGAAACTGGATGAGATCATAGAGAAGTGGATGAAAATACGTTCAGATACCTCTCCTGTTACTTGGCGTACTATTGTAGAAGCAGTGGAAAGTGACACATTAGGTAACAATGTGGAACTAGCAGACAAAATAAGGAATTGGTTGAAGAAGGATGA
Source organism: Xestospongia muta (assembly GCA_963693285.1). Taxonomy (NCBI): domain Eukaryota; kingdom Metazoa; phylum Porifera; class Demospongiae; order Haplosclerida; family Petrosiidae; genus Xestospongia; species Xestospongia muta. Next base: position 7,220,485 of record OY848923.1, on the reverse strand, counting down.
AAATTTTGCTTATTATGTAGAGAAAAAAAACTGACTTGCACTGTCAGAAACATTACCTAACACATTTGTTAATATGTAATAGTGAATAATTTGCTAAAAGTGTTAATTTTTAAATATAGTACAAAATGGATTATATATCTTAATGACAAACTATATCACAAGCTTGTCTTAGTAGTACTAACGACCAAGTTAATATCAGAGATAGAATATTAGAGGTAGGTGGGACATCAAACATGTCACATTCAGCTGCTCTGGGTCATCAGTAATTACAAAGGTTTTAAAATTTCTAGCTAAAGTTTTATTCCTGTATTGTACATTTTATTTATGTATCTTATACTCTAAGATCTAGAGAATAAATAATAAGATAATGATCATTATAAAATGACATGAAAAAGTTACTAGGAGAATTTACAACGAGATTCTCATTGTATTATTTTTTGTTACCTAGAACATTATAATTATCTCTAATTTTGTCACCAATTATAGCTTACTAAGTCTAATGATAAATCTTAAATTCCAACCAAATCTAAATAATATTGAATTAGATAACACATCTATAAACATAAGGACTGTCTTAGTAGAACAACTACTGCTTTGAAAAATTATAAACTTTTAATAAATGAACCGTTGTCCCGGTCACAGGGGAATAGTTTGTCAACTATGACACATTCCATACCCAGTTCAGCTATTGAATTGGCAGCTGGTAGAGTCTATTTGGAGTGATGGCTAAATTGAATGTATCTACATTCTTGGGACAAGTAAGCAGAATGGTAAATACATCACAGGAAAGTCGATTCCCAATTATTTCAAAGTTAACAACATCATTTCTATCTTTCCCTCACTCTAATGCAGATGTGGAAAGGATCTTTTCTCATGTGACCCACATCAAAATAAAGACAAGAAATAGTATGAAAACAAAAACTTTTGATGCTATTATTTTGACTAAACAAAGCTTGCCTTGCACTTTTGTGGTGTGTAAATGTGTCAACTTAGAAATGTATGATAGTGATGAAAGTTCTGACTCTGACAATGAGTAAGTATTGGTTTAAGTATAAGTATTGGTTTTTCTAGGGAAAATTCAAGGAAATCTTGTAAAATTTAAGGGGGGTCTAGGGGGTTACTAATTTTGTATTTAGGGAAATAAAGGGAAAAAATTTAGTTCCCCTAGGGGAAAATCAAATTTTGAGGTGGGAATGGCATGTTTTTGGTTGTAAATCCTTTTTTGTTTACTCTGGGCTTTACCAATATTTTCCTTGACTTCCTTAAAGACACATAATCGTTCCACTGTAAGCTTACTAAAAGCTTCTTCCATGTTACAGTTAGGGCTGGAATTTATCGGGTTAAAATCAATTTAGATTTTCAGGGTGACAAAATCGGGTTTAATATTTGGCAGTGTAAAATATGGCAAAACCGGGTTTAACCCCGAAGAAAATTTTAAAATGTTTTTTAAAAAAAACATTAAAATTAGTAATTATCAAAATGACCTTCAACTTCCTTATTAAAGTACATTACCATTTCCATATGTAAAGTATCTATATGCATTGAGGATTGATTAAGTTGTGTTGTAAATTATGCATTAAGCTAAAGCTAATACAGAGAAGTTGCACTGCAGCAATACTCAAATATGGATAGTGCACTTGTGAACTATTCCAATAGTCCAAAAATTTTAATTCTGGGTTTTGTGGAGCTGGTTCATGGAGATAAAGAGAAAACTCCTTCTTAATCTTAGCAATGGACAGTCTTTAGGTGTTTTTCTTTTTCTCCCTGATCGATTCTGACGATTCGCCATATTCATAGTACACGTGTATATGTTTGTAAGGGTTAAAAAAAGGTTTAACCCGGAAATTAAATTTTCTTTGCGGGGTGTTTAATTCTGGTAAAATTGGGTTAAACCCGATAAATTCCAGCCCTAGTTACAGTGCTTGTCTAAATTTGATATGCTTCTCTTCCTGTTAGCAGGACAATTTGAGGCATAAGTTCCATTTTCTATGTAGTTTATTGCCTCCTCAGTCAGGTTCCCATCTTCTCTCTGCTGTGACATTGCTTTTTTGAGACTTTGAAAACTTCCTAAGGTGACTAAAGCTCTCCATTTAAGTACACACAGCCTAAGAGGTGACAATACGACTTGTATGTAATTCCACGCCTCTTTGCCAAATTATTATAGTCTGACAACCTTGGGTCCAAATATTGCAAGGCGAAATTAATTTTGCAGCCTTTTCGTTGCAAAATTTGGACCTAGGTCCAAATTTTGCACCAGGATTAAATTTTTCGTGACAGGCCCTGTCGTCATACTGAGCCACGCCCTCGGACAAGAGAAAGGGGAAAGTTTCTTTCTGCTCAGTAAGTGTTAGGGCCGCTATAAGACTTTGGCTGTAGAAGCGCTCGTATTAAAGAACCGAGTATCTCATCTTGCCAGATTAAAGTTATTAGAAAATGGCTACACCAAGTGAGTTTCAATTTACGAAGTAACTTAATCACAAGGATCCGTCCCTTGTTTGTCATTATATGAATTGTGTCAGTTTAGTACATTACAGGTGCATCTTTTTGAAGGTTTTTTATATCAATGTGGTTAATTGTTAGTAACTAAATACTATAATTTATAGTCTCCAATGAAGACCTAATTCAAATGGAGTATGTGGAAACTAGTGTTGGTACCAGACATTTCGTTTGGGGATGGGAGGAGGAGGAAACATCTGGAGAAACTGTTACAACTTTTAATTTTTTGTTATATAATGCTAGAATTTCAGCATACCAATCAGATTGTCCATGTCACATGACATTTTCTTTAAGAATGTTAATTACATGCATGAGTATTAATATGTGATTAGTAATGGAAAAGTAAAATGAGAAAGATGACTATATACAAGTTAACAATTGTGCTTTAAGCAGTTATGGCACATAGCTTTAATTATATTCACAGCTTATATCACATGATACATATCTAACAAATGCTTTATTTGTATCTCTTTCCATATCAACAGTTGTATAAGACGTTTCCTCTCCTCTAATTAAACATTTAGTACCAAGACTATGTGGAAATAGTCTTAAAGAAAATTGTACCAGATTAAAAAGGATAATAATAGTAACACTGGATACTGTTGCCATAATCCTTTTAATAAAGATAATTAATACAGTTTCCAGAACATACCTCACTTTGGGTTGGGTCTGGCTTGTGTAATTATATACTTTAATAATACTACATATATGATAGTTAATATACCACTGCTTGTCAAATCACATGTTCATATCATATATGTGATAGCAAAATCAAATTCTAGTAAATCCACAAAATCCTGATTAATTATTACCTTTTGCTACCTCTACAGCTTTTCCTGTTTCTTCTACTTTGACTGCCACTGATCCTTTTATTGACACTAGTCAACCAAACATTCCAGATGAATTGTTATGTGAGTTATTTAAATGAACAAATTAAAAGATATTATTAGAGATTGTACTTTCACATTATGTAAATATTTGTTATTATGGAAAAATGTTTTTCTTTATTAGGTAAAGAACCAAAGAAGAAACACCTGATGACGTTACTTCATCCAATAAAGTTTATGTGGACTACTATTGGTGAACAACTTGAAGTGCCTTATAGTGATATACGGTCTGCTGAGTACAATGAGGTACATGGCGATACCCCAAAACTCGCTGAAGTCCTTCAGGTCTGGATAGACAAAAGAACTTGTGAAGTATCTTGGAGAATGATCATCACTGTTGTGAAGGAACCACCTATTGAGAATAAACATATAGCTGATGATATATATCAGTTCTTATCAAGACCTGACATTCGGAATGAATATCTATCTTCTTATCAGTCCGGTAAATTTTAAATATTGTTTTTAATGATTGTTCTTTTGTTACATTAGATAATGTGTTCACTACTTTTAATCTTCCACCTCCAAATCAATCAAACTCTCCTAAAATGAAAGGTATAACTGTTATATACTCAATATGTATGTATTTAATAATTAATATCTGAATGATTGCATATTGTATACACAATAGTTACAATGTATAGATTCCATAGTAACAACCTTCACACACAATGACACAGCTACATAACTACCACACACAGATTACATATACAGTCATAGCCTTTACACATGTACACAGGCCTGATATAAGGGTTTTATGAATTTGATATTTCTGTAAGAAAATGACTAAATAATATATATTTTACATGTAAAAAAAGGTTTTGGTCTAAAAGACTTCATTAGCTGTATATGATATTAACAGAAAGTATTACTGTCTATATATACAAGTACAATGTACAATAGTTAGTTCTTGACATGTTATCAATGTTTCAAAAGATGTGACCAAATTATTTATTGTCATTAATTTAGAAGATATAACTGAGAGAAACATTTTCTGCTTGTAACATGTATTTGTTCTTCCTTCTGATATTTTTGTAATTTTAGTAATAATAGTAACACTGGATACTGTTGCCACAATCCTTTTAATAAAGATAATTAATACAGTTTCCAGAACATACCTCACTTTGGGTTGGGTCTGGCTTGTGTAATTACATACTTTAATAATACTACATATATGATAGTAAATATACCACTGCTTGTCAAATCACATGTTCATATCATATATGTGATAGCAAAATCAAATTCTAGTAAATCCACAAAATCCTGATTAATTATTACCTTTTGCTACCTCTACAGCTTTTCCTGTTTCTTCTACTTTGACTGCCACTGATCCTTTTATTGACACTAGTCAACCAAACATTCCAGATGAATTGTTATGTGAGTTATTTAAATGAACAAATTAAAAGATATTATTAGAGATTGTACTTTCACATTATGTAAATATTTGTTATTATGGAAAAATGTTTTTCTTTATTAGGTAAAGAACCAAAGAAGAAACACCTGATGATGTTACTTCATCCAATAAAGTTTATGTGGACTACTATTGGTGAACAACTTGAAGTGCTTTATAGTGATATACGGTCTGCTGAGTACAATGAGGTACATGGCGATACCTCAAAACTCGCTGAAGTTCTTCAGGTCTGGATAGACAAAAGAACTTGTGAAGTATCTTGGAGAATGATCATCACTGTTGTGAAGGAACCACCTATTGAGAATAAACATATAGCTGATGATATATATCAGTTCTTATCAAGATCTGAGATTCGGAATGAATATCTATCTTCTTATCAACCTGGTAAATTTTAAATATTGTTTTTAATGATTGCTCTTTTGTTGCATTAGGTAATGTGATCTCTACTTTTAATGTTCCACCTCCAATTGCACCAAAACCTGCTAAAAAGAAAGGTATAACTGCTGTATGCTCAATATGTACATGTATCATAATTAATATCTGAATGATTGAATATTATATACACAATAGTTTTATCAGTCTTGAAGATTTAGAATCATTGATTAACTCACTATAGTTTTGACTATGTACCACTTCTTTGTATAAACCTTGAGATTTAAAATATCAGTTACTTTTATTTCCTTATATATGTCATCATATAGCTGTCTCACAAGAAGATTCAACACAAATTGAGCAAACTAATGAAGCAAATCTTATTAGTGACTTCCTTGTAGTTGGTGAGTTATTACATTATATATAGTAGCTTTTAATTTTGATTTGCTTAACTTTATTGTTATTACTATATTCATTTTATTGGTTTTCATTGTTTGTTTATATGTTATATGGCTATCTCACACAAAGATTCAGGACACGTTGAAGAGACAAACAAACAAAGTCTTATCAGTGATTTCCCTGTAGTTGGTAAGTTATTGCATTATAAATTCTAGTTTTAATTTTGATTTTGCTTAACTTTATTATTACTCTTGTATTGATTTCACTGGTTTTTGTTGTCTTAATACATTAGATCAGCAACATTTCCGTGAAGCTCTTTATAAAAGTGGAACTGTTAATACTAGAATCAGCAAAGCTATTGTACAAGGTCCAGCCCGAGCTGGAAAGACATCAGTCAAATGCCTAACTCTATCTCAACGGTACAAAAGTAAAGTCAGTACTGGCTGTTGTGAGTCTCCAGATATTGCTGTTGGATCTGTTAGTCGTTATGGTCGGCAAGAAGATGACTATCACTGGGAATTTGTTGATAGTGAAGCTATGGTTGAAAAGTTTGCTAGTGAAATTCGAGATCTGATGTCACAACCAAAGAAAGAGAATGATGTTAAATCCTCTCACAGCACTGACACCAGTGAGGGAATAAAACTGCTACCAGTTGATGATCAAACTAGTTATATTGTTGATACTCCTGATGATGATTTAGAGCCTTTGTCTTCATCAAAGTTGTCTCATTTATCTAAGGAAAGTGTAGCTGCTGAAAGAGTTGAAGAAATGGAATTAATTCACATGGTAAACAAAGCTCAAGGAAAGTATAAGAAGTTGACATTTCATAATGAATGGCTCTACTTCATTGATTGTGGAGGTCAAATACAATTTCAGCAGTTAATACAGGCCTTCATACCATGTGCATCAGTTCTTATGCTAGTCATTAGTTTAGCTGAAAATCTCTCCAGTCAATGTTCTGCTTCTTTTGAATATGAAGAGGATAAAAGGTATGATGTAAGTGACTACTTGCCTTCTATCGAAACACTTTTACGACATCTCACCCTTATGGTCAGTTCTAGCAGCCTCCAACAGGAGTTAGTAGGGGGAAATGAGCTTTCTGACATAATTAAGATTCCAAAGAAATTGAAAGTGCTCATCATTGCTACCCATCGTGATCTTTACGAGGAACGACTAAGGAGTGGAAAACAAATGGAAACCATTGATGAGAAAAAAGAAAAGCTTGAGCAGATATTTATGCACATAGAGGACAACCTTGTATTTTTGGATGGAAAAATCTTTTTTGAAGTTGATGGTCGTAAAGCCTCTCAAGAAGTCTTTGATGATCCAGCTATTAATGCGATTCGAGCTGAGTTAAGAGATCAAGCCTTTGAAGTAGATATTCCATTAAGTTGGTATGCATTTGAGATTTTACTACGTGAAAGGGCTAGCACTCCTAAAGGTTGTGGAGTGCTCTCCTTGAAAGATTGTGAAACGTTTGGTTTTAGTTTGGGTTTAAAGAAAGAAGAAGTGCAGAGTGCTTTAAAATTTTTCCATCTTCTTAATACGATCTTGTACTATCCAGGAGTGTCCGATTTAGTATTTATTAACCCACACTGTCTGATTGAAGTCATTCGTGAACTTGTTGTGTTTGTCTGTGAGAGCCGAAGAGATATGAAACGTGGTCGAGGAACAGCTGAATGTAGAAAGGTCGTTAAGCAGGGCAAAATTTCAAAAGATGTTTTGAACACCATCTCAAAGAAATGTTCGCAAATATCTAGTTTATTTCCTGCTCACGATTTTAGCTTGCTTCTGTTGCAAATATTTAAGCATCTATTAATAGCAACTGAAAGGCCTAACAAGAAGACATTCTTCATGCCTGCGTTGCTGCCATTAACGGATCCTTACCAATCTATTCCCTCAAGCCACTTTTCTCTCCTTCTCTACTTTAAAAAGGGAGTGCCTCTTGGTTTATTTTGCGCTATGATTGTTAATCTACTATTGCTTCAAGTTGATAATAGTGTAGATGTTTGCGATGACTTTGTTTGGGCAATTGATCGTACATCGATAATGTTCTCTAATCTCATTACATTGCAACACTACGATATGAAAGGGAAAGTTGTTTTTGTTGAATCTAATGACTGTTTTGAGGTTCATTTTCGATATGCTGAGGACAAGGAGAAAGGAGAGAAATTTATTCATTCCGCATTAAAAGACACCATCAAGAAACGCAAATTTGACAGCAGCAAAATTAAATACAAACTGGCTTCCTTTTGTCCATGTCCTAAAAAATCTCGTCATGCTGCTATTTTACATGCGGCATCTGGTAAAGTGCGGTGTAGTATATCTGGTGATTTGATAAAAGATCCAGACAGGCAACAAGACACAGCTTCATCTAAAGGTATGTATGTTTAATGTAATAATTATCTAGATATTTTCATGTACATGACAACATTGTGGATGAAACTCGCTTAAATAATATAGAAACACCAACTGTTTTACATGTTGAGTTAATCCTGACTTAGTAATAAGAGTGTTGCACACTATAAATTGATGATCGTTGTCAATTAACATACAGTGTAATACTCAGCTACTTGTTTACAAATCTAGTATATAGAGAGCTATTGATGATGTAGTATAAAAATCCCTAATTAGTAGCCACATAGTATAATTTCATTGAACATGTATGAGTTTTGGCGTCCATGTTTGAATTATACACTGCCATCTAGCTGTGATCTTGTTTTAGAAGTTTGTACTGTTGTCTCTACATTATATGATTTTTATAAAAAATTTTATATACTTGTTATATAAGCATCATTATGTGTTTGAACCATTCAGTAACTGAAGTTCTGTTTGTAGCTCTTAATAATGTCTGCTTTCACTTTGTGGTTCAAATGTCAAGCATAAAGCTGACGTTTTCAGTATATATTTAAGCTGAAGTTCATTTTATGATATTTACATTATTTATCTTATCCTTAGGGGTGACCACACCCTCAGCAAGTATACTACAAACAAGTAGTGTAGACCAACCTTTGGAAGATACCAAGTCTTCAGATGTTGGTAAGTTATTAATTCTACATTTCATATGATAACTGAATTGATCCACAATTTTGTGTTTCAAGGATGTTGTGTTTATAATTAATAGAATAGCAACATGTACAGAGGATGTTGACTTCAATTTAATTATGGTTTTCTTATCTTACCTATAGATGACATTGTTAAGATGACCACCCCCTCAACTACTAGACCACAAATGAGTTTGAAGAATATGGAATACACTGATTTTCAAAAAGTTGGTAAGTTGTGTATAGTCCTGCTTTGTTAGTAAACTCAATAATTAGAGCCCTAATCAACTTACATTTTAGACTTCTTGGAAAGATAAATTTGCTGTTCATTCATAATCAAATTCACTTAATATTACACTACAGATATTATGAAGAAAGTGCCTGACCACCATGATCTACTCAAACTATTGGCAAAAATTAAACACAAATGGTATGAACTTGGCCTCTCACTTCAAGTGAAAGAGAGCGTTCTTGAAAGTTGTTTGCAAGCTAGCACAAATGATATGAAGAAGCTAAACAAAATATTGACTAGTTGGAGGGACACTAAGTCGAGTCCTGTAACATGGGAGAACATTATTGAATCAGTCGAGGGACCTATTGTAGAACAAGTCTCAACTGGTGAAAAGATACGTGAATATCTCACTAAACCAGAGGTGTACTCTACATATCAAGGCAGTGATACATGATGTTGACTTTAATTTAATTGTGGTTTTCTTATCTTACCTATAGATGACATTGTTAAAATGACCATCCCCTCAACTACTAGACTACAAATGAGTTTGAAGAGTGAGGAATACACTGATTTTCAAAACGTTGGTAAGTTGTGTATAGTACTTGCTTTGCTAAGCAAGTTCAATAATTAGAGCCCTAATCAACCTACATTTTTGACCTCTTTATTTTATTATCTTTATACATATAAAAGAGAGTGTTGACTTCATACTTTATTATTTAATTTTGTTTTCTTATCTTACCAATAGCTAACACAGTTGAAATAACCACACCCTCAACTACTAGACCTCAAATGAGTATGAAGAGAAAGAAAAACACTGCTTTTCAAGATGTTGGTAAGTTATTTATGGTCCTGTTCTACTGATATATGTATGTGTGTGTTTGATAGTTATAGTCCTAATCAATCTACATTTTTGATCTCTACAAAGAAATTATACTTGACTTTTTTCATAATCAAATTCACTTTATATTACACTACAAATATATGTTTGAGCTATTCAATAACTGATCTTTTGTTTGTAACTTGAAATAATGTCTCTTTTCACTTTGGGGTTCAAATGTCAAGCATAAAGCTGACACTATGAGTATATATTTATTTTGAATTAATTGTTCATTTTATGATATTTACATTATCTTATCCTTAGTGATGACCACACCCTCACCAACTAGACTACAAACAAGTAGTGTAGACCAACCTTTGGAAGATACCAAATCTTTGGATATTGGTAAGTTATTAATTCTACATTTTCATATGATAACTGAATTGATCCATAATAATTTTTATTTTATTATCTTTATACATATAAAAGAGAGTGTTGACTTCATACTTTATTATTTAATTTTGTTTTCTTATCTTATTACATGCATTTTTGATCTCTACAAAGAAATTATACTTGAGGTTTCTCTTCTTTTTATGTGTTGCCTTAGCACTCCAGATGCCCACACTCAAAGCAAGCAGAGACCAAGTCAATGATTCTCAAAATGCTGGTAGGTTTAATTTAGGACAGTATCGAATATTAAATCTAGTTTTAACTTCTTTCTGCTTGACATGCAAATGTGCCATGTTGTCCTAAGATTGTTAATTGTATGTATATATTTATATGTGTGTAAAATATTAACCCTTGTGCAATGACTGCTGACACACATAGCAACCAATAATTAAACTTAAACAAACCCCTATCATCATCAGTGAGGGAGTGTACTACTGCTCTAAAGTACTTGATTTAAGTTTAAAAGAAGAATTATACATTTTTATGCCAAAGTCAGATCTAAACACAATAGTGCATCTAATGATACATAATGGCATACAGTAGTGCATGTAATGATACATGAGGCAACTGAGCAATACTATGTAATTTTAAAAGTTGGACATAGACCTGTATCATTTCATGTCAAGTTGACAGAATTTCTGTGCCATCAAATATGTAGTCAGTTGAATTATAATGTTTGTATTTAGAAACCTATATATTTATCTTTGTAATATCTTTATTTTAATATCAAAATATTAGGTAGTATGGTTGAGGAATGTGTATCTAAATCGCTAGAGATACTCTTGGATCAACAACCAGACTTAAAAGAACTAACTACACATGCTAGAACTGCTCAGTGGTATCAGTTGGGTGTGGAACTAGAACTGGATAGTGTAGGTCTAGATGGATGTACTAACTTGGCAAGAATGTACCAGTTATGGATTCAACAGAAAGCTGAAATGGCAACTAGAAGGAATTTGTTAACTGCTTTACAATCTATTAGAGAGAATAATGTCGCTAGGCAGTATGAAAATTATCTAAGAACAAAGGTTACTTAAACCCAATATTTAGTTCAATATTGTAAACCCTAGCCACCCAGCATGTGGTCTACAGTATGTACCATAGTGTATCTAGATGGACTAAGTAAACAATCTTGATTGGTCAGTACAGGGTTTATAGTCTAGGATATAGGGTTTAATATGTGAATAAAGATATCCAATTGATTGAATTCATTTTAATTGGATGACCTCTGTGGAATTGCTTAGGTTCATAGTATTGCTATGTATGTGTCTATCTATTTGTACCAGGCAATGCACTTTGAACTAATCTAACTTGGCAATGATAGTGTATACAGTTACATAACTTGGTAGAGGGATGGCAAACATTTAGCACTATATATATTTTAAGTTAAAAGGCTCTTGAAGAAAGAAAAGCTTGAAAGTTGGAAAGTTGTTGTTTTGTGCAATAAACTGTTATGTGTACAAAATGTAGTAATTTACAAATCTGATGTGGGAAATATTTCATTTCACAATTTTTATTCACCTTGACTGGTTACTTTGCCAATAGTTGTTGTTATAAGTAGATACATCTAGAGAGAACTCTTGTTGTCATGAGACAATTTACCTAAGCGTACAAAATATGGATCTTAGCAAAAAAATATAGTCTTAACAACTGGCACTTAGAAACATTGCTAACACTACCACACCCATTATGATTAAACTGGCACTAGCTACGTTTAACATCATTTGTCACTAGTATTATTCTCAGACAAACCAGCCTATTTTATTCTAAATTACTTATTAAGCTCTCATGTAGTATCACCATGACAATTGATAACTAACATCACTCAATGTAATTCAGCTACTACTGTGGTCAAGGGTTCCAAACTTTAATACATTTTTAGTTATTATAGCATTAATTTGTTATGATTGAAGTTTCCATGATAACATTATTATCGACTTGAGAAAAGTTAACCCTATAATTAGTATCATTGATTTTAGTGTACAACTTTTTAAATCATTTTCTACAGATAGCAAAAAATGAAGCCACTCTAGAGACTACAAAGGGTGTTCATGTAACAATATCAAGTGGTAAGTATGTACACATTATTTGCATGTATATTCTAGTAATTGTCTACTTGTTTCATTTTAACTATAACTGAACATGATCATTACACATGGTGGTTATCACTAGTTCTGTATACTCTGTGGTTGCTTGTAGATATTTAAGTCTTGCCACTTACCACATGCATAAGCAAGAGTTATGGTACTTGCTTTGTTTGTCTGTCAGTCTATAATACACTTTGAACAGCTCTGACCTGCCAATGAAAGTGTCTATAGCTGCAAAATTTGGTGAAGAGAAAAAAATTAGCTCGATACATCATTTTATCAAAAAGTTGGTGAAGTAAGACAAAGCTTGAATAGTTGGAAAGGCCTTTCGAAAAAGCACAGGCAAGACAGTAGAATTGTATGAAATGCAATTGCCTACAAATTTAACATGGAAGTTTACTTTAAAATGTTTCTGTTTGAAGTTATGATTATTTTTGTTCATCTTGTATTAGTTTCAACAGTTGTAGTGATAACAGCATAATGTGTGAAGAGATTAGTGAGAGCGACCACTAAAATTAGCCTGCATCACACGCACACAGCAACACTTGAATATCATTACTTTTACCACAAGTACTTTTAAATTAAGTGTGAATGATTGAATCATTTGAGTTCTTTTCACAAACATCTTTGAGGACTTCTCCTTAATAAATTGTCCCTCAACAACAAACTCTCCATTCTTCAAACTTAACAAATGCAGTCCTTTAGTCAAAACAGCTGAATAATGTTATAATGATCTTATTAATCATTTTATTGTATTGAAGAATTACATTGACTGTTTATGAGGTATACATTAATAAGAACATGTAAAGAGGGTTTTGACTTCAAAGCTTATTATTTACTTCTCTTATATATCTATAGATAACATTGTGAAGATGACCACACCCTTAACTACTATACCACAAATGAGTATGAACACAGAGGAAAACACAGACATTCAAGATATTGGTAAGTTATTTATTGTGTTTCTCTAACCTATATATTCATATGATTTGGAGTCCTAAGTAACCTAAACATTTATAAACTCTACAGAGATAGACTAATAATAAATGGATACACAAGGTTTACTTTGTGCAACAATAGACAAATTTTTATGACAAATGAGACTTTGATCTGTTAGTCTGTCCAAGATAAAGTAAACTTTAGTATTTGTAGCATAATTTCTGCATACCTAGCTTCTAACTTAGTGTCTGATCTTATTCACCTTCATACTGCTCTAGACATTTTATACGTATCTTTTAATTGTTTTATAAAACCATAGAAACGATTAATGACTACTAGTTAGACCATGGCTTTAGTAATCGTAAATTATATTCATTGGTAGTAATATAAGCAAGCATGCACTACTAAATCATGAATAATAAAAATATGATTCACATATTATAGTCATTGTGGTTTTATGTTAATATTTTACATTACTATAGAAGAGGATAATTTGAGACAAGGAGGTCAACAAAATTTGTCCAGGGCTAATATTGGTGGTCAAGAAAGGAGGCAACAAAGTATGTGATACTTTTTATTTATTTAAATAATATTAGGCAGATCAATGCTAATGTTTATGTGTTTTTTTTATAGATAAGTGGTGTTGTATAATTCTATAACTACTTGTATGTCATTTGAAAGAGTATTCAACTATTATGAACAAGTCTACATAAACTCTCCATAGATGACTTATTAATTTCAAATTACATTTTATGAACAAGTTAACATTATTCTCAAGGCACTCTAAACAATATGATATATTGATTTCTATTTGTACAATTTATATTCTCCTAAAATGATGATTTTAATTTAGTTGTTAATTAATATTAATTACTGTTTTTTGGTTAATGTTTTGTTAATTTTATTTGTTACATTTGTGTCAACAAATGACTATGATGATAACAATGTATATTGTTCAATTATGCTAAGGGTTTGTATAAGAGATAATGTGCTGTTAATTTGTTTTTAGTCTTCCAAAATCTTGTTATATCCAGGTACTGTATTTAATATAGTATGTGTACTATATAAATATTCTAGTATACATGTGGACCTATTACCTCAGGATCCATAACTTCTCTTCTTTAACTCACTCTACTATATCGATCACTACTTCACTTACATACCTCAGTCTGTAAAATAAACATATATAAATGTTCGCATACAATATAATATAGTGTAAATGTGATATAATGTAGTATAAATTCTAAGTGTATTTTAATATAATGCTTTTTTACTCCATTGATTTTATTCCATTTTAATGTTGCTGTGAATACATGTGATTTGAATGTTCACATTACAATATAATAGCTTGTAAGTGTGATATAATGTAGTATAAATTTTAAGTGTATTTTAATGTAATGCTTTTTTTACTCTATTGATTGTATTCCATTTTTATGTTGCTTCGAATACATGTGACCTGAATGTTCACATTACAATATAATAGCTTGTAAGTGTGATATAATGTAGTATAAATTTTAAGTGTATTTTAATGTAATGCTTTTTTTACTCTATTGATTGTATTCCATTTTTATGTTGCTTTGAATACATGTGATCTGAATGTTCACATTACAATATAATAGTTTGTAAGTGTGATATAATGTAGTATAAATTCTAAGTGTATTTTAATGTAATGCTTTTTTACTCTATTGATTTTATTCCATATTTATGTTGCTGTGAATACATGTGATCTGAATGTTCACATTACAATATAATAGTTTGTAAGTTTTATATACTGTAGTATAAATTCTAAGTGTATTTCAATGTAATGCTTTTTTACTCTATTGATTTTATTCCATTTTTATGTTGATGTGAATACATGTGATCTGAATGTTCACATTACATTATAATAGCTTGTAATTGTGATATAATGTAGTATAAAGTCTAAGTGTATTTCAATGTAATGCTTTTTTACTCTATTAATTTTATTCCATTTTTATGTTGCTGTGAATACATGTGATCTGAATGTTCACATTACAATATAATAGCTTGTAAGTGTGATATAATGTAGTATAAATTCCAAGTGTATTTCAATGTAATGCTTTTTTACCCTATTGATTTTATTCCAATGTGATCTGAATGTTCACATTACAATATAATAGTTTGTAAGTGTGATATAATGTAGTATAAATTCTAAGTGTATTTTAATGTAATGCTTTTTTACTCTATTGATTTTATTCCATTTTTATGTTGCTTTGAATACATGTGATCTGAATGTTCACATTACAATATAATAGCTTGTAAATGTGATATAATGTAGTATAAATTCTAAGTGTATTTTAATATAATGCTTTTTTACTCTATTGATTTTATTCTATTTTTATGTTGCTTTGAATACATGTGATCTGAATGTTCACATTACAATATAATAGCTTGTAAGTGTGATATAATGTAGTATAAATTCTAAGTGTATTTCAATGTAATGCTTTTTTACTCTATTAATTTTATTCCATTTTTATGTTGCTTTGAATACTTATAATCTGAATGTTCACATTACAATATAATAGTTGTAAGTGTGATATAATGTAGTATAAATTCTAAGTGTATTTCAATGTAATGCTTTTTTACTCTATTGATTTTATTCCAATGTGATCTGAATGTTCACATTACAATATAATAGTTTGTAAGTGTGATATAATGTAGTATAAATTCTAAGTGTATTTTAATGTAATGCTTTTTTACTCTATTGATTTTATTCCATTTTTATGTTGCTTTGAATACATGTGATCTGAATGTTCACATTACAATATAATAGCTTGTAAATGTGATATAATGTAGTATAAATTCTAAGTGTATTTTAATGTAATGCTTTTTTACTCTATTGATTTTATTCTATTTTTATGTTGCTTTGATCACATGTGATCTGAATGTTCCCATTACAATATAATAGCTTGTAAGTGTGATATAATGTAGTATAAATTCTAAGTGTATTTCAATGTAATGCTTTTTTACTCTATTGATTGTATTCCATTTTTATGTTGCTTTGAATACATGTGATCTGAATGTTCACATTACAATATAATAGTTTGTAAGTGTGATATAATGTAGTATAAATTCTAAGTGTATTTTAATGTAATGCTTTTTTTACTCTATTGATTTTATTCTATTTTTATGTTGCTGTGAATACATGTTGCTGTGAATACATGTTATTTCATTTTTATTTTACTGTGATTACTTATAATCTGAATGTTCACATTACAATATAATAGTTTGTAAGTGTGATATAATGTAGTATAAATACTAAGTGTATTTCAATATAATGCTTTTTTACTCTATTGATTTTATTCCATTTTTATGTTGTTGTGAATACATGTGATCTGAATGTTCACATTACACTATAATAGCTTGTAAATGTGATATAATGTAGTATAAATTCTAAGTGTATTTCAATGTAATGCTTTTTTACTCTATTGGTTTTATTCCTTTTTATGTTACTGTGATTAATTGTGATCTGAATATTCACATTACAATATAATAGTTTGTAAGTGTGATATAATGTAATATAAATTCTAAGTGTATTTCAATGTAATGCGTTTTCACTCTATTGATTTTATTCCATTTTTATGTTGCTGTGAATACATGTGATCTGAATGTTCACATAACAATATAATAGAAAGTAAGTGTGATATAATGTAGTATAAATTCTAAGTGTATTTCAATGTAATACTTTTTTACTCTATTGATTTTATTCCATTTTTATATCACTGTGATTACTTGTAATCTGAATGTTCACATAACAGCATAATAGTTTGTAAGTGTGATATAATGTAGTATAAAATCTAAGTGTATTTCAGCAGTTAACATTGATGATCAGGGGTTAAAGGATATTGTTACCAAAATCAAATGTGGTATGGAACAACTTTGCATTGGTAAATATTAATTTATTATTAAAGTGTTTTGACAAGATATTAATTGTGACTATTTTTAAAAGAACGACTGAGAGGTCTGTACAATAATTATATAGTCATGATGTAATTAAAAACAATAGAAGTGCCTTCAATGTCATATACATACAAATTTGGTCAGTAGACTTACAAATTATGTTTAAGGCTCTGTGTGTGTTGTAAGTAACATAAATACTATATTGGTTTATGTCGATTTAATGATGTTGTCAGAGGACAAATTAAACTGTATACATAATTACTAACAAAATGAGACCCTAAAACACATTAAAAATATATTTTACCTATTGATATTGAAATTAATGGCAAGTGTCAAACATTATATCTAGAATATTAGATTCCATTTAAGATATTCCATTCTATGAATTAACATGACAAATTCATTGTATCTTCTCATTACGGTTTATTTATAGATATTGGTAAGGTGATTAAAGTCTTATCTCTGACTTTGGTCTCTGCCGTTAACTAGCTCCTGATGGAACCCACATGACAACTAAGTATGGCACGGCAGGAACATTAGGATGGATTGCTCCAGAAATGTCTGAAGATAAATCACAAGTGGTTAGTGTTTTCTTGCATGAGATGAATACCATATAAACAATTTTTAACAAAAGAAAATTAGCATCCTTTTTCTCAAATGGTATTTTGTTGTAATTGTGAGATTTTTGTTAAAAATATGAGTACAATAATTGTTAGTATAAGAGACAAATTTGCCAAAAAATGGCAAATGACATGATGGTAAGTATGCCATTGTTAGTAATAAAATGTATTCATTTACTAAGTGGATGTTCTGAATGAAATGTGAAGTCTGTAGGTACATGGTGTGAAAATATACTGACATTATTTCAAATAGAATCTTCTGTTTTGAGCTATCATGTTTCATGTTTTAGACTCGGGCTGTGGATATCTTTGCAATGGGTTGTATTATATACTTTGTCCTATCTCATGGCAGGCATCATTTTGGTCGTGGTGAGTATCCTTTTGACCCTATGAGCTGTCAAGTTAAAATCAAGAAAAAAAAAGATGAAAAACTTACTCTCTCAGATCTTGAAGGAGAAGACAAATTTACTGCAGAAAACCTTATCAGGACCATGATCAAAAGCAATCATGAATCAAGGTATGATTTTTTTATTAGAAATAGAGTCTGCAGTGTCAAGACAAAGGGAAAAATTCTAATTTCTTTTAATTGTTCTAAATAATATGATATCACATAAAGTGCACTACTTGATGTTTATATATACACATTAATGACTATTTACTTATTATTTTA
This sequence comes from Xestospongia muta, assembly GCA_963693285.1. NCBI lineage: Eukaryota > Metazoa > Porifera > Demospongiae > Haplosclerida > Petrosiidae > Xestospongia > Xestospongia muta. The sequence continues at coordinate 7,202,146 of OY848923.1, read as the reverse complement.
TAGACCTTCCTCTGGAGAAGTATTAGTACATTGTTTGTTTTGGTCCAAAGAGAAACAGTTAAAATTCTTTCAAGAAGTCAGTGACTGGATACAATGGGCTTTTAAGAACAAACTTCCAGGGTCAATTGTTGTCGATGAGATTGAGAAAGGAGCAGGGAGTGTGTTTGTAAAGAATTGGAAAGACAGTATCAATGAGGAACTAAAACAAGGTATGACAATACACTGCTATATACTTAACATTTAATTTATTAAAGTGATTAATATATTTAAATCACTTAAGAATCAAGTTATGAATATTTATATATACAAAACATAATGTTTATTTTGTATTTATAGATCTTGAAAAGACAGGTAAATATAATGGTACCTTACTACGAGAGTTACTGAGAGCAATTAGAAATAAGGTAAGCACTATGTATATCCTGCTTGTTATGTATACATACCTGTCTCTTAGATACATCATTATCATGAACTACCAGAAACATTCAAAGCAAAGGTTCATTCTCCAGAGGGCTTGGTGTCTCACTCTGCTAGTCAGTTTCCACATCTTCTCATTCATACATACAGTGTTATGAAAATGGAACCAAACTTTGAGTAACATCATCCTGAATTCTTCAAGACATGATTTCTAGGACTTTTTATCTTGATAATAACTATTAACCTTTTTGTCTTTTAGGATTTTTAATTAATCTCTTTAAATTTTTTTATTTGAGAAAATAAATTTTGTTTCATAAGTGATACTGAGATGATTTTAACCTTTCAGATTCATAGCACTTATCATAAATTTTCAACCTACAAGATGACTTACTGAGTCTTACCTTTTTAACTCTGTGTCTATATCTGACAAGTTTGGTTTCATCTTTTTTTTCATGAGCTACAATAGTACACAAGTATCTTATCAGGTAATACACACAGAGACATATATATATATATATATATAAAATTATGTATCTGTAATTTTTGTGTTGGTCTATTTATCTGTTACTTGTCTGTAAAGTGTTTCCTTCCCTTTGGTACCCATTGATCTGATAATGGTAGCTGTTGATCTGTCAGGTCTCCTATTAGCAAAAGCCATTACACTTGATTGATAAAGGGCACATACCCAATGTTATTATTACTTAACCATTATAGGATTATTGTAATGTGTTTTGTTGTAAAATATAATGTCATATTGTAAAATCACTTTACATTTTGTATTACATCATGTTCCTTTTTTCAGACATTTATCTGATCCTGTGGGTGCCTTGCTGCCTCAACCTCTCTCTCTCCCTCTACAAGACAGCAACAACAATGACCAATATTTTTGTCTTCACAACAACTATCACTTTTCAACCAGTTAAATAATCCCTAACATAGCATGTCTGTCTGTCAGTTGTACTTTTGTACATGTGATGTACTTTTGAATTAAACCTTCTCTAACTACTTGACAGGTCAATGAACATTCTATTATTGGATGGAGTCAAGAAAAAGGTGTTTAGTCTTCTCTTTCAGTTGTCTCCTATAGTAGGACTAATATGTATCAGGTAATACCTCTTATACATGTACACATGACTGTCATGTCTTAATATTTGCTTAAAATGAGTGGTTATTTGAACCATCAAACATTTGTTCAACACTCATAGATACCTAGATACCTACTATAGTTTTCTTAGTATTAAGACAAGATACCACCACTATGGACACTGTGTTAGACATACATTTACAATGTACAATGTACTTCTCTTTTGTTGATTTAGCCTAGTATATCATACATTTATGCACTGATATATATATATATATATATATGTATGTATGTATGTATGTATGTATGTATGTATGTATGTATGTATGTATATGTAAAAGGAAGTACATTGTTCATTTAAGAAACCATTATGTTATTTCAAGTAAGTCTCAGTTATCATAGTTACACTACTATAATATATAGGATAATGTAATATTAAAATATCCATGAAACCCAATAACTACTGTACCTAGTTTAACGTTTAAACTAACAAAGAAATCCAAAAGTAATGTTTGTAGTATGTATTGTAGCAGTGAGCAAGAGATAAGGTAGATTAAGTAGATTATATTGTCTACCATATTAGCAGACTCTATAGTACACACAATTATATTGTTGACGTCAAATGTCATGCATGATAAATAGGTTCATGTTACAGCTTTTACTTAGTTTGTTTGTTATTATGGCAGCCATACATGTGAGGAAGTGTATTAGAAAATAACATATGCCTTAGTGTCGTCATTTATTGGTTATAATTCATGCTCATTCAAATTATATGTAAGTATCTGATGCAGTGTAATATAACATATTTTATATATTAATATACTATGGAATTTATGACTATAATTGTTAGAGCAATGAGGTGTGTTTAATACTAAAACAACAGACCAGGTCTGTTACTATGGTATTCTGTATAATTTCTAAGATAAGAAAGCTTACTGAGTCTTACCTTTTTAACTCTGTGTCTATATCTGACAAGTTTGGTTTCATCTAGTTTTCATGAGTTACAATAGTACACAAGTATATCTCATCAGGTAGTACACACACACATATATAAAATTATGTTCTGTAATTTTTGTGTTGGTCTATTTTATTTATCTGCTTATCTATTACTTGTCTGTAAAGTGTTTCCTTCCTTTCAGTACCCATTGATCTGATAATGGTACCTGTTGATCTGTCAGATCTATCAGCAAAACCCAATACACTTGATTGAAAAAAGACATATACTTTATGTTATTATTACTTAATCATTATAGGATTATTGTAATGTGTTTTGTTGTAAAATATAATGTCATATTGTAAAATCACTTTACATTTTGTATTACATCATGTTCCTTTTTTCAGACATTTATCTAATCCTGTGGGTGCCTTGCTGCCTCAACCTCTCTCTCTCCCTCTACAAGACAGCAACAACAATGACCAATATTTTTGTCTTCACAACAACTATCACTTTTCAACCAGTTAAATAATCCCTAACATAACATGTCTGTCTGTCAGTTGTACTTTTGTACATGTGATGTACTTTTGAATTAAACCTTCTCTAACTACTTGACAGGTCAATGAACATTCTATTATTGGATGGAGTCAAGAAAAAGGTGTTTAGTCTTCTCTTTCAGTTGTCTCCTATAGTAGGACTAATATGTATCAGGTAATACACTTATACATGTACACATGACTGTCATGTCTTAATATTTGCTTAAAATGAGTGGTTATTTGAACCATCAAACATTTGTTCAACACTCATAGATACCTAGATACCTACTATAGTTTTTTTAGTATTAAGACAAGATACCACCACTATGAACACTGTGTTAGACATACATTTACAATGTACAATGTACTTCTCTTTTGTTGATTTAGCCTAGTATATCATACATTTATGCACTGATATATATATATATATATGTATGTATGTATGTATGTATGTATGTATGTATGTATATGTAAAAGGAAGTACATTGTTCATTTAAGAAACCATTATGTTATTTCAAGTAAGTCTCAGTTATCATAGTTACACTACTATAATATATAGGATAATGTAATATTAAAATATCCATGAAACCCAATAACTACTGTACCTAGTTTAACGTTTAAACTAACAAAGAAATCCAAAAGTAATGTTTGTAGTATGTATTGTAGCAGTGAGCAAGAGATAAGGTAGATTAAGTAGATTATATTGTCTACCATATTAGCAGACTCTATAGTACACACATTTATATTGTTGACGTCAAATGTCATGCATGATAAATAGGTTCATGTTACAGCTTTTACTTAGTTTGTTTGTTATTATGGCAGCCATACATGTGAGGAAGTGTATTAAAAAATAATATATGCCTTAGTGTCGTCATTTATTGGTTATAATTCATGCTCATTCAAATTATATGTAAGTATCTGATGCAGTGTAATATAACATATTTTATATATTAATATACTATGGAATTTATGACTATAATTGTTAGAGCAATGAGGTGTGTTTAATACTAAAACAACAGACCAGGTCTGTTACTATGGTATTCTGTATAATTTCTAAGATAAGAAAGCTTACTGAGTCTTACCTTTTTAACTCTGTGTTTATATCTGACAAGTTTGGTTTCATCTAGTTTTCATGAGTTACAATAGTACACAAGTATATGTCATCAGGTGGTACACACACACATGTATAAAATTATGTTCTGTAATTTTTGTGTTGGTCTATTTTATTTATCTGCTTATCTATTACTTGTCTGTAAAGTGTTTCCTTCCTTTCAGTACCCATTGATCTGATAATGGTACCTGTTGATCTGTCAGATCTATCAGCAAAACCCAATACACTTGATTGAAAAAAGACATATACTTTATGTTATTATTACTTAATCATTATAGGATTATTGTAATGTGTTTTGTTGTAAAATATAATGTCATATTGTAAAATCACTTTACATTTTGTATTACATCATGTTCCTTTTTTCAGACATTTATCTAATCCTGTGGGTGCCTTGCTGCCTCAACCTCTCTCTCTCCCTCTACAAGACAGCAACAACAATGACCAATATTTTTGTCTTCACAACAACTATCACTTTTCAACCAGTTAAATAATCCCTAACATAACATGTCTGTCTGTCAGTTGTACTTTTGTACATGTGATGTACTTTTGAATTAAACCTTCTCTAACTACTTGACAGGTCAATGAACATTCTATTATTGGATGGAGTCAAGAAAAAGGTGTTTAGTCTTCTCTTTCAGTTGTCTCCTATAGTAGGACTAATATGTATCAGGTAATACACTTATACATGTACACATGACTGTCATGTCTTAATATTTGCTTAAAATGAGTGGTTATTTGAACCATCAAACATTTGTTCAACACTCATAGATACCTAGATACCTACTATAGTTTTTTTAGTATTAAGACAAGATACCACCACTATGAACACTGTGTTAGACATACATTTACAATGTACAATGTACTTCTCTTTTGTTGATTTAGCCTAGTATATCATACATTTATGCACTGATATATATATATATATATGTATGTATGTATGTATGTATGTATGTATGTATGTATATGTAAAAGGAAGTACATTGTTCATTTAAGAAACCATTATGTTATTTCAAGTAAGTCTCAGTTATCATAGTTACACTACTATAATATATAGGATAATGTAATATTAAAATATCCATGAAACCCAATAACTACTGTACCTAGTTTAACGTTTAAACTAACAAAGAAATCCAAAAGTAATGTTTGTAGTATGTATTGTAGCAGTGAGCAAGAGATAAGGTAGATTAAGTAGATTATATTGTCTACCATATTAGCAGACTCTATAGTACACACATTTATATTGTTGACGTCAAATGTCATGCATGATAAATAGGTTCATGTTACAGCTTTTACTTAGTTTGTTTGTTATTATGGCAGCCATACATGTGAGGAAGTGTATTAAAAAATAATATATGCCTTAGTGTCGTCATTTATTGGTTATAATTCATGCTCATTCAAATTATATGTAAGTATCTGATGCAGTGTAATATAACATATTTTATATATTAATATACTATGGAATTTATGACTATAATTGTTAGAGCAATGAGGTGTGTTTAATACTAAAAACAACAGACCAGGTCTGTTACTATGGTATTCTGTATAATTTCTAAGATAAGAAAGCTTACTGAGTCTTACCTTTTTAACTCTGTGTCTATATCTGACAAGTTTGGTTTCATCTAGTTTTCATGAGTTACAATAGTACACAAGTATATCTCATCAGGTAGTACACACACACATATATAAAATTATGTTCTGTAATTTTTGTGTTGGTCTATTTTATTTATCTGCTTATCTATTACTTGTCTGTAAAGTGTTTCCTTCCTTTCAGTACCCATTGATCTGATAATGGTACCTGTTGATCTGTCAGATCTATCAGCAAAACCCAATACACTTGATTGAAAAAAGACATATACTTTATGTTATTATTACTTAATCATTATAGGATTATTGTAATGTGTTTTGTTGTAAAATATAATGTCATATTGTAAAATCACTTTACATTTTGTATTACATCATGTTCCTTTTTTCAGACATTTATCTAATCCTGTGGGTGCCTTGCTGCCTCAACTCTCTCTCTATCTACAAGACAGCAACGACAATGACCAATATTTTTTGCCTTGCTGCCTCAACTCTCTCGCTATCTACAAGACAGCAACGACAATGACCAATATTTTTGCCTTCACAACAACTATCACTTGTACACCTCAATCAGTTAAACAATCCCTAACATAACATGTCTGTCTTTCAGTTGTCTGTTCATTTGTATGTTTCCTTACTTCCCTTCTCCCTCTCCATCATTTATCTCGTCTCCATTAGATAATGTTGATTTTATGGTCTACTTTTAGCAAAAGCCATTACACTTGGATGAGTAAAACATACTCATTATTATTCTTAGATATGGTATAACACAGTCATAGTATAACTTTAATGGTCCTACTGAACAAGTGAGTGTCTAGTGATAGTTTTATTGTGATAATGTGTATCTTAATATTAGAGATAACATTAGAGGTATGAGGATTTTTAATCAATAATGTATTACTTTTAGGCTAATGGCATTGATTTGAGAGGAGACTGTATATATATTTCTATAGAGTTATAAGAATTACAATCTAATGTAAGTACATTCATGTGTTAAGATGTATAGGCTGTATGAATTAAGACATTTGTAATTATGATTTATCAGCTATTGACTTCCTCAACTATAGGCCTATAAACTCAACAGCTGATAATGTACATGTACATGTACTTTATCAATGACTTAGAGCTTTGATAATGTACATGTATATGTACTTTATTATTTTGGACTTTATTTAAAATGGATCAATGGCTTTTGCTAATTAAGATAATTGTATTACCTTTATATATTACTTACAGAGAAGCTAAGGTAATAGTGGATTGATAGTATGGATGAATGAATAAAGGACAGATGGACTGATAGAGGAATAAATGGATAGATAGACAGATAAATAGACTGATGAATTGATATAGATAGATGAGTGGATAAACATATGATAGACATCTCATTTAATTTCACTTTAATTTTAGTTCTCAGTATTTATAAATTTGATAATTCTTCAACTATTCAGTGAAGATATAACTAACCTAATAGAGTAGGTGATCAGACTAAAGAGGAGATTGACACATAGAGGTATAAGACACATGTGATGTACTTTTGAATTAAACCTTCTCTAACTACTTGACAGGTCAATGAACATTGTATTATTGGATGGAGTCAGAAAGAGGTGTTTAGTCTTCTCTCTCAGTTGCCTCTTATAATAGGACTAATATGTATCAGGTAATGTACTTATACATGTACACTAAACAGTTAATATAAACAATGAGTCCATGAACTCCTATTTGTTCTTATCCAGTAAATCATACATGCAACAAGGTAGAAATCTCCATACATATCTAATATTAATGGCATACATTTGGAATTCCTCGTGTTTTCACCTTTGAGGATTTAATAAACAACAATTTTTCCCTTGGTTAAGTAGTTATTTGTCATAATTTAAAATTATACCTGTAATTATGTGAACAAATACATTGTTATAATAACATTAAAAATTATCACATTAAAAGTATCACAGTACAAATTGCACATGAAATTCCTCACTCTACTTTCCATACATATCACACCAAATTTTTAATAGAGGGCTCTTCTCAAATTGGACAGACTATAAGTTTCCAAATATGGTCATGAGTTGACTACTGTGGCTTGTTTAAAATGCTGTACCAGCTTTTTAAGTAGGAGTTAACATCCTCCTTCCTCTTTTTTGAGATTATGTGTTCCTGATAATATATATAATCAAGGTAACTATTTTGAAGAAGACTTTATTTCTGTCTGGATAACCAGTATGAAGATAAAGAGTGTTGAGAGAAGGTTGGGTTCATAAATAATAGAATAAAGTTACTCTATTATCTACAGTGGACCTCCCCTAAACTTGCTTCCATTTCATTATTTGGCATGATTGAAGCTAGCTACAGGTACGTCCTTCTTTAATATATGTGAGAAGGTTCCAGTAAAGGTCACCTAAATTTCAAGAAGCTCCTGCTTCTTTGAATAGAGTTGATTGAGACTAGTAAAGACTTTTCTTTACAGCCTTATGTTGGTCAATAGACAACAGTTTTTAGCATCATTAAACATGTCCAGTTGTACTTTGAGGAACAAGCTATAATTGAGTCAACTGAAAAAGAAACCATAATCCATACACTTTACTTTTGTCTTTACATTTCAAAATGACCTTAAGGTGGAAAATAGAATTTTGGGCTTGTGATTTACTTTCTATTTAAAGTACCTAAACTGAAATTAGAGGGACAGTCCATCATAGTTAATAGAACAGTAAGAATATTATCTGATGTATGAATTGCATATTTACAAAGTTTTGATTAATTAATTATTTAGAAGAACGTGATTATTGCAGGCCATACAGTTTCTTACTTACATGAACAGAATCTTTCCTAGGGCCTGACTAAATTCATAATATGTATAATATATATATATATATATATATATATATATATATATATATCTAATTAACATTTAATTAGATAACACCTCTGTAAACACAAACTGTTTTAACAGAACAACTATATACTGCTTGATGATAAACCGTTAATAAGGTGACTAGTTGTTCCGGTCCCGGGGGAATTGTTTGTTACGCAAAGCCACACCCTTGGACGATACAAGGCTTCTTTCTGCTCATTAAGTGGTTAGAAACGGGCCGCTATCAGACTTTGGCTGTAAAAGTATTTATATTCAAGTAACTTATCTTGTCAGATTAAAGCTATTAAAATAATGGCTACACCGAGTGAATTTAAATTTTTAAATTGAAAATAGTAATTATCCAATATGATTGTCGTGTTTATTGCAATATTCTTTATTACAGGCAATATTAACAAAATTCTCAGCAAGAAAACTAATCAGGGCCATGTCGATGAACTGTTACTTGACTATGTATATCAATCAATATAAGACATAAAGTTTTCTATATACGACGCTTCACCGTAAAAATTGATATGTTATTTAACAACAAATTTGTTCTTTACCTGGGTATATTACCATGGAATCTAGAACATCTCTCAATTACTCACTGTATAATTTATTGATATGTAACATACAACACATCAATAAATTATATAGTGAGTAATTCACAAGAATTCTATATTCCATAGTAATCCATCCATGTCAGGTACAAATTAGTTGTTAAATAACATATTAATTTTTACAGTGTTGGTGTTGGTAGTAAGTATACAAAGCGATTAAGAAGTAACAATGTTGGAACGTTGGTTGTAGTCATATGTAAATGAATAACATGCATACATTACGTTTTCCTGTCACAAAATCACAGAAGTAATTAAAAGTAAAACTCTATAGGTAACATTGTGGCACTTGCAAATGAGGTAAAGATGAACATTTTACTTACTATATAAATGAAGACAACTCAGTAAAAGGAGCAAATACAACTAACATATACATTTGTAATATAAAATACTTGTTTTCTTAGTATTTACCTGTGAAAGCAGTGATTGGTTAGTACCTAACCAAAAAAATTTAAACATGTCAAACAGGAAACAACAACTTTGGTACACTTACTAAAATACACTATGTCAGTGTGTAGAAGAAAGGCAGAATCAATATGGATTTGTTGGTTAGTGCTTTGACACTTATTTTACTTATTGATTTCCATGTTTTTTCATTCATACATTTGGCATAATGATGAATGAAGACTTAATACAAGCTACATTCATTCTACAACATGACAGCTCTATTTGAACTCAATTCAACCAGGGCTATCTGAAAATTTACAGATTTTTCAGTAATTGTCCAACAAATTTTCTTTTGCTAGTTAATATTAGTTAATTAACATATTGTGTTAAATCAATGCCTAGAATATTTTCAGTTAACTTTAAATTTTAATACCTAAATATCAAATATTTACTTATTTGCATATATATTAGCAGTAATAACAAGCTTAACTAAGATATTAAAAATTCATTTTGTGGGCGTTTACAATAAATTGCCATCAAATTTACAAGTCGTATTAGAAATATTTTCCTGTGATCATGTGCGATTTTACTTATGAAAAGTAGTCGATTTGTTTAATAATGATAGCATAATCCTTTAGTTTCAAGAGGAATCCAGATCGTATGCTTGATCTCAGACCTTTACTCAATATTTTTGTGTGTTTTTTGCATTGTTACCTCAATTTTTCTCCCTCTGCAAGATTTCACAAACAAAACCAAATAGTTCTTGTAACTTTATATATGTCTCGTCTATCTACAATTTTTTTCCTTTTTCTACTCTTTTATATCTTCACTAATGTAAAATGAGGTGTACATTCAGGGATAAATTTCCATTCAATATTTTGAGATGAGCAGAATTTCGATATAACTTCTTGAGATTTTTGGTGTTCAAAAAATTCACTGAGTTCTTTCAATTCATTTTTTGCTCCAACAAAATTGGTGCCATGGTCACTCCAGATAAGTGTAGGTTTGCCACGTCTGGCAATAAAATGTCTTAAACTAGCAAAAAATGCTTCAGTAGTCAAATCACTGACCAATTCAATATGAACGGCCTTGACTGTAAGTGAGACAAAATACAAACATAAGCCTTTACAATGACTGGTTTACATACATGTCCATGTTTAAGATAGACAGGACCCGTGTAGTCCACACCCACTCTTTCGAAGACTGAATTGGGAGTCACACGTTCTAAAGGGAGCTGTCCTTGTAACTGTGGTTTAGGTTTGGCGGAAATACGACGACAAGTAACACATCCTGGTGTGATGGAGCAAACTAGTTTCCGACATCCAATGATGTGAAACCTTCGACAGAAAGATGAAATGAGGAGTGTTGAAGCTGATGTTGATATTCTGTGTGAACCATCATTCTTGAAACAAAATGTTTCCCATGAAGAATGATAGAGTGTTGTTGGGAATGATGAAGATTGGAATGTTGCTCTCTTCCACCAACTCGGAGGATCTCACATGAATCCAGAAAGGGATTCAAAGGTAAAATACGACTGGTTTGGGATATAGAATGTTGAGATTTGAAAGCAGCAATTTCCTGTGCAAATGAATCTTCTTGAGACAAAGAGATCCAGTATATTTCTGCTAATATCATCTCTTTAACAGCAAGGTGTCCAAATTTCCTTGTATTTTTACGTCGACAATTGTTAATGAAATGAAGTATCTAGGCAGTGATATGTTTCAAGAAAGTGAAATTGGAATAACGGTCAGGAGATATAACAGGCGTCTTTTTTTTTAAGAAGTGAGAGTGAGATGACATATTTCTCTTTCTTTGTCAAAGTTAGAAGAGGAGAATCTCGATTGTTGAGGCCATTGAAATGGAGGAAGTTTGAGCCACGGAGGTCCTTCTCACCATACTCTACAATTCAACAATTGTGAGGGAAAAAGTCCTCGAGATACATGGTCAGCTGGGTTTTCCACACCATTAACATGGTTCCAATGATCTGGTGGAATGTGCTCAATGATAGAAGAGACTCGGTTACTTACATATATCTTGAAGCGTCTTGGATTACCAATCAGCCAGCTAAGGACAATAGTACTGTCCGTCCAAGCATAAATATCCTTTAGTGGGAACTGGGAGAGTCCCAGTCAACCTTTAATTCCCAGAGCCGTTGCAAAAGGATCTTGACTTTGACAATGGTGGGAGAAAACCATCCCAATACATCGAAAGTTTTAGCAATGTCTGAAACGAGCATACGTTTGGTCACACCCTCTAAGAATGGTAGCTTTACAATGGTTGGTTATTCTAAAGTGATCTAATTGAGGATTCAACTCGATGCCAAGTGTCTTGGTGTAGTCCGACGTATCATGAATAGTGTGTGTCATTCGAGGGTCTTGAAGCTCTGGAGGGATTGATTCAAGTACGAGTGTATTGTTAGAGTTCCATTTCCTGAGTAAAAATTCACCTTTCAAAAGGAGTGATTGAAGCTGTGTTTGTAATTCTATTGCTTCTTCTATTGTGTCTGCACCGGTCAGACAATCATCTACATAAAATGATTCGTTGACAACTTTAACTGCTAGAGGAAACTCATGAGCAAAATCTAAAGCATTTTGTTTCATCGACATGTTAGCAGCAAAGAAGGAGGCGGCTAAACCAAAAGTGACTCTAGTCATCCTATAATCTTGTAAGCCGCAGTGAAGAGTACCAAATATCATTTAAAACGCATTGTATCCACAGTCAAACTGACCTTTGAGGAAATGTCCACTGTATTGACTCAAATTGAAGCCTTTCTCAACAGCAGACCACTTGTTTCCTTGATTTGTGATGAGGATGGTTTTGAAGCATTGACCCCGGGTCATTTTCTCATTGGTAGATCTCTGGATTCCCTTCCAGATCATTCTCTCTCTTATCATACCTCTTCTCCGTCGTTGGCATTTATGTCAAAATCTCGTTTGACATTTTTGGCAAATGTTGTCTACAGAATATCTCTCCACTCTTAATAAGTTTGCTAAATGGTACCACCTTCACGAAATTTGTCCTTTGGCGACATAGTTGTATTGCGGGGAGAAAAAGTCGCTCCTACATGGTAGCCTCTTGCCAAGGTTCTACAAGTACATCCTGGAAAAGATGGCATTGTACGAGTTGTTACCGTTAAGATGTCTTCTGGCATTTACAAGAGACCAGTCCACAAGGTGGAACTATTATTACCTCATGAACATTAGTTAACTATTATTACTGTAACTTTAAAGACCTCCGGTCTTGGCCGGCGGTGTATGTTGTTCACTTATTCATTGATTTTGGTTTTTTTTCAATTTAACGTATAATTAGAATATATAAAAAAAAGAACTCATTCTCTTAAATCATCCGAGCCTGAGAATCTTTATCTATCACAATCCGGGAAAGACTCATACAGTCATGAAGATCTTTATTAGTTACAATAGTCGAGTTAAGGAAGTTGTTGATTTTGCTAAGAAACTGGAATCAAAGCTTAACGAACTTGATCGTGAGGCTAACGAAATTTTCCTTTTTGAAAACACGGAGAAAAATCCTGCTGGTACTAAATGGTACAACAGACTTGCTGAGAAAATTCGCGATTGTGACGCCTTTATTGCTATAATAACACAGGGATATCTTGACTGTGATATGTGCTATGAAGAGTTTTTTTCTGCTAATGTTACGAATAAAAAGTTGATTATACCAGTTGTCTTTGAAGACCCAAACCTTAAGCCTGATTATAAAAAAGGTAAACTTGGACATGGTATAGAAATGGGAGTCAAGCCAAAAAATTGGGTGAAATTCAAAACTACAGATGTGGACGAATGTGCTTCAGATAGTAAAATGTCTCCATATGAGCAAATTCTTAATGGTTTACGATTAGTACCTGGTAAGTCACTTGGTATTGTTATTGTTAGTTATCATATTTTTGTATTATGTATTAGGTGAAGCAGAGGGTTCATCAACACAAGGTATGTGTATTTAAAATATGAAGAGTAGATAAAAGGTAGAGGGGTATCAAACATTGGATAATACTATGAAAACTTTGTTGTAAAGTATAATATAACAGGCACTTGATATAGTCTGTAAAATTAGTGTAAAGAGAGTGATGGCTTTCTGACACACTCTCAAGTACTTGAGACTATAGGCTTTATTCATACTTCCTTAGAGATTTTACACAAATTCAGAGGTCTCTTTGTCTTAAGAAAGAATGCACAATAGCTGCAAATTTAAAGTAAGTTAATGAAATAATTAAGAGCTGTCCAGAGAAATACATCATGTAAACATCACATTAGTTTACACAAAGTGATTCTACGGCACTATGTGATGTTTGACCTTTTATCTACTCTTGTCTTATAGACCACTTAATTTGTTGTGATAATTCAGTGGCATGTCTAGTGTGATATCTGAGTATGTGAAGGGTGGCAAAAGTTAAGACATCTAATTAATTATTCATAATTGTGGTCAAAAGATTATAATAAACATTTCATAAAAGCAAATTTGGGGTGTGACACTACGTAAACAGGGTGGACTTAAACCTGTTATGCCCTCCTTTTCCCACAAGCCATGCTATGAAAATAGTTACTTAAGTTAATTTTATTTCCTTGCCTTCTGATGTCTTTATAGCAATCCTTTTGATGACTTGATCCCATTATAGTAATAATATGGTATAATATGGTAAATTATAAAGCTGTGCATAGATACATTAAAGCTTTTGCACCTTAAAATATACACATGATTTAATTTTTGTGACTCAAAAATTGAAGTCACTTGGGCAGTTTCTGGATGTAACCAGTATTAGGTTTATGTTATCTTGTGATTTGTTATGTGCATAGTGTGCTGTTTAACAGATAGTTGACAAAAATAAGAAACTCTATTGCACAAAACTCAATAATACAAAAGATACTTCCATACCAGATAGAATAATAATGCCAAATAATATTTGATGTTATTAGTTAAAATTAAAAATTAAAATATACCTATTTCATAAAATTGTGTTCTATGAAAGGACCAAAAAACCAAAAAACACGTTGTATTCTCATAAGCTAATTACTGAGATAAAATTTTGTATTTATGTATTAAGCTATCATAGTTTTAATCCTCCACCTTTAATTCAACCAAATCTCCTAAAATGAACAGTATAACTGCTGTATACTCATTGTGTACATATTTAATTAATGCCTGTGTGATTGCTTATACACAATAGTTACAATGTATAGATTCCATAGTAACAACCCTCATACACAATGACACAACTCCATAACTACAATGCACAGATTACATATATAGTGGCAGCACATATGTGCACAGGGCCAAGTATTTAGTTTTGTGAATTTGATATTTTTGCAAGAAGATTGCAGAATAAGACATATTTTACACCTAAAAAGGAGGTCTCGGCCTAAAAGACTTTATTAACTTTATACAAAATTAATAAAAAATATTGGTCCTAATCAGTTAATTAGAGTCCTCAAACAATTAGAATTACACAATTTAGAAGTCTCCAGGTCTAATAGAGCTCTCAGGTATACATGCTCACACTTCATAATGATGGTGATAACTCTTGGACTTGTGAAGTGTTTAGTTCCCAAGAAAACAGTTAACATAATAAAAACAGATTGGTTACTTTAACTGACATATGGTTCATTATTATATAGGATGCATACACATACTAATTTATTATTGAAATGACTGTTCATGAAACTAATTGTTAGAAATATGATGATTTGTTAGTTAGCATGTGAACTATCTCCCAAAATAAATGACTAAACTGTCTTCTATAAAATAGACTGCATGTTATTCTTGTCTACACACGTTTTGCTAGGAATCCAAGTTAACTGTAGGGGGTTTAAATTAAAGATTTAGGGTCAGGAACCCTTTATTAAAGTAGAGTATCTAACCTGTTCTGTATAATACTGAACCCAAAGCTCATGAAGTAGCTGAAGAGTTCACAAACCTAGAAATCTACATCAAAATAATATCTAAAACCCAAATTAATAATTTTCTCAACATAAAGAATTTAAAGGATCCTACATTTTAGTTAAAAATTGCAGACTCATTTTAGTTTGTCCCAACAATGTCATGTAACATATTGAAGTATTCAACTATACTTTTCTAGATAAAAAGAAAATAATCTTTGATGAAGATGACCAAATTGGTGAAGGAAGTCAAGGCACTTATGTTTACAAGTGAGTTGATTGATTTAACTGTACTGTGTGATTAAGAGGAAGCACCATTTACAATTAATCACAATTATAGGGGCTCTTTTGGGTCAATAACTGTTGCTGTTAAAAGAGTTGTGTCAAAGCAATTTAATGAACTAGTTAAGGGAGAGGTAAGTAAATTAATTGATGTTCATATCATATACATTATACATACCATTAGATTGAAGTATTGCAGAAATATGATTGGCATCCTAATATAGTGGGTTTATATTTTATGGTAAGGAATAACTGACCACACCCACATGCATTGGTGATATAAATATAGGAAGAAGATATTGGATTTGTTAACATAGCTCTGGAGCTTTGCCGTTGTACATTATTTGAGGTTAGAACATATTAATTAACTAAAATTTGTAGGAAGCTATATTTAAAACCATTAATTCTAGTTTGTAGTCACTAATGTTTCATAACACAAATAGAAGTTTCAGTGCCATTTCTTTTTGCTTATGCAAGGATTCCATCTTTTTTTACTGTCTAGCAAACCGAGCGTGCCAGGCAGTCCTATGATGGTTTGGACTGTTTAATTTTACTATGTTATTTCAACATTTGAAAGTAATGAGTAATAAACCCACATCCTTTAACCACTAATTTATATAGTGACCAATGAATTTTATTAACCTTAACTGTGAGCACTGTAATGATGGCAATTTGAAAGCTCAAAGCTTCTCATTAGCTTGCTTCTCTACCTATAAAGTTATATTTCTAGCATTCTATAATCTTCCGATCCATAGACACTCCTGCTAATTCTCAAATCTTTAGCTCTAGTTAGTGTTTCATTGAATAAAGTATCTTCTAAAACAAGTATAGGATTACTTTTTCAATTATAATCTTGTTGAAATGTGAATGTGATGACATAGCTTTCCATCATAACTGACAGTTAATAAAAATTATTTCCTTATAGCACAACTAATGTACATAGTTATAGGTTACCATAAAAATTATGCAGTGCTGTTCCTATATGAGCAAAACTGCATTTAAAATGTAAAAGTTTTGTTTTCACTCAGTGAAGACTGTTTAAGCTACAAGGCTGAACCCATTGTTATGTTACTGTTCATCTTTTTTGTTAACATTTTAAAAACCACTGGTCAAGCTCAATGACAACAGAGTATATCAATATTGTAAATTACACATAAATGTCACTTTCAATATCATTAAGTATTATATGCCTAGCGTATTTTCAGGACAGCAACACATGAAGCTTTATATAATAACAGTTTTGTTATGCAAAAAAGCTAAATTTATGTTCATACCATTATAATATATTATGTTATAGTTTGTGGATGGCAGTGAACTACAACATGCTAATGGCGAAGCTTTACTGTTGGGAGCAATGAAAGGAGTGGATCATCTACACAAGTTCAATATAAGTAAGTTATCTTAATTCTCTTTAATCTATAGGCTCTCTCTTCTCATGCACACACACTCATAGTTCATAGAGATTTAAAACCTCAAAATATCCTTCTTAAATTGATTCCACCAAATGAAGTCATAGCACTTATCTCTGACTTTGGTCTCTGTCGTGTACTAGCTAATAATCAAACCCATAAGACAACTAAATATGGAATGAAAGGAACATTTGGATGGATTGCTCCAGAAATGTCTGAAGATAAATCAAAAGTGGTTAGTGTTTTCATGCATGAGATGAATACTGTATTAACAAAATTCAACAAAAGAAAATTGGCAGTTTTCCTCAAATGGCATTTTGTTAGTAATAAATAATGAGGTTTGAGTTAAGAAATATGAATGCAATAATTGTTGGTATATGATACAAGTTTTCCAAAATTGATTAATTATATAATGGTAAGTATTTTATTGTTAGTATATGAAATGTACATATGTTTTATTCATCTTTTAAGTAGCTGTCTTGAATGAAATGTGAAGTCTGTAGGTATATGGTGTGAAAATATGTTGACGTTATTTCAAATGGAATCTTCTATTTAGAGCTACATGTACTTTAGGAATAAAACCAATTTCCTTCAAGTAGTAAACTTTAGTCTATTCATCATTAAATTAAGTCTAATTTAGAATATAAATATAATACTTCAATTGACATGTGTTATAGTTAGTGTGTATGTTGTGTAGTGTGTGAGTGTTGTGTTGTTTTTTTATTCTATTAATAAAACATGTTTTATGTTTTAGACACGAGCTGTGGATATCTTTGCAATGGGCTGTGTTATTTACTTTGTCTTATCTCATGGCAAGCATCCTTTTGATTGTGGCAAGCATCCTTTTGACCCTTTGAGTTGTCAAGTTGAGATCAAGAAAAAAAAAGATGAAAATCTTACTCTCTCAGATCTTGAAGGAGAAGACAAATTTACAGCAGAAAACCTTGTTAGGGCCATGATCAAAAGCAATCATGAGTCAAGGTATGATTTCACTAATAGAAATAGAGTCTGCAGTGTCAAGACAAAGGGAAAACTGCAAATTTCTTTAATATTTCTTAATAATATGATACATCAGAATGTGTGCTATTTGATGATGTTTATATACACATTAATGACTATTTACTTGCTATTTTATAGACCTTCCTCTGGAGAAGTATTAGCACATTGTTTGTTTTGGTCCAAAGACAAACGATTAAAATTTTTTCAAGAAGTCAGTGACCGGATACAATGGGCTTTTAAGAACAAACCTCCAGGGTCAATTGTTGTGGATGACCTTGAGACAGGAGCAAGGAATGTGTTTGTAAATGATTGGAAAGACAGTATCGATGAGGAACTAAAACAAGGTATGATAATGTTAATAACACATTCTACTATATACTTAACTTGTTAATTTACCAAAGTGATCAATCTTTAGAACTCTTAGTGTTTACATGCAGTAGTTAGGTACTCTTTTTTATTGCTTAAGAATCAAGTTATGAATATTTATATATATAGAACAAAATGTTTATTTTGTATTTGTAGATCTTGAAAAGACAGGTAAATATGATGGTACCTTTGTGCGAGAGTTACTGAGAGCAATTAGAAATAAGGTAAGCACTATGTATATTCTACTTATTATGTATACATACCTGTCTCTTAGACACATTATTATCATGAACTACCAGAAACTTTTAAAGCAAAGGTTCATTCTCCAGAGAGCTTGGTGTCTTATTTTGCTAGTCAATTTCCACGTCTTCTCATTCATACATATGAAGTGATAAAGAAGGAACCAAGTTAGAACAAATATTATACACACTAGTACTTTATATACAATTACTATCTAACAATTTTGAAATGTCCTGATGTGATTTTTAGGCATTTTTGAAAACATTATTTATGACATGTTTTAAATGTTTACTTATAGAATAGTTTCATCATTTAATTATAGACATAGTCTCTGAAACTGATGGTGCATCCACACAGCCTTTGTCTAGTGCTGAGCTGACATCACATCAATCTGTTGGTAGGTATGGCAATCGACTAATTTCATTATATGTTACTAATCATGCATTGGATTCTCACTAGCTTACTTCTCTGCTTTTGAAAGTTTGTTGAATTTTTTTATAAACAGCTAATTCTTCAATTATTGTAGTTCCAGTCAATGTTTTAATGAGAAATCATGTTCCATAATAGTTATAAAATGAATTATAATTAATATCTTTGCTACTAGAAGAAATTAATAGCACTACTCAAGTTAATAATGATTACAATAATATACATATTGTTAGTGTAGATATAGTTGTCATACCTTGTTATGTAGGAATGGTGCTAGATATCTATATGCTGGTAATCTTGTTTGAAATTTTTTAGATTTATTTATTAAGCAGATTTGTATATACTAGTTTATTGTGTTGTAAATTCTGGGAGAGATAAAAAACATATTTAATTAATACAAAGGCTTGAAGCTGCTCACTAGCCTGATTTTCTAATGATTGAAGACATAAGTTGCATTCTTATTTTCACTGTGTAGCCGTAATGGCAGTTTTATAAGGCAATGAACTGATCCCCACTCCCTAAACCCTAAACATTAACTGTACTGGTTTGGATGGATGGATAGATGAATGCCACATATGGACTAATGCCCATATGGCCAGATGAATAAAAGATGAATGATTAGTTTGACAGAAGGATACATGGAATGAAAGACTTTCCAACCAACAGACAAAGAAGAAGGAGGTGCTCAAGCTGATAATCAAACTCTTTGTTATGATGTCTTAGTTGCTCAAGAAAACATAATGAGTCTTCAAAAGAGACTACTAGAACTAGAGTCTGAACAAGGTAGGATGCCACATGTGGACTAATGAAAGGATGGCAGATGAATAAAAGATGAATGCTCTGTTTGACAGAAGGATACATGGAATGAAAGGATGGATAAATGAATGAAGGAATGGATGAATGATTAAATAAATAAATGGACAAAACAAAGGATAGTCATTTCATGTACCTGTTCATGTATTGAACAAACAAACTGTATTTCACTAAGTGTTGTTACTTACTTCACTATAGTACAAGAGAATGACCGTTATATGGCTGAACTTCAGAAGAAGGATGAGATCATAACAACACTACAATCTAATCAACAGAGTGAGTGTACATGTGTATGTATGTACATGTATGTATATAGGGTCAATGGATAGATAGATGGATAGTGTATGGATGAATGGACAGATAGATGTATTGACAGATTGATGGATGAATGTTGTTATTGTGTTAATTTAGTTATTTCATTATACTATAGTCTCAACTACCAGTGATCATCATGACTTACAACAACTACATGATCTAATACAAGCAAAGGATAGCTTTATATCTCAACTAAATCGTAGACTACTCACTGTCTTAAAAGAGAAGGAAGATGCACTACAACAACTCAAGGTAACCAGTCAGCAACTACTCTCACTTAGGAGTTCTCAAAAGACTACAGGTACTAGTTATTATTGTAATAAATTAACAGTTGATTACTTTCTTTTACATATCACATCAGATGTTGTCAGTTATCTTCCCAAACTGGCTGTTGTTTTACAACCAGTAGAAGAGTATTGGGAACAACTGGGTCTTCAACTTAATATAGATCAGTCTGTACTGACTGATATCAGAAGTAAAGGAGATTCTACAGAACAAATGAAGTATTTGTTAGAGGAATGGGCTCTACAAGGAGGTACATTGACACAACTTGAAGAAGCTCTACTTCACCTTAACATGAAACATGTCATTCCTGGTAAGAGCTTGTACATGTACATGTACTTCATGAATGGATTGATAGATGAATGAAAGGTGGACAGATGGATGGATGGATGAATCTATTTATGGATGGATTGATGGATGTATGGTAAGTACGATCTCCTTAGTAATAGCAAAGAGATACATTAAATTAAACACAATAACTCTCTCTGTATGATTTGAACATAAATATGACTTATCATTAGGTTTAGTTGATCTACAAGACAAGATACAAGTCTCTACTGACTTCAGTGATAAGTCTATACAATGTGACTATTGGAATTACACTAATATATCAGGTAACCTATATCTATCATATGTAGTACTTTACTAATGTACTGTTAATGTTGTATAGACTCATTTGAAGGAATGGTAACAGTAGGTAAGAAGCTTTGTCTCTACAATGCTCATACTGAACATGAGTTAGTATTGGAAGAATGTGGATTAAGACTTGTCATCCCTGGAGATGTCATCATACCATTAGAGTGTATTTATGAAGTAGCTGCTCAAGGTTTATGGGGTGCAGACAAATTTGTGTTCCCCGAAGGTAGCACACTTATCAGTGGAGTGTGTTACATATCAATATCCAGTGCCTCTGAGCTCAACAAACCAGTTACTGTTGAGTTAATGCATTGTGCTCATATAACTGATGAGAGACAGACACGATATTTGTCATTTGTTAGTGCTAAATCTGGTCCACCCTTTAAGTTTGACTACCTACCAGGAGGATCGTTTTCCTCTGAGTCTCAATGTGGCACCATATCTCTCAAACAGTTCTCATTGCTGGCTATAGTGCTTATTATTGCTGGTGGTGCAGCTGCTGCAGTTGGTGGTGCTGTTGGTGGAGCTGTGGTTGGAGGTGGTGCAGCTGCTGTGGTAGGTGGTACTGCTTTAGTAGCACATCTTGCTGGAGGACTTGGTAAGAAATGATCAATTATATGTTAGTAATTAATTATTCTGATAATATTAGGTGATGGTGTCAAATATCCTAACTGTTACTATCAAGCTTATATCTTCTATAAAAGTATGGGTCCTAAGAAATGGCATATGAATTTAGTAGTTACACAAGATACCCAGTATTCAAAGGTAATAAAATTATTTTAAATTTATGTCTACCTACACAGATTGAATTTATAGTGCCTTCAAGATTTGTCATCTAGTGCTGATTTTGGAGAAAAGCATTCTCATTTTCGTTTTCATCTTTCCACTAACATGCTTCCATCAAGACAAAGAGAGGAAACAGCTGAGAAGGAAAGTGATACAGAAATGATCTTAAAACTTTCAGGATTTCCTGCTAATGATGTCATGACTACAGGTTGGAGTGTACAACCTCTACGTACACCTCCTGTAGTAAGTGAACAATGTAATATTATAATCAAAATAATTATACTATTTATTTTATTTATAGATCAACAGAAGAGATGTTGATGATTATAATCAATCAAAGAGTGCTAGTCCTCCATATATTCCTGTACTAATATGTGCTTATCCTAACACAAGTGACTTTGAAGAGCAACTACAATATCCTCTAACTATTGAAGGAATTGAAGTCACAGATATTACAAACCAAACATCAGCTAACAACCAGCAACCTAAACTTGTCCTTGAAATAACAATGGATGATTCTAGTAAGTATCTTGAAAATATTTCACATATAAACATTCAATTAAGGTTCACCCACTACTGACAATGAAGATACAAGTAGACGACTAGAGTCAACTACAGGTTTGTACTAATGTCAGATTATTTTATGTAGTATATGATAATTTGATATCCAAACATGTTAAAGAGAAGTAGATTTAAGAGAGACATGTTGACAGCACTCATTAACCCAATAATATGCAGTAAATAATTTAATTATGTTAAGTATATTAATAAGTACATATGTTATAGTAATAAATCAAGTACAAATATAGACATTATATAGTTTAGGTATGTGTCTATTTACTTATAGAGGATGTTGAAGAACTGACCACACCCTCCTCAACATCGAGACAAGCAAGCAAAACTTTCAAGCGAAAGGCAGTCACTGGTAGGTTGTTAGTAGTAATATTTATTGTCTAGATCACAGATGTAGGTACTTAATGATAACTTTGTAAACTACAATGATACTATTTCTTAATTTGATAACATTAGTACATTAAACTCATTATACTTTTATTAGATAATGATGAGATGATTAGTAGCAAACGTGTTAAAAGAGAAGACTCAAATAAAGGTAAATTAAAACTTTTCTAAAATAATAGTTATATTTGTAGCCGTACTTGCCTTGAACAAACATTGTCAAGTGCATATGTAATCTACATACAAACAAACCACTGTAGTCTAATGTCTTCCTCTAGTATCTGACTATGTAATATTATATTGTATTCTCTATTATAGGAAATGACATTAAGAAAGTACTCAACAAGAAACCTGACAAACGACATGTTGTGGAACTCTTGGCTGAAAATGCATACGAGTATAAAGAGTTAGCTATTGCACTTGGTGTTGATCATACCTTTGTGGAAGGATTGAAGTACAGTGACAAGGACATTATAAATTTAGACAAAATTATACAACGGTGGATACAAATACAGTGTTCTCCTGTTACCTGGCATACTATCATAGAATCTGTAGAAAGTTTCATTTTTGGAAAGAATTTAGACCTTGGAGAGAAGATAAGGAATTGGCTGAAAGAAGATGAACACTTTGATTATTACAGGGAGAAAGATAATTGACAATTATTAGTAACACTTGCTTTTTGATTCAAATATTATACAATGACAATGGAATAAATGATTTGTACTTGCACTGGCTAAATTTTAAAATGTTTTGACAAAACAAGTTCAAATATTTTAACTCCTTTATTACTACCTATTATAGATATACTCAAAAGAGTGTCTGGTGGTCAGTTATGTAATCCTTTTGGTTCTTTCATTCATCTTTCGAATTCCATAATAGTAATGATATATTCTCATCATCTGGTACACAAGATAAATGTGATATATGATACAATTAATGATTTGCTATATGTAATGTGATCCAGCTCCACTGAGAACAAGACTGATCTTGACTTTCACCTGTTGAGATAATACACAAACATTTATTGTAGCTATAGTAAAAACATCCATCCATCCATTTATCCATTGACTTATCACTCATCCTATCTATTTATGCAAATCTTAATCAGTTGAAGCTCAAGTAGTGATTTAGTCATCCTGTCATGAAGTATTTTCTATGTACTTTTACTCTAAGATCACCTAAAATTATTTCAGAACCAGATTCATGAAAATAATTAAATAGCTAAGGAAAACCACAGCCAAAAATACATGTACTAATGTCAATATATTTAAAGTAGGACAAAGACGTGCGGTGTGAGTGGGTAGAAAAGAAAGAGATAGTCAATAATTACTTTATATCTACTCTAAGTTAGTTAACATAAAAATTGTGGCTGTCTTTTGTTCCTATATCATTCTCCAGAAGTCACAGTGTGTGTCTATCTTAGGACCTAAACAACACACACATAATATATACAATAGCAATATTAAGAGATATTATATATAAGACACTTACCTTGAGTAGTTATATATCTCTTACTATCATCATAACCCTAATATAAAGAGATCACATATATTATAATAACATCTACTATATTTACTTTAATGTGATTAGCATTGATGTAGTCTGAATTAATAACTCCATCTATTTCTGACAAACGTACTCGAATACTATCAATTAGAAAACAAACTATTAATATTACTTAATAACTAGTTAATACACATACATGCAGTGATGTTCTTGTAACGATTCTTCCCAGACATGTGAGCCTCTTCACTATCTGTATCAGGTTGTTCAACAGAATTCACATATTGAATTTATAGTGCCTTCAAGATTTGTCATCTAGTGCTGATTTTGGAGAAAAGCATTCTCATTTTCGTTTTCATCTTTCCACTAACACGCTTCCATCAAGACAAAGAGAGGAAACAGCTGAGAAGGAAAGTGAATCAGAAATGATCTAAAACTTTCAGGATTTCCTGCTAATGATGTCATGACTACAGGTTGGAGAGTACAACCTCTACATTACAGAACAACTACAATATCCTCTAACTATTATTGAAGGTACTGAAGTCACAGATATTACAAGCCAAACATCAGCTAACAACCAGCAACCTAAACTTGTCCTTGAAATATCAATGGATGATTCTAGTAAGTATCTTGAAAATATTTCACATATAAACATTCAATTCAGGTTCACCCACTACTGACAATGAAGATACAAGTAGACGACTAGAGTCAACTACAGGTTTGTACTAATATCAGATAATTTTATGTAGTATATGATAATTTGATATCCAAAAAAGTTAGAGAGGTAGACTCATGATTAGACATGTTGACAACACTCATTAACCCAATTAAATTAATGTATAGTACATAATTTGATTATGTTAAGTATATTAATAAGTACATATGTTATAGTAATAAATCAAGTACAAATGTAAACATTATATAGTTTAGTACCTTATACTCATTATATTTTTATTAGATAATACTGAGATGAGTAGTAGCAAACGTGTTAAAAGAAAAGATTTTTAATATAGGTCTAATAATGATGTAATGAATACATTTTGTTTGTCTTTTTATTCCATGTAGAAAAGTAGTGAAGTACTATTAAAACAAGATGATCAAAGACTAAATGATATTGCTAACAATATTAATGATAAGTTGTAAATGTTTTGTTTATTTATAGTTTGTTATAATATACACTCATTAACCACAGTATTATCTTATTAAAATTATGTTAATAATATAATTATATTTTTGTACTATTTTTCTTTACAACATACTTACAGAATTAAAGCAGAATATTACTGACTATGCTTAGTTTAAATATTCTATATAGTTTTTTAAGTGCATGCATTCTTTCCTTATTCACACATTGTTTGAACCTCACCTTTATAATATCTATTGTGTAACTATAATACTTTTACAAAAATGTTTAATTTTCTGAACATTGAACCAAGATTATTTTAATATCAATAGTTAGTTAATGTCTAATTATAAGATACCTGTGGCTGTCAATTTAATAACACATATTAATAAAAATATTAGGGGAAATTCAGATTCCCTTTAGGGAAAATTTAGATTGAGAAGGTTAAGTCAGTGTTTATTTCATCCATTGCTTTGCCAAATTAAAATTGGAAAAGAGATGACTCCATTCAGTGAGTTAATGTGATAAAGTTGCTAGAAGCTACTCAGAACAAGAATGATGATAAAATAGTGACAAATGATACTACTTATTCGTTCCTTTACTAACACCATTTTCATGTATGATGTGAGGTCAGGAGAAGGCGTTAGGTGTAGTAAGTGTAAATTTAGGTCTAGTCTATCGAACTAAATTTGAAACATGTAACATTAAGCTTAATATCTATCTATCTACCAATAGATGGTCCTTGCTTGACTGATAGACTTACTGAAGTAGGGCTATTTGAAATGCTGGACTCATTGGTTGAGTGGAAGAAATTTGGTGTTTTCTTACCAGGCATAACAGCTTCAGCACTAACAATCACAACAGATTACTCATCAGTAGATGACCTAAAAATGGTTCATTTCTCAAAATGGCTTAGGGTTGATCCACATGCTACCTGGTATAAAGTAATTGAAGCTTTGACGAAAGCAAAGGAAAAACTTTCTAGTTAAAAAAATAGAAAGAAAGTGTTTAAAAAGTTTGTTCTTAATAATGTTTTTGATTAATATGCAACATTAGCAACTTAGCTAGAGAATATACTCCATAAATAGGATAGCATGTGAACTTGCTCCCAAAATAAATGACTAAAATGTCATCTACAAAATAGACTGCATGTTATTATTGTCTTTGCAGACCTCTTGCTAGGAAGCCAATTTAACAAGCCAGTTACGTTTAAAGTTTAAAATTTAGAGCCAGGAGTCCTTTATTAAAATGGAGTATCTAACCTGCTCTGTACAATACTGAGTCCAACATTTATGAAGTAGCTAAAGAGTTCACAACTTTAGAAATCTAGGTATAAATAATGTTTAAAACCTGAATTCACAATTTTCTCTGCACTAAGAATTTAAAACATCCTACATTTTTAGTTTGAAATTTTCAGACCCCCTGTAGGAGTCCCAACTTTTTCATGTAACATAATATTGAAGCATTCAGCCATACCTTTTAAGAATATTGTTTTAATTATATAATTTTTTAAAATAGATGAAGCAAATCCTGAAGATGTATTTCAAGAACACTTTGCTGACCTCTCTGCCTCAATTGGATCAAAAGTTATCTTTCAGATAGTATTTGCTAAATTATTTTCTCAACGTCTGATTGCTAAGGCAGTATGTGACAACATTACTACAACGTCAAGTTACTCAGCTTACGACAAAGGCAGTAAAGTTGTACATAAGCTACACAGACAGATACAGATCAATAGAGAACCAAAGCAAACATTGCTGAAGATTTGTAATGTACTACTTAGCACTGATGATGGGGGTTGAAGGATATTGCAACCAAAATCAAATAGGGTACGGAACAACTTTGCATTGAGAAATATTAATTTATTATTAGAGTGTTTTGACAAGATAGTAATTGTGATAATTAAGAAAGACTGAGAAGTCTGTAAAATAATTATATAGTTATGATGCAATTAAAAACAATTATAGAAGTGCCTTTTGTATACATGCAAAACTTGGCTATAGATTACATTTTAGGTTTAAGGTTGTATATTGTAAGTGACATAAATACTAAAATAGTTTATATCAATTTTTATCATGTTGTCAAAGATTATTCAAATTGTATACATAACTCCCAACAAAATGTTATTAACAGACTCTATAACACATTCAAATAATATTTCACCTATTGATATTGAAATTAATGGCAAGCAACAAATATTGTATCTATAATATTAGACTCCATATAAGATATTCCATTCTATACATTAACATTATACAAATTCATTATATCTTCTCATTATGGTTTATTTATAGATATTGGTGAGGTGAATGATACCATGCAATATAGTAGAGAGTAGGACACTGATTCTTTTGGTAGGTCATTAATAACTAGGACATCTACCTGGATTTAATGGTTTATATATTTTATACTACACACTGTAAATGTTAGTCAGTTATTTTAACGATCAAGATTTTTTGTGAATTGCTATGGAATCATAAGTCATGTGATTCACTCACTATATAATTTATTGGTATGGCATTCTTTTACAAAGCAACAAATTATATAGTGAGTAATTCACCAAATGTTTGAATTCTATAGTGCTCTACTGCTGTAAAGTACAAATTTTTTTTTGTAAAAATACTAATTTTTACAGCGTGGACATGAACACAGTAATTGTGTATATGAAAAGTTACATAATAACTTATTGTGATCTTATTGTCAGACACAGGTAACTGTATTTCTTAGTTACTTACTAACATACATTGTTATAGACTTGTTGCTATACTCTTAATCAGTTAGAGTCCTCAAACAATATGGGAACTACGTAATTTATAAGATTGCAGCTCTAATAAAGCTCTCATGTGTGCTTAGGCTTCATAGTGATAGTGACAGCTCTTGGGCTGGTAAATTGCTTAGTTCACAATAAAAATTATCAACATAATAAATCAATTGGTTGATTTAACCAATATATGGTTCATTATACAGGTTGCATTTATGAAAGAAATAATTTTGATGTACTGTGGAATTGACTGTTCGTGTAGCTAATTGTTGGAAATATGATGATTTATTTAGTCTTATATAAAATTAGATGCTAGACTATTACAATGGAATCCATACATAGACTTTGGTGTATTTGCTAAGGATGCAAGCAATGTATACTCCAATTGAGATCATACCATTGATAGTGTGTGCATTGTTTTTATTCTGTTAGTAAAACCAGGAGTGCATGAGCTCCTGGTAAAACACATTGCATTTTACATTTTAGACATGAGCTATGGATATCTTTGCAATGGGCTGTGTTATATACTTTGTCCTATCTCATAGCAAACATCTTTTTGGTCGTGAGGAGCATCCTTTTGACCCTATGAGCTGTCAAGTAAAAATCTAGAAAAAAAGATGAAAAGCTTACTCTCTCAGATCTTGAAGGAGAAGACAAATTTATAGCTGAAAACCTTGTTAGGGCCATGATCAAAAGTAATCATGAATCAAAGTATGATTTAACTAATAGAAGTGTGTTGGCATTGCCAAAAGGATATGACAAAGGAAAAATGCTTAATTATGTGATACATCAGAAAGTAAAGTATTTGATGATGTTTATGGAAGTAGAATATGCAGTGTCAGGACAAAAAGAAATTACAAAGTTCTTTTGATTTTTCTAAATAATATGATATCACAGAAACTGCACTATTTAATGATGTTGGTATAAGCATTATTGACTATTCGTTTGCTATTTTATAGACCTTCCTCTGGAGAAGTATTAGTGCATTGTCTGTTTTGGTCCAAAGACAACAATTAATATTCTTTCAACAAGTTAGTGACTGGATACAATGGGCCCTAATAAAACAATCTCCTGAGTCTACTACTGTGGATGACCTTGATGTTGGAGTGGAAAATGTGTTTAAGAATGAATGGTTAGACAGTATTGATGAGGAACTAAAGCAAGGTATTACCACCTGGTATCACATATTAATGACATGTTATCCATAAAGAAGGAGAGGGATTACACACATAAACATAATATGATAGAGGATAAGATACATACACACGACATGGACTGATTTTATGTGTTTATAAGTGTTTATTTAAGTGCTGATATATTTTTAAAAGCAATGGTAAGTCTTCTAACACTGATATTTACTGTAGCTTGATATATGGGCTTCTTTAACTTGATAGACATAGTCTCCTCATCGAGACTTATGTATAATAATGTTATCAATTACATAATACTTAATGTTAATGCCAACAATTTTGTCATTGTAACCCTTTTTCCTCCATGACTACACAAATATGCCATAACACATGCATGGTTTTGAAAGTGTTAATCATGTGATTCCTTTTATCACATATGCAACTTAATTATATAACATTTATACGATGTAGTTATTTATTCCTATAGACCTTTAAAAATATCGAGGTAAATTACAAGAATTACTGAGAGCAATTAGAAATAAAGTAAGTCCACTTATATAAAAGCTTCTTCATATACATATTGTCTCTTTAGAGTCATCATTACTATGAGCTACCAGAAAGTCTAAAAACAAAACTAGGTCTTATTCCTGAAGACTTTGTGACATATTTCACTTCTCATTTTTTTTCTCATTCAGACACACCATGGTATAAAGGGAACCAAACTTTAAGGAATGTCATCCTGACTTCTTCAAGAGATGATCTCTAGGACTTTTTTATTTTGATATTAACCATTAAACCATTTATCTTTTGGAATTTTAATTAGTCTCTTCTATTTTTAAATTAAGAAAACATGTTTTGTCCACTCATGAAAATTGCAACCTACTTTTTAACCCTCTGTCTCTATCTGACAATCTGTTTTTATCTTGAGTCAGAGTACATGTATGCGATATGGTATACAAGCATATATATCTTATTAGGTAGTACATGTGTGTATATATACATACACACACACACACACACACACACATATAATCATGTATCTGTAATTTGTAATATTTTGGTCTATTTATTTGCTTGGCTATTCCTTGTCTGTAAAGTGTTTCCTTCTCTTCCTTTACTAGTATCCACTTATAATGCTGTTGATCTCTCTGGTTTGTTTTCAGCAAAAGCACTAGCATTATATGTCTTTGTTATAATAAGTGTGTTGTCATTGTTAAAGTAATTGACTTTTTGGCTTTACTTTAAAAACATCAACAGATCTTAGGTCAAATTATTCTTTACAATTTCAACCTCTACTGTCTAGATAATAATAGGTCATAGTCATATTAGACATTAAACGTAGTTATTATGCAGAATTGATTAATGGCGGCTGGCTATTCAGTATTACGCACCACCTGTATCAAATAAAAACTATTATAATACAATAATATAATGGGAGTGGCCTACTACGTTCATCCTACGTACTATAAGAGATTATACTCTGGGGGCTTGTCACTAGCCATTTGTGTCTGACATGGCTCATGATGATAAGGCTTTAAAACGCTATAGACGAGATGTTATCAAGACCTTTACCTCATTTTATGCTAACCTTAGTGCAGTACTAGAAGGAACTATGGAAACATTTTCCAATAAAGCATATTCATCTGGCTTGATATCATCACCAGTCATGACGTTTTTTAATATATATCAAGAGTTTAAAGCTGGACTAGAGTTATGTAGAAGTATTTCAGAGATACAGGAACGATGGAAAAGTTTGATTGATATTCTTGAGGATCTTGGTGGATCACCACGTATGGCTGGGAGGAATCTTTATGAAACACTAACAAACCTAGATGGTATGTGAGTGTGTTAGTATGTACTTGTTATACTTTAGTTGATATAGTCTAACATTGACTGATTCGTGCTGCCTAAATCTTGAGCACGGTGGAGTATGCACTTCCTTGTTTATTTATAACTATATTTTATATTATCATTGTGCGGTTTATGTTTAAAACTCTTATTTCAAAAATACTTTGCATTGTTACATAGTTAAGAAATTCCTGAAATTACAAAATTCATGCCAACATTTATTGTATTATAGAAATTGCAAGCACCAAACATTATACCTAGAATATAACCAAAATATATAACTATGGTAATAGTTTACACTACTTGCATATGGGTGTTTGCCATACTAAGTCTATACTAATCAGTCAATTAGCATTGGTCTTTCTCAAACAAGCCATATACTAATATTTATTATTTGTTGATTTGATCTTTGTTTAATTTATTCTTTCTATACCTTTGACAGTCAAATGTACCATGTATACTATATTTATTAATAGATATTGGTGAAACAATTGCACCCAAACGTTTTCATAGTGGAAATGAAGAAACTGATTCTTCTATGTGTATGTGGGTTATTATTAATCAATAGAACATACTGTAATGATGTGAATGCTAAAATAAGTATAGATTATACATCAAGACCAAGTTGTATAATCAACTTGTACCATGTTGACTAATGGATTGCTTGATTTCAATTGCTGTATTAATATACGGCTTCATCTCCATTGGATACCCCTTGAATGTGTTAAGATCTGCTTATAAACTTCAGCGAACACTACAGCTCCTAACATTTTGCATGCAATAGGAGAAATGGACTTTCTTTTATCTACAATACATTCAGCTTTAAGTACTGGGAGTAGAACTTTATCATCAGCGTATTGGATCCCTTGCTTTGATGTTCAGAAGAATGCATAGCTAAATCAATGAGATTTTAACATGGCTTAATTCAACATAACAACTGATTAGCTGTTTTTAAACAATATATGGTTGTACTAGCTGCATGTAGCAAACATATTAGATGCAAACTGAAAGTAAAACTATAGTGTTTTGATTACTATTGTACTATGGGATTATTAAATGTTATAAACTAATAATGAATTTATATTTATTCTTAAAAAAGGGGCTGATACTATGGATTAATACATAAGCAGCATTATGTTTTTTTTTAGTTTACAGCAAATAATTTGTGGCATGCAACCTAGTCATAATTATATTGGTTAAAATATTCTAATGACATTTACTTATCTAAAGAGAGATTTTTACTCCAACATTAAAGGCAAATGCTTTTAGATGACCTTACACTGCTTTCATCTTAATTTATATTATATAATAAACAGAAACATATCTATTAATTAGTATGTGGCTTAATTCAATTACCACTAAGGTGATATGACATCAACTCAGCTCAACAGGTCTAATAAAGTTCTTGTGTATGCATGCTCATGCTTCATTGTGATAGTGACAGTTCTACAATTTCATTTTTTCTTTATATAAACTGTGATCTCAATTCTCCAATGGTTGTAGCTACATTCATTCAGTGTGTCACTGCAAAGTCAACATCTTTATTCAAAATGATTTTTAAGACAAAGCCTTTCAATTAATGTCTTATCATGATATATGTAGTGACAAATAAAACTAAACATTGTCCAATGACCCAAAGTACACTGTAATGATTGAGTTTCTTATATCATTTGTTTGCTTTATGATGATGATATGATGACTGTCTGCAGATGTTTCTAGATAGCCTCCATATAGCTCTCACTGAACTATATTTGTGTAACATTATATGTTTTAGTCAATTGTCTATCATAATGTATGTTATGTATTATTTATTTTTATCGTGGTCTCCCAAAAAGTCAAACAACCTTTGCCTAGAGGTATGATCAGATCACATGAATCAACGAGTAAGTTTATTGTATAACAAAACACGAACTAAATGTACTCATATAAATTATTAGGAGTATCTACAGACAGAACATCTTTACAACCTTTGCCTAAGGATAGGTCAAGATCATATGAAGCAATGAGTAAGTATACTGTAAAATAATAATAAAACTAAGTAATTTATGATTCTCTTCTCATAAATTATTAGGAGTATCTACAGACAGAATAACTAGACAACCTAAATTATCAGGAATACCTACAGATGAAGCATCTGGGCAACCTTTGTCTAGTGACAAGCAGGTGTCATTGCATCAAGTGATAGGTAGTTAATATAATAATAAGTTGATAGTTATAAAACCATTCTTAACAACATGTACTGTTATATAAATAAGATTAAAATTATCTATATTTATTAGTACTATTTAAATAATTTTTGTGTTTTTCATATAATTTTCTGTCTAGATACAAAGAAAATAATTTTTGATGAAAATGACCTCATTGGTGAAGGGAGTAAAGGCACTTTTGTTTACAAGTGAGTTAAACTTTTGTCATAAGGAGGTGTGGCATTACAATTAATCATAGGGGCTCTTTTGGGTCAATAACTGTTGCTGTTAAAAGAATTGTGTCCAAGCAATTTAATGAACTAGTTAAGAGAGAGGTAAGTAAATTAACTGATGTTCATATAACATACATTATATATTCCATTAGATTGAAGTATTGCAGAAACATGATTGGCATCCTAATATAGTGCTCTTTTATTTTATGGTAAGAATAACTAACCACACCCACATACATTAGTTATATAAATACAGGAAGAAGATATTGGATATGTTAACATAGCTCTGGAACTTTGCCAGTGCACATTATTTGAGGTTAGAACATCTTAATTAACTGAATAATTAGTTAGAAAGTTATCTATCATCATTTATTCCAATTTGTAGTCACTTATGTTTCATATTACAAGTAGATGTTTCAGTATCATTTATTTTGTTTATGTACTCTGAGCATGCCAGGCTTTCCTATAATGGTTTTGGATTGTTTATTAAGTATATTCGATTCATTTTGTTGTATTTGACAATTGAAAGTGATGAATAAAATAAAACTACACCCTTTAACCACTGATGCATATATAGCTTTAGTCAGTATTTCATTGAATGAAGTAAGTTTTTAAAAACAATTATAGGATAATTTTTTTAATTATAATCTTTTTGGAATTTTAATTTGATGACATAGCTTTTTGTCATAACTGGCAAGTCAATAAAAACGATTTCTCTTATAGCACAACTGATGTACATAATTATTTATAGCTTATTGTTAAAATTATGCAACGCTGTTCCTAGCTAGATGAGCAAAACTAATTTTTTAAAAATGTAAAGTGTACTGTTATTACATAGTGAAAAGTGTTTAAGCTTATAAGGCCACACTTCATGTTGTGTTGCTGGATTCTTTTTTGTTAACATTTTATAAACCGCAGATCAAGCTTACTGAGAACAGAGTATATCAATATTGTAAATTACCCATAAATATCACTTTCATTATCATTAAATATTATACGCCTGATATACGTTAAGGACTTTAACACATGATGCTTTATTATATGATAAAAAATATAATAGCTCATCAATGAAAGTATGACACAAGATGTTTTAGAAATGTAATGCTAGTAGTGTATAAGTTATTTCACAAGTATATAACTAAATTTTATGGCCATGCAAATATAGTATATTGTGTTATAGTTTGTGGATGGCAGTGAACTACAACATGCTAATGGCAAAACTTTACTGTTGGGAGCAATGAAAGGAGTGGATCACTTACACAAGTTCAATATAAGTAAGTTATATTAGTTCTTTGTAATTTAGGGTCTCTCTCATACACATGCACAGTTCACAGAGATTTAAAACCTCAAAATGTCCTTCTTAAATTGACTCCATCAAATGAAGTCATACCTCATATCTCTGACTTTGGACTCTGTCGTAAATTAGCTGATGATCAAACCCACATGACAACTAAGTATGGCATGGCAGGAACATTAGGATGGATTGCTCCAGAAATGTCTGAAGATAAATCAAGAGTGGTTAGTGTTTTCTTACATGAGATGATTACCGTATAAACTATTTTTAACAAAAGAAAATTAGCATGCTTTTCCTTAAATGGTATTGTTGTAATCGTGAGATTTTTGTTAAAAATATGAGTACAATAATTGTTGCTCTATGAGACAATTTTGCCAAAATTGATAATTTATATAATGATAAGTATTCCATTGTTAGTATATGAAATGTACATATGTTTTATTCATCTTTTAAGCAGCGGTCCTGAATGAAATGTGAAGTCTGTAGGTATATGGTGTGAAAATATGTTGACATTATTTCAAATAGAATCTTCTATTTAGAGCTACATGTACTTTAGGAATAAAAGTAATTTCCTTCAAGTATATAATAAAGTATAGTCTATTTATAATTAATTTAAGTCTAATTTAGAATATAAATATAATGGTCCAATTGACATTGCTATAGTTAGTGTGTGAATAAAGTCTTTATTCTGTCAGCAAAACCTCATTTTTTACATTTTAGACACGAGCTGTGGATATCTTTGCAATGGGCTGTATTATATACTTTGTCCTATCTCATGGCAAACATCCTTTTGGTCGTGGTGAGTATCCTTTTGACGCTATGAGATGTCAAGTAAAAATCAAGAAAAAAAAAGATGAAAAACTTACTCTCTCAGATCTTGAAGGAGGAGACAAATTTATAGCAGAAAACCTTGTTAGGGCCATGATCAAAAGTAATCATGAGTCAAGGTATGATTTCACTAATAGAAATAGAGTCTGCAGTGACAAGACAAAGGGAAAACTGCTAATTTCTTTTAAATTACTAAATAATGATACATCATAAAGTGCACTATTTGATGTTTATATATACACATTAATGACTTTTACTTGCTATTTTGTAGACCTTCCTCTGGAGAAGTATTAGCACATTGTTTGTTTTGGTCCAAAGACAAACAATTAAAATTCTTTCAAGAAGTCAGTGACTGGATACAATGGGCTTTTAAGAACAAACCTCCAGGGTCAATTGTTGTCAATGAGATTGAGAAAGGAGCAGAGAATGTGTTTGTAAATGATTGGAAAGACATTATTGATGAGGAACTAAAACAAGGTATGACAATGTTAACAACACATTCCACTATATACTAAACTTGTTAATTTACTAAAGTGATCAATATATTTAAAACAATTAGTGTTATTACTAATTACATGGTACTCTTAGGAATTGATATACAGAACATAATGTTTATTTTGTATTTTTAGATCTTGAAAAGACAGGTAAATATGATGGTACCTTACTACGAGATTTACTGAGAGCAATTAGAAATAAGGTAAGCACTATTCATTTCATACTTATTATGTATACATACCTGTCTCTTAGATACATCATTATCATGAACTACCAGAAACTTTTAAAGCAATTGTTCATTCTCCAGAGGGCTTGTTGTCTTATTTTGCTAGTCAATTTCCATATCTTCTTGTTCATACATACAATGTTTTAAAAATGGAACCAAACTTTACGGAACATTATCCTGACTTCTTCAATATATGATTTCTAAGACTTTTTATTTTGATAATAACTATTAACCTTTTTTTCTTTTTAATTAATCTCTTTATATTTTTTGATTTGAGAAAATAAATTTTGTTTTATAAGTGATACTGAGATGATCTTAGCCTTTCAGTTTCATAGCACAAATCATAAATTTTTAACCTACAAGATGGCTTACTGAGTCTTACCTTTTTAACTCTCTGTCTATATCTGACAAGTTTGGTTTCATCTAGTTTTCATGAGTTACAATAGTACACAAGTATATCTCATCAGGTAGTACACACACACATATATAAAATTATGTATCTGTAATTTTTGTGTTGGTCTATTTATCTGCTTATCTATTACTTGTCTGTAAAGTGTTTCCTTCCCTATGGTACCCATTGATCTGATAATGGTACCTGTTGATCTGTCAGATCTCCTATTAACAAACCCAATACACTTGATTGATAAAAGACATATACTCTATGTTGTTATTACTTAATCATTATAGTATTATTGTAATGTGTTTTGTTGTAAAATATCATGTCATATTGTAAAATCACTTTACATTTTGTATTACATAATGTTCCTTTTTTCAGACATTTATCTGATCCTGTGGGTGTCTTGCTGCCTCAACTCTCTCTCTATCTACAAGACAGCAATGACAATGACCAACATTTTTTGCCTTCACTCACACACCTCAATCAGTTAAACAATCCCTAACATAACATGTCTGTCTGTCAGTTGTCTGTTCATTTGTATGTTTCCTTACTTCTCCTCTCCCTCTCCATCATTTTATCTCATCTCCATTAGATAATATTGATATTATGGTCTACCTTTAGCAAAAGCCATTACACTTGGATGAGTAAGACATACTTATTATTATTCCTAGATATGGTATGACACTGTCTTAGTATAGCTTTAATGATCCTACTGAACAAGTGAATTTCTAGTGATAGTTTTATTATGATAATGTATGTCTTAATAGAGATAACATTAGAGGTATGAGGAGTTTTAATCAATAATGTAATAATTTTAGACTAATGGCATTGATTTAAGAGGAGGCTCATATATTTGTACAGAGTTATAAGAGTTACTTTCTAATGTAAGTACATTCATGTGTTAAGATGTATAGGCTGTATGGATTAAGACATTTGTAATTATGATTTATTAGCTATTGACTTCCTCAACTATAGGCCTGTAGTTGAGGACATCAACAGCTGATAATGTAGATGTACATGAACTTTATCAATGATTTAGAACTTTGATAATGTACATGTATATGTACTTTATTTAAAATGGATCATGGGCTATACCAAAGAAGATGAACAATTAAGATAATCATATCATGATACTAAATGACATGTTTATATTATTTACAGAGAAGCTAAGGTAACAGTGGATGGATAGTATGGATGAATGGATAGAAGACAGGTGGACTGATAGATGAATGGATGGATATACAGACAGATGAATGAACTGATAATTGACATAGACAGATAGATGGATAGATATAGGATCAATTGAGAGGTCTCCTTTAATTTCATTTTAATTTTAGTTCTCAATATTTATAAAATTACTAATTCTCCAATTATACAGTAAAGATATAACTAACCTAATAGAGTAGGTGATCAGACTAAAGAAGATATTGACACATAGAGGTATAACACACACGATAATGTACTTTTGAATTAAACCTCTAACTACTTGACAGGTAAATGAACATTGTATTATTAAATGGAGTCAGAAAGAGGTGTTTAGTCTTCTAATTCAGTTGTCTCTTATAATAGAATTAATATGTATAGGTAATAATACACTTATACATGTAAACTATATAGTTTATATAAACAATGAGTCCATTGACTCTTATCAGTTCTTATCCAGTAAATCATATATGCCCATAATTCTAAATAAGTCCATAGTTATTGTAATATCAATTGTTAAAGAAATAATGGTACATACCTATAAATTCCTAATATGGCTATAGAGTCAACTACTAAAATAACAATTAATAATGTGTATCTGCCCATAAATTCCAAGTAAGTATACAAAACCATAGAAAACAATATATATGTACATGTCCTTATGATGGTATCTCAGATAAACCATAAAAACACACCTGGCAAAATGTGTCAAAGGGAAGGAATAATGTATGATATTTGTACTCCCTCTAGACTACACTAATGATGTTCTATTTCATACTGATCTAATTATATTAGCTACATGAATAATTTAATAAACTATTACTTATAACACATAATAATTATACTCTCGTCTGTGTCTTCAATTCAGACATTACCTCAGCAGTCCAGTTGTCCACACCTCTAACAAGAGGAGAGGAAGTTGTTGATTTTCAAGTATTTGGTAAGTTTATTTTGTGTACTTACATATACATAACAATATTGAAAAAATATTAAAATCTAGCTTCAAACGTTTTTTGCTTAGGAATGAAAGTATGCACAGGCAGACCTAAGATTGTTTTAGACCACATTGTATGCATATTATATATATGTGTGTGTGTGTGTGTGTGTGTGTGTATGTTTGTTTTTAATGTTATTATTGTGTTGTTGTATATGGCTATTGATTGCTATAAATAATTAACTCCTGCCCAGACTCCCGACACACATAACCATAAATGAATTAATTTAATCTATTGCAATTAACTCCTGCACAGACTGCCAACACACATAACCACAAATGAATTAAATTTATTCTATTGCAAACACTATAACATCACTATTCAAAGCAAGTTAATAGTTACAAATATGGCTCTATATAGAGTCTTTAGCTTGTCGAGTTATCATTTGTAAAAGCCATGTGGTTTCAGTT
This sequence comes from Xestospongia muta, assembly GCA_963693285.1. Classification (NCBI taxonomy): domain Eukaryota; kingdom Metazoa; phylum Porifera; class Demospongiae; order Haplosclerida; family Petrosiidae; genus Xestospongia; species Xestospongia muta. Next base: position 7,162,594 of record OY848923.1, on the reverse strand, counting down.
TTAATTATTATTTTTCAGACTCTTCTAATACATATAGCAATCAGCATGATACAAAACATTTTCTATGAAATAACCCTGATCAATACTGCTGATATTCTCCACATTTTTAAAAAGATAACATAATACATCCATATATAGTTTTTACAAACAATGAGTCCATGGACTCAATGCTAATTATATTCTTTCCTTTCTGTATATACCTCTATATAGATTGTCCTAAACTTTCTGAAAGACCTACTGAGAAAGAAATAGTATTAGTACTTGAATCACTCATTGAATGGAAAATGTTTAGTTTGTTTCTGCCATAAGATGACACATTTATGTTTAACAAGATTGATATATTAATAGACTTTCAAGAATTTTCTGTCTTCTCAAAACAGCTCAATGTTGACCCTTTGTTATCTGAATTGTTATGATATATGCATATTGGAAAGAAGTAAAAAAATCTAAGGACTAAAATTAAAGATTATTGTTTTTAAGCTATTTATTCTGCAGACAGTTATTTTATATATTATGTTACAAAATTTTTGTTTATACTATACCTAATACTTTGTGCATTACATATACTCTTTTTCTAAACTTAAGCATTTATATGGTATGTGTAATGACTCATTTTTAGATGTTAATTCTCTGATCTTAATACAATATTGGTGTTGTTATTGGTAAATATTTGTAAGTCATCTTTATAGCACATATTCACACATAGATCACAAGTTTCTCGAATTGTCAAGTATTAGCAAGTCATAAAAAAATCCAAGTCATAACAATTTCTTGTGTACTTCCTCTAAATGTGTCATCAATTATTTGAAAACATGAATAGTATTATATGACAATTTGACCAAATTCATGTACAGCTGATAACATTTTAATTACACTGCGCGCTTATTATAATAATGTCACCTTTTTTAGATTCCACTCCGCCCATTCAGTGTTTATAAATACGATACGTACGCCATAGTTATTTGTATGCTGCACGTAAACGAACATGAAGATCTTCATTAGTTACAAACAAAAGGATAAAGATTTCGCTCGAGATTTGACGACAAAACTTCTAAAGGAGGACAATATTGACGAAGTTTTTAATTTTAAATCTGAGGAGTGTCTTCTTCCTGGTGTAGAGTGGCGCAATGATATTAGAAAGCATATAGGAGATTGTGATGTCCTAATTGCTGTAATAACGCAAGAATACCTTCAGTCTGACATGTGCTGCAAAGAGTTTATTGGTGCTTTCTATAGCAATAAGCGTGTTATCCCAATCATGATCGGTAAAGTACCGAACTTGAAGGAGTGCAATTTGAAAGATGAAATCAGTCAATTACAGCATATAATCTTTGAAGCTACTGCTCTGAATGCATATGAACGGTTACTACGAGGAATTAGAAGTGCATTATCTGGTAAGTCATTACTTATATAATTGACAGTATTTCATTTATATATTTATGTACAATCAATGAGCCTGGATCGATAGATTGAGTCAAACTTATTATTAACTTGCATTGATTTAATTTAATTGTTTTCCCTAGCACGAAGAAATTATTGTAAAAGCGATGCGTATATGTTGGCTTATGCACGACTTTGCCGCGTACTCATGTAGTGTATAAATAGAAAAAATAATTAAGCTAATAGGACTACATTGTGACTTACCAGGAAAGGCAATTAGCGGATTAATTATAACAAAGACTCTGCAGTCTAGTGTAACATAGACCGTTTGTCAGTCGATATATATAAAGGTGTTTTCAAAACTTGAGAATTCATTTTTAACTTTAATCTCCGGAATATATATGCCTCCTAGTGTTGGTTGGCATCAAAATATTGAAAGAAATATTGATGATTAATTTTGATTTCCTAACTCATTGCTGTAATCACACATGGTTATATTAATTCTCAAGTATGCTGCCAAGAGTTTATGCTCAGTACGTATAATCAAAAAAGCGTCATTCCAATCATCATTGGTTATAAAAATGACTAGCGATATTCTGAGCCATATGGCAAGGAACCCGCTCATCCATAAGGTGATCTATGTGGAAGTCACAGCTGGAGCAGTCTGAGCCTTAGATGCATATGACAGGCTACTAGTAAGACTTAGAATGTCTAGTAATGATTATATCTGACAGAATCTAAATTGTTTACATATATTATATATATAATATAGTAATGATTATCTGATGGTATCTAAATTGTTTGCATGTATTAATACATTGACTTTGATTTGTATATAGGTACATATACACAGGATGGACAAGGTGGAAGTGATAGTCTAGCACAAGTACCAGGTAATTCATTTGATTTGATTTGATTCATATGACAATACATCAGTTTTCTAATTTACACTGTATGTTGAAAAACATATTGAAAATTACATAATACTATGAATTCATGCTTTTTTGACTTAAGTAATCAAACTAGGGCCTATATAGAATACCTATAAATTAAGGCTGATCAAGTTTAGCCTAAATTTGAGTGCCTTAAACATTAAATTAATCTAAACACCAGGTAGAAATTGAAATACACATACCCTTGAGATTCCAAAAAATATTTAGGCTTGAAGTATAAAATTTTAATATTTTTTATTTAAAAGTTTATATTTACATTTATATTTTGTGTAGACCGGCCTTTGGAACCCCAAACTAGTTCTTTAGATCAGTACAAAGTATCAGTTGTTAACGTTTTTGATGAATCTTTTGCTAAACTTCAGTCAGTGCTGCTTGAACCTAATTTGGAGACTTTTACTGGGAAAATGTTCGCTGCTGGTCTGATAGGCTTTGGTGTTATAGATAAGAACGTTACAACTGTATATGGCCTTTTCATAACTGGAATTAATATGTGTAATAGTGTTGGGGAGATAAAAGACAAATGTGAAAAATTCACTGAGAGTCTTAAGGCTATTGGTGGACCAGCAAAAACTCTCGGAGAAGCAATTGAAAATCAGTTGCAATCGCTTAACATTTAGATATTACTTTTTTGTTATTGTGGTTTTCATTATATATGATGTTTTACTTTTAGGTAATTTTTTGGTAGATCTATTTTGTTAAGTATTGTTTTATTGTTATAGATGATCATGTTTATATGTGTCAATTTGTTTTCTTATAATAACACTAGGCCTTCTCTTATGTTGCTTTTTGATTTACACTTATTTTTGTACTATTTACACCCTGTTTTTATTTGATAATGGTGCCTGATTAAAATTATCCTTTAACTTTGAGTGCTTTATATAGCACTAATAGTCCTGTTGTTATACATGTAATTATTAGTGCTAGTATGTCTGTTTGGCCTATCTATCATTAAATTATCTATATTTATTCTACCATCCAAAGTTTTTTGTCTGTTCTTCATCTATCGATCCATCTGCTATAGCTGTACATCCATCGTCTGCCACACATATCTTTCTCCTTATTTTCAGATGATGCATTAGAATCAGCACCAGTTATAGCAGAATTTAGTAGTGGAGAGCGTAATTATAACTGTCTTTGGTCTACAATCTAGAGGTCTAGCCGCACTTCCTTTAAATTAAAACTAAACTATTTAGTTAAAAGTTAGTTATTTTGTAATCTAACTATGATTATGATTGTAATTGGAGTTCATGCATTATATTACTGCTAACATTGCTATTGTTAAACATGTTATCCTCTAACAAATGCACTTACATTGAATAATAAAACAATGAAATCGCAGTATAAGTCAATGCTTCTCAAGTGTGATACATCACCCTTCATTTGATAGGAGCAGCTGAAAAATCATGGTTGCTAAGAGGGATAAGGATTTGAGATACTACATACAGGCTGTTATGACTGTTTTCACTTCACCAGTCATGAAAAATAGAAATATGTGAATAGTTTAAAGTTAGACTTGAGTTACGTAAAAATATTTCATAAGTACAAAAGGATGTAAAAGTTAACAGATATTCTTGAGGATCTAGGTGAAGCAGCAAGTTGGAAGGGATCTTAATGAAAAACTGTACTGGTATGTGATGATGATAATGGCCAAATAATTTTAGCCATTATAATGTTATGTAGAAACAGGTCAAGAAATAGAGTCTAGTGTTTCATCTCCTGAAGACACTAAGAAAAGTAATGTAAAAATTCCCAACACATTGTTTGTGGAGCAGTAGGTTTCCTTTAACATGTGAGAGTCTATAAAAGGCTCACTAAGTCTACCAAAGCAATACGTCTACACAAACCTCAATAGCAATTATATTATAAACTATATTATTAAAGTATGATTCATTGATTTTGTTAATCATTTTATTGTATTGAAGAGTTACATTGACTGTTGATGAGATATACATTAATAGGAACATGTAAAGAGGGTCTTGACTTCAAACCATATTATTTACTTATCTTATATATCAATAGATAACGTTGTGAAGATAACTACACTCTTAACTATTGTACCACAAATGAGTATGAAAAAAGATTCTCAAGTTGTCGGTAAGTCATTTATAATCCTACTTTTCTAGCCTATATATTCATATGATTTGAATCCTTAAGCAATAAAGATTTATAAACTCTAAAGAGATAAATTATATTATATATATATACACCTGAATACTACATAATCATAGTACATACAATAAGTACATTGAATGTCCATTATTGTAGTTCTGTACAGCTTGTGTGGATTTGTGCTTTGTTCCTGTAGTGCTTGACTAACTTCAAATCTTGAAAGAATCTAATTATATCCAATTTAACATATATTATTTCATATCACTGGCTATACTGTGATCATCTCATATTATAATATGGTGGAATAAACAATATCAAAAAAGAACAAATTTGATACATACCTTATTAAAAGTGAATGAGAGGATGTAGGCATGGCAATACCAAAAGGAAAGAAACAAAGTTGGGATTAATACACAAATCCATACCAAAATGTCTATATAAGTAGCCAAACATTGTAATGTTAATAAGAAAGAGCTGTTTTGAGGTACAATTTAAATATTGAAAATAAGTACAGTCTTTCAGGACTAAATAAAAATCCTATCATACTAATATTACTGAATAGTTTTTCAGTGGCATATATCCGCTAAATAAATATAAAAATGATACTGGCAATATCAATTAACATATGTCTTGGATTACCAGTCAGCTTGTGTTTTGTGTGCATGACCTTGACAACTTATAACTAATAATGATTCAAAGATTCAGAGTCAATTATTACTTGAATTTCAGACTTTAGTTAGTCCGGTACTTCCTTCAGCAAGAAAGATAAGTAGTTGACACATACTATAGATAACTATATTACCTATGGTTGTGGACATAATGCAGACCACAGAGATCCTAAAGTACATTATTGACTATAAATGATGTAATCTGATTGGCTGATTACTCTTATATTGTATTTATATTATAAATTATTGTTGATAAAGGTATAGCATTGAATAATAAATTTATAGAATATTCTAATTGACTAGCTTGTATTGATACATGGTAATAGTTTAAGAGCCAGAACTTTGTTCCCAATAAGTTGTCCCTTGACATCATCTATAATAGTTTACCAAGGAACATGACTTTAACATTTTCTCCACCCATTTCTGAAGGAAAACATCAAGCCTGTCTTGGTTAGACATGCTTGATTCAGTCAGACTTTGAGAGGTCATTGAAATCCACAAAGGAAAGCTCTAAAAGGTAGACTTGTAACTATATGTTTTTTTTTCTATAGGCACAACTTCAGTTGGTTCTTCTTGTGTTTGTAGCAAAGAGCAAAATGACAGCACAAAAAAAGTATGTGAAACTTAATAAAAATATTATAATGAGCCCATAACTTTACAAAGGAGGAATGAGTGCATGACTACATGGACAGTATTGAGACAAGATAACCATATAAGGAAATGTTTAATTGTTTCACAAAGTAGTTAATCATATTCATAATTGTCAGGTGCCAAGTATGGTCACTACTGTGTTTGTCTAATCACTAAATTGTTAGTTGCTCACTCCTTTATGAGGCTATTGGTTCTTGATAATAAATACAATCAAGGGTAACTATTTTGAAAAGTGTGTCTGGATCATGAATCTATGATAAAAGATAAAGAGTGTGTATCTAGCTATAGCCATCATAATGATTGAAGACATCTCTTAATGTTCCATGATGTTTTCTTGATTGCTACAAGTTCTAAGTCTATCAGACTTAGGATACAGTTATTTGTGTCTGAGCATTATATATCAAAGAAGTGATATTGTTTTAAGTAAATAGAATGGTCAATGTTTTATTGGCTAAAACATTTTTATATTTATATGCCTAAAACTTCAGAAGTAATTATTTAATCAACAATGTTTACTATTGTATGTCTTTATAACATGTAACATTATTATCTCTTGAATATTCTATTTACATTTAGAAAATAACATTCAGTTGATACTTGACAAGAAACCTTATAAAAACGTTGTAAATGTTTTAACCAAGAATGCAGATGAGTACAGAAACTCGCTGTTGCACTTGTCGTTGACAGGGGGTTTGTTAAGGGGTTAAGTGGTGATAATATAATATAGTTGTGAGAGAGATTAGACTTTACAAGGTAGAAGTATACCTTGCCTATATTGTTTATATAAGATTTATCAAACAATTAACTTGGAGTATAGTCATAGTCATGAGGCACCTAGCTGTTTCTTTCTGAATCTATTGACTTCTCTGTCAACTCTATATTCAATATTTGCAAACTCTAGTATCTTGCTCCAAAATAGCACCATTAAGTAACTACAGCAATACCAAGAACAAAATATATTAATATCGATAACTTTATGATACTATTTTATCTGTCATATGGTTTCCTCGCAAGAGATATTAAAACAAAACCTCCAAGAGGGGTATGTTGTCATCACGATTATCAAGATGACCTAAATGGGTTCTCTTAGAGTTGTAAAACTGTATTCAAGTCTCTCCTTTTAATTGGGACCCAGTTTTACATCACCACAGTACTGGTATAGCAAGTCATCCTATACAAGCAATAGAAAGAATAATTGGGCAAGAGAGGGAACAATTTGGGAGAACGTCTCAACTGAATGATTGTTGAATATGGTGGCAGCTGCTATGAATCTACTTACAAACAAGACACTAATTACTTTTGAAGATAGTGATCATAAAATTTCAAGTCATAGCAGTTTAGTGGAAGATTAATCCAGCTCTATACAAGCGACAACCACAGTTTCAGTGAAGAAGGTTTCTGAGGTACAACTTGATCCTTCATTTTATTCAGAAAAAATTATAAAGGAAATTTAAAAAGAAGTGTTTGGTGAGCTCTACCAGTCAACATGGATATATCTTGTTGATAGTGGTGGTCAACCACACTTTGCTGATGTATCTCGAGCTTTTATTCATTCTAATACAGTTTATTACATTGCAATAAAACTAACTGATAAGTTATCAAACAGACCTCCATTTCTCTATTCCTTAGAGGGCAAGCCACTCAGTAATCCTAACGCTGACCTTTGTATGACCAACTTACAACTTATCGAACATTTTGTTCGTTCCATAGTATCATCAAAATCTTCCAAAACAGGTGCTAAATCCTTGATCTGTATCATCGGTACATGTTCTGATCTGTATTGCTCTGAAAGGTCAAAGATGGAGTCCATTACAGAAAAAAACAACTTGTATACAGCTGAGTTAAAAGAATTTTGTGAACATTTAGTTTTTTTTAAAGAACTCTCTGGTCAGCTGATTTGTCCTGTCAATAACATATGCAAAGGACGAGAACATTCCATTTTTTCTTTAAGACTAAGGAAAAGCATAACAGGTCTTATAAAGAGAATGGAGATACAAGTATCTATCTGATGGTTTGTATTTGAGATTATGATGAAAGACAAGGTGTCAAAAGAAGGAATAATATCATTAGATGAATGTCACCACATCAGTAAAAACTTAGGTATGAATGAACGTGATCTAACAGAATGTTTGAAGTACTTCGATTCATTGTCTTTGGTCCTTTATTTTCCTAATGTACCTGATCAGGTTATATTCACCAATCCTCAGTACCTGCTCGACATGCTTTCAACTCTGATAAGCATATGTGTGTAAAATATTAACCCTTGTGCAGTGACTGCTGACGCACATAGCAACCAATAAATAAACTTAAGCAAATCCCTACCATCTTCAGTAAGGGAGTATACTACTGCCTAATGTAATTGATTTTAGTTTAAAGAAGAATTTTACATTTTAATGCCAAAGTCAGGTCTAAACACAGCAGTACATGTAATGATACATAATGGTAACTGAATGATACCATGTAAGTTAAAAAGTTGGATACAGACCTGTGTCATTTCATGTCAAGTAGACAGGACTTATAGTTAATTGGATTATAATGTTTGTATTAAGAAACCTATATATTTTATCTTTGTAATATCTTTAATATCAAAATATTAGGTGGTATTGCTGAGGAACGTGTATCTACTTCACTAGAGATACTCTTGGATCAACAACCAGACTTAAAAGAACTAACTACACATGCTAGAACTGCTCAGTGGTATCAGTTGGGTGTGCAACTAGAACTGGATAGTGTAGATCTAGATGGATGTACTGACTTGACAAGAATGTATCAGTTATGGATTCAACAGAAACCTGAAATGGCAACTAGAAGGAATTTGTTAACTGCTTTACGATCTATTAGAGAGAATAATGTCGCTAGAAAGTATGAAAATTATCTAAGAACAATGGTTAGTTAATCCAATATTCAATTCAAACTTTGTATACCCTAGCCACCCAACATATGGTCTACAGTATGTACCATAGTATATCTAGATGGACTAAATAAACAAATCTGATTGGTCAGTACAGGGCTTATAGCCTAGGGTATAGGATTTAGTATGTGTTTAAGGATATCCATCTAATCAAATTCTTCTTATATAGCCTCTGTGGGACAGTCCTAAACTGCCACTTACAAACATTTACTGACACTACCACACCATTATGGTTAAACTATCACTTAATATGTTAACAGTATTTGTCACTAGTATTATTCACAAGAAATAAAGCTCTGATTAATTGATTATTATGTTTTCAGACAATCCTGTACTCTATTTTATTCTAAATTACTTATTAAGTTCACATACAGTATCACCATGACAATTGCTAGCTAACATCACTCAATGTAATTCAGCTACTACTGTGGTCAAGGGTTCTGAACTTTAGTACATATTTAGTTAGTATAGTATTAATTTTGTTTATCATTGAAGTTTCCATAATAACATTATTAACTTGAAAAGCTAACCCTATAATTAGTATTGTTTATTTTAGTAGTTAACTTTTAAATCATTTTGTACAGATAACAGAGAATGAAGGCACTCTAGAGATTACAAAGAGTGTTACTAATCTAGATGTAACAGTACTAAGTGGTAAGTATGTACATATTATTTACATGTATATTCTAGTAATTGTCTACTTGTTTCATTTTAACTATAACTGAACATGATCATTACACATGTGGCTATTGCTAGTTACATTAATAGGAAGATGTAAAGAGGTTTTTGACTTCGAACCTTATTTATTTATCTTATATATCTATAGATAATTTCTGCATACCTAGCTTATAACTTAGTCTTTGATCTTATTCACCTTCACACTGCTCTAGATGTCTTATGCACATCTTTTAATTGTTTTATACTCTTTCAAAGAAGTATATTATACAATGCAAATTATTACAATGATATAATACTAGTTGATATACTGATATTACATTCTTTTTATTATTCTAGACACAAGTACTCCAGCTATTATACCAGTCAGTCAAGACAATAAATCTATTTTATCACCAAGTATTGGTATGTTGGTATTGTTAAGGAACCATATAAACGATTAATAGTTAGACCATGGCTTTAGTAATCATAAATTATATTCATTGGTAGTAATATAAGCAAGCATATATTACTAAATCATGAATAATAAAATAGGATTCACATATTACAATCATTGTGGTTTTCTGTTAATATTTTACATTACTATAGAAGAGGATAAGACAGAAGATGAAAATGGTATGAGACAAAGAGGCCAGCAAAAACTATCTAAAGCTGACAGTCAAGAAAAGAGGCAAGAAAGTATGTGATACTCTTTATTTATTTAAATTATGCTATGCAGATGGACACTCAATGCTATGTTGATGTTTTTTTCCATAGATAAGTTTTGTTGTATAATTCAATAGCTACTTGGACGTCATTTGATAAGAGTATTCAACTATTATGAATAAAGTCTCCAGAAACTCTCCATAGATGGACTTATTAATTTTAGATCACATTTTTACTAAGAAGTTAACCTTATTCTCAGGGCACTCTAAACAATATAATACATTTATTTCTATTTGTATATTTTATATTCTCCTAAAATAATTTTAATTCAGTGGCTAATTAATATTAATTAATTACTAATTTTTGGTTAACTTTTTAAAATGTTGTTTGTTACATTTGTGTCAACATTGATAATAACTAATTATGTTGTTGAATTTTATTGAGGGTTTGTATAAGAGATAATGTGCTGTCAATTTGTTTTTAGTCTTCTAAAATCTTGTTATATCCAGGTACTGTATTTAATATATTATGTGTACTGTATAAATATTCCTGTATACATGTGGGCCTATTACATCTGGATCCTCAACTTCTCTTCTTAACTCACTCTACTATATCGATCACTACTTCACTTAAATACCTCAGTCTGTAAAATAAACATATATAAGTGTTTGTATACAATATAATATTGTGTAAATGTGATATAATGTAGTATAAATTCTAAGTGTATTTCAATGTAATGCTTTTTTTACTCTGTTGATTGTGTTCCTTTTTTATGTTGCTGTGAATACATGTGATCTGAATGTTCACATAACAATATAATAGTTTGTAAGTGTGATATGATGTAGTATAAATTCTAAGTGTATTTCAATATAATGCTTTTTTTCTATTGATTTTATTCCATTTTTATGTTACTATGATTACTTGTAATCTGAACGTTCGCATTACAATATAATAGTTTGTAAGTGTGATATAATGTAGTATAAATTCTAAGTGTATTTCAATGTAATACTTTTTTACTCTATTGATTTTATTCCATTTTTATGCTGCTGTGATGAATACATGTGATCCGAATGTTCACATTACAATATAATAGTTTGTAAGTGTGATATAATGTAGTATAAATTCTAAGTGTATTTCAATATAATGCTTTTTTACTCTATTGATTTTATTCCATTTTTATGTTACTGTGATTACTTGTGATCTGAATGCTTCCTTTACAATATAATAGTTTGTACGTGTTCTAGTTAACACTTGTACATGTGTTTTGCTATTATGGTAAAGAAGATATTTCTTGTATTTATTCTATCTAAAATATGAATAAGCATTAAATTTTGTTTCAAGTCTTTTCTTTGAAGGCGTGAGTTCATTGTGTTTGCATGGGATTCTAGCACATTCTCTGCAATACTAAGAATTAGTAATTTTATTATGATCATATAGTACTGTCTATCGTCAAATTTATATTTATAATAGTTTGCCTATATAATGTGTTTTTGCAAAATGAGTCATTGTTGTATGAATTATTAAGAGTAGTTTGTTAGTATTAGAGTGATTATTATGATAAAGATAATGTTGTCTTAGTTTGTAATGTTACTAGTATAGTGATACAATACATATACAATAGTGTTTCTGTAGATAATTTGTATACAACAACATTATGATTACATAACATGATTCTTAAGTCTACTATGTCCATGACTCATGAAAATGTTAGGAATTGTGATTTGATTCGCTTTTTATTTGCAAAGTATTGTGTCATAAGAGATGGTGTTCTGCTGTCAACATGTCAGTTTTTGTTGTTTTCTTTTTCAACAATTCTTGTTTTGGAAAGTGAGTATTATTACTTATTGCTCATTCATCTGTCAACACTAACTTGAGTATTACTTATTTTTACTATTTGGTGTACATCAAAGTGTTATACTCATCTCTCTCTTCAATAGAAAAACTAACATAGAATTCCAAGATTATTCATGCAGTATTCAGTTGACTACAGGTCGATAATATAGTATTGAATGTAAAAGTGATGACTTCTCTAATACACCATGGACAGTGAATGGTGTTGGAGTAACTGTAGACAACAATCCTCCTAATACTGGATCCTTAGTATATTACACAGGTATGACATTGCTGATCGTACACTTGTGTTTCAAAATTTTCAAAGTAATATGGCTGGTAATTATACATGTACATCAACAAGTGGCTCACATACTTTGGAAATTACTGAAGGTCAGTTTTGTAGCTAATCATATTATCAGTTTAGCTATATAGTTGTCTAAAAAAATTAATTTGGGTTATAGACAATACTCTTATTAACAACATGTACAGATATATATTAGGTACATGTATATAACCTGTGACTGTCAACTTAATAACACATATTAATAAAATAATTAGGGAAAATTCAGATTCCCGTTAGGGAAAATTCAGGAGAAATTCAGATTGTGAAGATCAACTCTGTCTCTTTCATGCATTGCTTTGCCAGATTAGAATTGCAAGAGACATGACTTCATTCGGTGAGTTAATGTGATAAAGTTGGTAGAAGATATAGATAAGAATAAGAATGATGATAAAATAGAGACAAATTATACTAGTGATTCGCCCCTTTACTAACATCCATTTTCATGTATGATGTGAGGTCAGGAGAAGGCGTTAGGTGTAGTAAGTGTAAATTTAGGTCTAGTCTATCGAGCTAAATTTGAAACATGTAACATTAAGCTTAATATCTATCTATTTACCAATGGATGGTCTTCACTTGACTGACAGACCTACTGAAGCAGGGCTATTGGAAATGCTTGACTCATTGGTTGAATGGAAGAAGTTTGGTTTTTTCTTACCAGGCATAACAGATCCAGATCTAAAGAAAATTGAAAAGGATTACTCATCAGTAGATGACCAAAAAATGGCTCTCTTCTCAAAATGGCTTAGGGTTGATCCACATGCTACCTGGTATAAAGTAATTGAAGCTCTGAAGAAAGCAAAGGAAAACTTTCTAGTTGACAAAATAGAAAGAAAGTTTTTAAAAAGTTTGTTTTTAATAATGTTTTTGAAGCATTTGATTAATGTGGAACATTAGCAACTTAGCTAGAGAATGTACTCAATAAATGGGTTAGCATGTGAACTTGCTCCCAAAATAAATGACTAAACTGTCATCTACAAAATAGATTGCATGTTATTATTGTCTTTGCAGACCTCTTGCTAGGAAGCCAAGTTAACAAGCCATGCAGTTAGGTTTAAAATTGAAGATTTATATTCAGGAACCTATTATTAAAATGGACTATCTAACCTGCTCTGTACAATACTGAGCCCAATGCTTGTGAATTAGCTGAAGAGTTCACAACCTTAGAAATCTCGTTATAAATATGTTTAAACCCAAATTCATAATTATCTCAGCATAAAGAGTTTAAAACATCCTACATTTTTAGTTTGAAATTACAGACTCCTTTTAGGAAGTCCCAACTATGTCATGTAACATAATATTGAACCATTCAGTTATACTTTTAAGAATATTTTATAGTTATATATATGTGTATATTAAATAGATGAACCAAATCCTGAAGATGTATTTCAAGAACACTTTGCTGACCTCATTGACTCAATTGGATCAGAAGCTATCTTGGAGAGAGTGATTGCTAAATTATTTGCTCATCGTCTGATTATAAAGGAAGAATATGATGACATTACTACAACTCCAAGTTACTCAGCTTATGTCAAAGGCAGGAAAGTTGTACGTGAACTACACAGACAGATACAGTCCAGTAAAGAACCAAAGCAAACATTAGTGAAGATTTGTGATGTACTACTTAACATTGATGATCAGGGGTTAAAGAATATTGCTACCAAAATCAAATATGGTATGTAACAACTTTGCATTGGTAAATATTAATTTATTATTAGAGTGTTTTGACAAGATAGTAATTGTGATTATTTTTAAAAGAAAGACTGAGAAGTCTGTACAATAATTATATAGTCATGATGCAATTAAAAACAATAGAAGTCCCTTTAATGTCATATGCATACAAAATTTGGCCAGTAGACTTAAAAGTTAGGTTTAAGGCTCTGTGTATGTTATAAGTAACATAAACACTATAAAGGTTTTTGTCAATTTAATGATCTTGTGAAAGGATAAATTAAAATGTATACATAATTACCAACAAAATGAGACTCAGAACATATATTGAAAATATATTTTACCTATTGATATTCAAAGTAATGGCAAGTGTCAAACATTACATCTAGAATATTAGATTCCATATAAGATATTCCATTCTAATATCTAAGATTATACAAATTCATTATATCTTCTCATTGTGGTTTATTTATAGATATTGGTGAGGTGAATGAAGCCATGCAATATAGTAGAGACGAGAACACTCATTCTTTTGGTGAGTTATTAATAACTAGGACATCTACCTGGCTTTATTGGTTTATATATTTTGTACTGCACACTGTAAATGTTAACCAGTTATTTTAACAATAAATATTTTCTGTAAATTACTATGGAATCATAAGTCATGTGATTCACTCACTATATAATTTGTTGGTATGGCATACTATTACAAAGCAACAATTTATATAGTGAGCAATTCACCAAAAGTTTGAATTCCATAGTATTCTACTGATGTAAGGTACAAATTAGTTTGTTAAGGTAACATGTATTATTTTTTATAGTGCAGACATAAACACAATGTCCACTGCCCCAGAGCACACTGTAATGATAGAATTTTTATATCAATTGCTTACTTTATGATGATAGTGTGATGACCATCTGCAAATTGATGTTTCTAAATAGCTTCTATATAGCTTCTGACTGAACTATATTACTGCACAATTATATACTTTAGTCAATTGTCGCTCATAGTGTGTTATATATTATTTATTTTTCTCATAGTCTCCCAAACAGTCAAACAACCTTTGCCTAGAGGTTATGTCAAATCACATGAACCAACAAGTAAGCTTATTGAATGACAAAAACAAAATAACTGATGTACTCATATAAATTATTAGAAGTGTCTACAAAAATAACATCTGTACAACCTTTGCCTAAGGATGAGTCCAGATCATATGAAGCAATGAGTGAGTTTACTATAAAGTAATAATAAAACTAACTAATGTATAATTCTCTTCTGATAAATTATTAGGAGTACCTACAGACAGAATATCTAGACGACCTTTGTCTAATGATGAGTTCAGATCACATGGATCTACAAGTAAATATATTGTATAATAAACTAACTAACCTACTTATATAATTATCAGGAATATCTACAGATGGAACATCTGGACAATCTTTGCCTGAAGATAAGCCCTCATCACATGAACCATTAAGTAAATATCCTGTATTATAATAAAACACAGGCTAATTAATGTACAATTCTTTACTCATAATTATCAGGAATATCTACAGATGGAACATTTGGACAACCTTTGCCTAGAGACATGTCCAAATTGCATGAACAATCGAGTAAGTATACTATATTATAATAAAACACAGGCTAATTAATGTACAATTCTGTACTCATAATTATCAGGAATATCTACAGAAGGAACGTCTGGACAATCTTTGCCTGAAGATAAGCCCTCATCACATGAACCATCGAGTAAGTATACTGTATTATAATAAAACACAGGCTAATTAATGTACAATTCTGTACTCGTAATTATCAGGAATATCTACAGACGGAACATCTGGACAATCTTTGCATGAACATAAGCCCTCATCACATGAACCATCGAGTAAATATACTATATTATAATAAAACACAGGCTAATTAATGTACAATTCTGTACTCATAATTATCAGGAATATCTACAGATGGAATATCTGGACAATCTTTGCCTGAAAATAAGCCCTCATCACACGAACCATCAAGTGAATATACTATATTATAATAAAACATAGAGTAACTAATATACAATTCTTTACTCATAATTATCAGGAATATCTACAGATGGAATATCTGGACAGTCATTGTCTAGTGATGAGCAGATGTCATCACGTCAAGTGATAGGTAATTATATGTAACTATGAAAATAGTTGTGGAAACATTGACTTAATTTTTTTAATAATATGTTTTGAGTAAATATACAGCACAAATGCATATTTTTCAACACAAAATGTTTTTATATACAAACTTTAAAATTAATCAGTAACATAATTTGTAAAAGTGATTCAGTTTTTAAATTTATTTTCTTCTTTTTTTAGCTGATACCTCAAGTGTTGAGATGGCAATGTCCAAATCTGGACAACTTCAGCCAAGTATGTTTAATTTAATCTCAAGATTGGTTTGGTATGTGTATGCATGTCTATTTTAATGCCTGTTACCTTTATCTATGTACTTATCAACCAAATAAGATTCAAGATATAGCAAATAAACCTACTCAATAACCATTAATTTATTTTTATGGTTAATTAGTCCATTGGGTTTTGGTATAAAGGTTCCAATAGTCCACCGATAAAAAAAATTGTACTGAGATAACTTTTTGGAAATTTACATGGAACAATCATCATTACCAGATTTGTATCTGTAAATAGATGTTTACTGATAGGAATATTGTTTCTTTCCAGATGCAAAAGGAATAATCTTTAAAGAAAAAGACCGTATTGGTATAGGAAGTCAAGGCACTGTTGTTTACAAGTGAGTTAAAAGTTACACCTTTGACAAAGATAGGGATATGGTGCGTTTACTATATAATTAATTGATCTTATATGTAGGGGCTCTTTTCAATCAAGACCTGTTGCTGTTAAGAAAGTTATGTCTGAGCACTATGAACTTGTTGAAAGAGAAGTCAGTAGATAAATCAATTAATAGTGAAACTTTTTGCTATAACACATTCCATTAGATAAAGACATTACAGGATACTTATAGGCATAAAAATGTTGTGCACTATTTTTATACGGTAAGGATAACAAAATACACCTTAATATTAATTATTCTATAGGAAGAATATGGTGGCTTTCATTATATAGCTCTGGAACTATGCCAATGTACACTGTTTGAGGTCAGAGTACCTTAATTATTGGTACTTTATGTCTAGGTAATTTTGTAACTTGGGAATAATTTTATTTTATACTTTGGAAGAGTTGATATTAATTCTTAGCTTGTAGTGGTTTTGTGCTACATGTTTGAAATTATTAAGGCAAACAGACGATGTGTTGTTACCAGCCATATTAAACGTATGAACTTAAACTTATTATTATATTGAACTTAAGAATAATGTGTTATGTACATGTCATTTGTAGAATCATTTTTAGTGAGGTAAGGTCTATATCTTTTAGTTAATGACCAAAATGGCTTTTATGATAATCTATTACATAGCATGCCAATTTTACAGCTATATATAGCAATACTAATAGATGTGACTTAAATTATATTTATGTTGGTGGAGCCAAATTTAAACATAAAATTATGAATGTATGTTATATTATAGTATGCAAATGGCACTGAACTACAACGTGCCAATGGAAAAGAAATTCTGTTTGGAGCAATGTCTGGAGTAAATCATTTGCACACACTCAAAATAAGTGAGTTATATTGGGAATTAACTACATATATAAATCAATATGTGTTCCTACTTGTGGTCTGTCTGTTTGTCTCTCTCTCTCTCTCTCTCTCTCTCTCTCTCTCTCTCTCTCTCTCTCTCTCTCTCTCTCTCTCTCTCTCTCTCTCTCTCTCTCTCTCTCTCTCTCTCTCTCTCTCTCTCTCTCTCTCTCTCTCTCTCTCTCTCTCTCTCTCTCTCTCTCTCTCTCTCTCTCTCTCTCTCTCTCTCTCTCTCTCTCTCTCTCTCTCTCTCTCTCTCTCTCTCTCTCTCTCTCTCTCTCTCTCTCTCTCTCTCTATATATATATATATATATATATATATATATATATATATCAGTTCACAGAGATCTGAAACCCCAAAATATCCTTCTGAGAGTGACTTCATTAAATGAAGTCATACCTGTCATCTCAGACTTTGGTCTCTGTCGTAAAATACCTGCTGATCAAAGCCATATCTCAACTAAGTATGGTATGGCAGGAACATTTGGATGGACTGCCCCAGAATTATCTGAAGATAAGTCAAAAGTGGTAAGTGCTTATTACCTTGAGATGTAACAATATAACAAAATTATTGCAAAATTGTGTGTAATGGTAATACTGAAAAGTGATTAATAGCCAAGAGAGAGTATTCTAAATCTACATACTTGACACTTCATCAATTCCCACTGTTGAAGCACTCACGGTATCATTAGTTTCTGAATGCGCTGGCAGTGAGAGGACAAAGTGTAATTTCATTCATCATATTTGATTCTTACATACAATGATAATATAGAATGGAATAAATCAAGTTTTGTCTGCCTGACACACAATGTATGTGATAAAATTGACAACAATGACCACAATAATACTTCTGGCATGACATATCTATGGTGTGCCGTCAGACTAGTGTCAAAATTATTGTTGCAATAATGTAAGTGGCTTTATTAGAACAAGTTGCAAGTAGTGGTACTATACTTTAAGGTTTAGAAATGTTTATGGTGGACGAGGTTAAGGAATAGTGTAAAAGTAGTATAACTAACTCCTACATTATCACAACAAAGCACATTCCATACATGTCAGAACATTGCTGTGTGGGTATTGTGTAGAAAATTTTGTGCTTTGGTTTGTCTGTGACACTTATTGTTATTCCACATTTAGATTTTTTTGTATTTACTTATATTAGACATAAGCCTTCATATATCTCTTATAACCAGTTTTTCATACAGGTTATAAACTCCATAAATTTATACAATTTTAAAAAATTATTATATATTCATTCTTGTTTTTAGACGCCAGCTGTGGATATTTTTGCTATGGGTTGTATAATTTATTTTGTCCTGTCTCACTGCAAGCATCCATTTGGTCTACCTAATAGACGAGCCGCTAACATTGAAGATGGAAAATTCGACCTCTCAGATCTTGAGGGAGAAGATAAATTCACAGCAAAAGACCTAATCGTGGCCATGATCAACAATGACTACAATTTGAGGTATGACTTTACTAAATAGAAGGATGTAATAAAAAGGATTAATATATAAAAATGTAAAATTCCTAATTGTTGTGATGTTATTGCAAATATTATGGTATCATGTAAAGTACATGTATATAGTCTACTTGTGATAGAATATCAATTTGCTATTTATTCTGTTTACCTAACTAGTTGTTTTGATATGTGAAAACAAAAACACTAGTCTGTGATGTTATAGACATCATGTTGACTTTGTTATTTATGTTAAATGAAGAAGTGAAATAGAAGCATCTTTATATTAACTTTTAAAAATTTATTTTTTTATAAAAAGATATTGTCATTCATAGGACTCACTCAACAGAGGTTTTAAATCATTGCCTTAAATGAAATCAAAAATTTCTGTGTGATATTTTCTTGGAATCAGAATTATCAATAATTGATAAATAAATTAATAATAATAATTAATAAAGGATAGTGTTTATAGATCATTATCAAAAGTCTATGCTGTTTGTCTAATTTACTCCTATCATTTCCATCTATTTTTCTGGAACATCCCTTATTTATTTCCTCTTGTCTGTCATTCACTCGTGCAAAGACCAACATGCCTATGCATGCTCCTCAAAATGGCTCCTTAAATAACAATTTCACTAATGGAAATAGAGTCAGCAGTGGCAAGGGAAAACTGCAAATTTCTTTAATATTTCTAAATTCTATAATATCACATAAAGTGCTCTATTTGATGATGTTTGTATAAAAACATTAATGAGTATTTACTTGCCATTTTATAGACCTTCCTCTGGAGAAGTATTAGCACATTGTTTGTTTTGGCCAAAAAAAAAGCAATTAGAATTCTTTAGTGAAGTCCATAAGTGGATACAATCGGCCAGAAAGAAACAACCTCCTGAGTCTATTACTGTGGATGACCTTGAAGTTGGAGTGGAAAATGTGTTTAAGAATGAATGGATAGACAATATTGATGTGGAACTAAAGCAAGGTATGACCACCTGGTATCATTAATCAATGTTATACCATTCATAGAGAAAGGGAGAGATTTCACACACATACACGCCCACACGCACACAGACACACACGCACACATACACACACATACACACACACAATAGTATGAAGGATAAGATACATACCCATAACATGCACTGATTTTGTCTGTGTTTGCCTATGTTTATTTGAGTGCTGCTATATTTTTAAAGTAATGCTAACTTTTACAACACTGAGATTTATTATAGCTTGATATAGTTTTCTTTAACTTGATAGACAAACCCCCTCATCAAAGAATAATTATTAGACTCACTATTAACTAATCTAAGACTTACGTATAATAATATTATCAATTTCATGACACTGATTTTAATGTGAACATTATTGTTATTCCAACCTTTCTTTTCCATGACTATATAAATATGTCATAAACACATGCATGGTCTCAAAAGTGTTACTCACAAGATTTCTTTATCACATATGCAGCTCAATACTTGTGCTTGTTTAGTTAGTATGACATTTATACGATGTAGTTCTTTATCCCTATAGATCTTGAAAAAAATCATGGTAATTACCCATATCAAGGTGACAAATTACGAGAATTACTGAGAGCAATTAGAAATAAAGTTAGCCATTTATGCAAAAACTGCTTGCTGTTCATATATATTTGTCTCTCTAGTCTGAACATTATGACCAACTACCAGAAAATCTAAAAACCAAACTAGGTCCTATTCCTGAAGGCTTTGTGACATACTTCACTTCTCGTTTTCCACATCTTCTCATTTATACATACAATATTATGAAGATGGAACCAAACTTTAAGAAAGATCATCCTGACTTCTTCTAGACATGATTTCTAGGACTTTTTTATTATGATAATAATCATTAAGCCTTTTATCTTTTTTTGTAATTTTAGCTATTTTCTTTATATTTTTGATTTGAGAAAACACATTTTGTTTTATAAGTGATGATACTGAGATGATCTTAACCTTTCAGTTTCAAAGCCACTAATTTTGTATATTTAACCTACAAGATGGTTCATCAAATATTTCCTTTTAACCCTCTCTCTTTGTATCTAGTAAGTACGTTTTTATCTTGAATCACGATAGTACACAAGTATTTTATCAGGTAGTGTATGTATGTGTGTGTGTGTGTGTGTGTGTGTGTAATTCTTGTGTTATATCCACTGATCTGATAATACTGTTGATCTACCAGATCTGTTTTTAGTAAAAGCTACACTTAAATGTTAAAGACACTTACTCTATGTTATTATTACTTAATCATTATTGAGGATTATTGTAATATGTTTGTAAAATGTCACGTCATATTGTAAATATCACAACACACATTTTGTATTATATCATAATCTTTTTAAAGACGTTTATACACACACTTACACACAAATACATCTACCTTCACAACAACATATCACTCACAAACTTTAATCTGTAGAACAATACATACTGTCTGTCTGTCTGTCAGTAGTCTGTTTATCTATATGTATTTCTACTTTCCCTCTCCCTCCCTATTTTTTTGTCTAGTTTCCATCAGATAATGATGATTTATATAGCAAAAACCATTACAATTGAACAAGTAAGACTCTCTCTTATTCCCACTCTTCCTCCTCTAGTTTCCATCAGAAATGTTGATTTATCTGGTCTACTTTTAGCAAAAGCCTTTACACTAGAACTAATAAGACCCAGTCCTTTTCGTATTATTCCTAGATATAATATGACACTGTTTTTATAGGATGATGAATTAGGTCCAGAGTTTATGATATCAGAGTCAGAAGTCAATAGAATATTCTGTAGTTCCACTATAGCTTGTAATGGTTCTATTGAACAAGTGAGTGTCTAATGATAGTTGTATTATGACAATGTATATCTTAATATTAGCAAAAACATATAGATGAAGTAAGAGTTTTAATCAATAATGTATTGATTTAGACTAATGGCATTGATTTGAGAGGAGTCTATATGTATATTTGTACAAAGTTACAAGAAGAGAATCCACACTTTACCTTTACAATATAATGTAAGTACATGCATGTGTGTAGATGTATAGGCCATATGAATTAAGCATTCTTAATAATGATTTATCAGCTATTGACTTCTTCAACTAGAGGCCTATATATGGTTGAAGAAATCAGTAGCTAATTTTGATAAAGTATATATTAAAGCCCTTGAGCTGTGATAATGTATATGTATATGTACGCTATTATTTTGAACTTTATTTAGGATGGATCTTGGGCTATTTCAAAGGAGATAAACAATATATCATGATACTAAAGGGCACCTTTATATTACCTGCAGAGAAGCTAAGGTAATAGTGGATGGATGGAGGAGAATGGACTGATGAATGGATAGATAGACAGAAAGATAGATGGACTATATATGTGTGTGTCTGTGTATGTACATCTAAAAGGAAGTACATTGTTCATTAAGAAACCATTATGTTATTTCAAGCAAGTCTCAGTTATCATAGTTACTATACTACAATATATAAGATAATATAATATTAAGTTATCTATGAAGCCCAAAAATTACTGTACCTAGTCTAACACATGTGATTTAAACTAACAAAGAAATCAAAAAAGTAATATTTGTAGTATGTATTGAAGCAGTGAGCAAGAGATAAAGTAGATGAAATAGATAATATGGTCTGCCATATCAGCAAGCTCTATAGTATACGTATCTATACTGTCGACATCAAATGCATGCATGATAAACAGGTTCATGTTACAGTTTTTTATTAGTTTGTTTGTTATTATGTCAAGAATTGGTTAATTCATAGTCATTCAAATTATATGTAAGCATGTGATGCAATGTAGTATAACATGTTTTATATACTAATATACTATGGAATTTACAACTATAATTATTAAAACAATGAGGTGTGTTCAATAGTAAAAACAAAAGACTATACTGTTACTATGGAATTTGTATAATTTCCAATGTAAGCACTTACTAAAAATACTTACTATTTGAACATAAAACATAATTTAAAGGCCAGAGAGTGCTTGAATGTTAGTGCTAGTATGATTCTAGGTGTTTTAGGGCACTTTCATTTAAACTATTATATTAACAATCCAAATTTTACACTTAATTAATATTAAACAATTAAAATTGATGTGTAATGGTCTTAGTTTATTAACATTTATACCTCATAATTAAGTTTCTATGCAGTTTACATAACTGTACTTCTAACATTTCCATTACAATTTTTAAAAGCATACCTTACTTATTTCCTCTTATCTGTCATTGATTCATGCAAAGACCATCATGCCCACATGCTCATGCTCTGTCTTTAAAGTTTCACAAAATGACTTCACAAAAACTATTGTAAACATAGGGAAACGGGAAATTAAGTGTCTGATATGAGAGGGATACATCTCTGTCATATCAAATACTTCATACAAGGAGTATATGATGGAGTAGAAAGAAGGAAGGAAGGAATATATACTTGTATTATATATGAAGGAATATATACTCCCTGGCCCTATTTGACACCACCCTCACTCTAACCATAACAATATTGAAATGGGAATGGTCATAATGTACCTGATACTTGTTCCCATCTTACTCTATAAAATGCAAAATATTAAATATAAGCACTATGATTAATGATTTACTCATTGTTTACATAGGTGGTGGTTTAATGAGATTCTTGAGTGTATTCTATTGTGGTGTGAGTGCTTTGTCATCAATTGTATAGTTATATGAAAGTCTGAGAGATGATGTTCAGCTGTCAACATATCAGTCTTTACTGTTTCATTTTTCTTCAATTCCTGTTGTGTGAAAGTGAGTACTATTACTTTTTGTCAATATATTAACACTAACTTGAGTATAACTTACTTCTATTATTTAGTGTATCCTGTATGGTTTATACTTATCTCTCTCTCTCTTCTAGGTCAACCAACACTGTCTATTAATAAAGTAATCAATGGTAAAGAAACAGGAAATACTAACATAGAATTCCAAGATCAGTCACGCAGTATTCAATTGACTACAGGTCGAACATATAGCATTGAGTGTAAAGGTAACAATTTCTCTAATACACCATGGACAATGAATGGTGTTGGAGTAACTATAGACAACAATCCTCCTAAACGTGAATCATTAATATATTACACAGATGACACTGCTGATCGTACACTTGTGTTTCAGAACTTTCAAAGTAATATGGCTGGTAATTATACATGTACATCAACAAGTGGTTCACGTACATTGGAAATTACTGAAGGTCAGTTTTCTAGCTAATTAATTATTACACAATATTATCTTTACCAGATTGTATCCTTTATGTTTGTATCTCAATTCTCACTTCTTCTTCTCTCTAATTGTAAAGGTAATCCAATTGTAATTATGGAGAGTGAATTCAGCACAATATCTGAAATTGATGCTAGAAATTTGAGTCTTAACATATTTGTATCAGGAAATCCAGAACCTTCTGCAGATAACATAACTTGGTATCTTAATAATGAATTATTAACACCAGAACTGGCTAATAATAAAGGATTTGACGTTTCTGTTAATGGAAGTTTAACGTTTATTATATCAGATGCCTTGGAGGGATATTATGAATGTCATGTCACTACTTCAGCTGGTAATGCTACTGCCAGTCACATATGGGAGATTCATTGTGAGTTGATGTGTCATATTACACAGCAAAAAAACTTGTTAGCATTCCACAACATTATTTACATGTACATGTAGACTAATTAATTGGCAGGTGATAAGTCTTAGTTATTTAAATTGTTTTTATTAAAGCAACATATATAACAATGATGTAGGTAAACCCAGGTTTGTTGTGGTCATGTAACACTGCTCTCTCTTTTTTATACCCTCCATATCTCAATAGCCTGTCTAGCACCTTTTTAAAGTCAATTAAATGATATTTTTAAAGCTCACTTGGCATTATCATAACCCATTGTGTTGTCTTTGCTACTACAGTGGGTGTGGCTTTTGTTTGCTTAGTGTAATTAAATATTGGCGCACTGTCCTGTGAGTCGACAGGAGAATCCATCTTTTGATAAATTTGACTCCACCCCTTTAATCACTGATCAATATGTCCACACTTTTGCTTCTGCTACAATTTCTTCGTTGATATTATATATATTGATATTGCTTTATAATGATATTATGATATGTTTACAAAATGATTCTTCTTAGAAGTTTACTGTTTGTTTATTACCTAACATACCAGTGTGCATGTGGTAACTAGTTGGACCAACTATACAAAGTTCCATTAATGTCTGATAGTGTTTATCTTCCACTTAATAACCAGATAATAATAATAATTTTACTAGTTTTTAACTGTTAATGAGCATAGCGCATGTATGTATATATAAAACAAATTAACATCTACATGTACATTTCTTTCTCTCTCTCTCTCTCTCTAGCTCGTTCTTTAGTCACTCTCTCTTCAGATTGTAATTGTCTCAGCAATAGAGAGATAATTGTCACTGTAAACACAACATTTTCTATCACTTGTAATGATAGCATTGGTGATCCAAATCCAACCTTTACTTGGTTAAAAGACAACATAGAATTGAACAATGACTCAGTAACTATACAACAGCTCTCTAGTAGGGTCTCTCTTATCACATTTACTAACATTCAAGCGAAACAAGCTGGTAGGTATACTTGTAGAGCTAATAACATTGTTGGAAAGAACCATCAATCTGTTACTGTCAATATACCAGGTAAGGCTATTAATAATATGCTGTTTAAATTTTGTGCTTTATCACAATAAAAATTTATGTTATTTTAACAACCAACTTGTAGTTTGCACAGGTAGATTACTATGGAATCTACAATTTGGATTCCATAACAATCCAACCACGAAAGCTAGAAATTGATTATTAAAATAATAAATTTTTACATCATAGATCACAATTATATATTATGTGCTACCTGACTTATATAACTCTTATTTCTTTTTCACTTTTCCTTCTATAGTTGCTCCTCAAATCACTCCTATCACATCGCCAACATTAAATGTACACATTGGAAAGGACATGAAGTTATTGGTCATCTACGAGGAAGGTTACCCTAATCCTACAGTGACATGGACTTATTATAACAATGAAGAAGTCTCAAATGTTCTAAATGACAGTAGAGCTAGTGTATCAGGACAACATGGACTTAATTTAACTCTAATTAATGTTACATTAGAAGACGAAGCGGTCTATGTACTTGAAGTTGAGAATACTGAGGGCTATGTACAGTTGGAATTTAACGTGACAATAGTAGGTAAGTAAGTGATCATTAGAATAAGGGTTCCAACTTTTAGACCATTTGTAAAATAACTCAACATAAATAGCATGTATCATAGCTAATGATAATAGAAATTATGGATTACTTGTAATATTCAAATATATAAGTTTACTAATGATTGAACAATTTTATATGTAGTTATGTTACATATACAATGATATATGTTCATGCTCTGATTTTATTTTATGTTTCTTTTAGTACCTCCTGGCCATCCAGTGAACTTTACTCTTTTATCAGTTAATTCTACTGCTGTCATGTTTAGTTGGGATCCACCTCTTACAGGAGAGGACATAACTAATTACACACTGATTTGTTATGAGATAATCAATGAGATCTCTTATCTGGTAGACTCTCCATTTGTTGTTGATATGAATGGATCAGTTAATTTAATACTTAACAAGTTTCGACCTGGTACTCCTCTTAATTGTAGTCTTGATGCTACTAACAATATTGGAACTGGACACCCTACATTTGGGACTACTATCACACATGAACAAGGTAACATAAAATTATGCCAAACCTTTTTTTATTATTTGAATTAGCTCCTGGTGGTCCTCCAAGGAATTTCTCCATTACAAACATCAATTCTCATGAACTCACAGTACAGTGGTTATCACCTGATCCATTTCTTCAATATGGTATAATCATTAGCTACACTCTGAATTGTTATGAGACTGAAAGTAAAGTAGTCCCCTCCTCTTTACCAAGGGTCTACTCTCATCCTCTACCTCCTAATGTTACTGTTGATGGTTTACAACCTTTTACAATGTACAACTGTACTGTTGTAGCTAATAACAGTGCCGGACAAAGTAGACCTGCTAGTGATAGTGGAATGACTGAACCAGATGGTAAGTGTGATAAACTACCTACGTAGTAATTGAGGAGTAAGTGAGTTACTTTAATTAATTTTAAATTGTAAAAATAACAACAGAAATCAGAGAAATAATTAATACATTAGATCCATTAATCATTTGATTTCTCATTGTTTAATTGTCTACTTACATTCTGTTAATACCTGTCACCCTCCACTCTTACTGTCAATATTATCATTTATTTAGCTCCTACTACTTCTCCTATAAATTTTGTCATCTCTGCTCTCAACTCAACTGCTCTCTCTCTGACTTGGAACCCACCTCCTCTAGAACGCAGACATGGTTTCATCACTAAATATACACTCACTTGCCATGAGACAATTAACGGAAATTCATATCTTGTTACATCCTCTATATTTCCTTATACTGTCAACAATAATGGCTCTATTGATCTTGTTCTTAATGGGTTCAGACCTGGTACCACTATTAACTGTAGTGTTACTGCTTCTAATCAAGCTGGAACAGGTCCAGCTGCATACAATGATACTACCACACAAGAAGAAGGTATGTAGATCTTCATATCAAAAATATTTAATACCTTGATATAGTGACTGTATAAGTGATCTTTTCTCTATCTATAGCTCCTGCTGGTCCTCCAAGTAGTTTCTTTATTACAAACATCTATTCTCGTGAGCTCACAGTACAGTGGTTACCACCAGATCCATTTCTTCAATATGGTATTATCATTAGCTATACATTATCTTGTTATGAGACTGAAAGTAAAGTAGTCCCCTCTTCTCTACCGAGGGTCTTCCCTCATCCTCCTCCTGCTAATGCTACTGTTGATGGTTTACGACCTTTCACAATGTATAACTGTACTATTGTAGCTAATAACAGTGCTGGACAGAGTACACCTGCTAGTGATAGCAAAACAACTAAACCTGATGGTAAGTGTGGTAAACTAGCTGCTCAGTAATTGAGGAGCAAGTGAATAATCTTAACATTATACCTACAAAAATCAGTAAGAAATATTATAAGATCTCCATATCATTTTCTTCTCATTATATAACAGTTTAATAAGTTTATCATTTGTTATCTCTTACAGTACCTGATGGGACTCCTTTGTCTTTTTTAATGACAGTTTTCAATTCCACTATTCTCGAGTTGTCATGGCAACCAATACCTGATACACAACAGAATGGTATTATTACTAACTACACAATTGGCTGTAATACAACTGAGTTTGAACCTATTCAAGTATCAGTTGATGATGAACTTGAAATGACTAATGGAGTATATGATGAAGTTATTTATGGGCTCACACCTGGTACCACATATGAGTGCTATGTTTTTGCTAATTCTACAGAGGGGGCAGGACCACCTGCAAAATTGACAAGGACTACTAATGAAGAAAGTTAGTTTTGGCTTTTTGGTTTCAGTGTTTCATTTTTTGCCTATATGTCCATTCTTCTCTTTTTTATTGATTTATAAATTTTACTTCTTGTTTTACATAGGACCTGGTAGTCCTCCTCGCTATGTTTCTCTTACTTCTATCTCTTCTTACTCTGTCTTGGTTACATGGGCTTCTCCTTTCAAACCTAATGGTTACATTACACAATATAGTGTACATATAGATTATCTTAATGGTAGTGGTGACTCT
Organism: Xestospongia muta; assembly: GCA_963693285.1. Lineage (NCBI taxonomy): Eukaryota > Metazoa > Porifera > Demospongiae > Haplosclerida > Petrosiidae > Xestospongia > Xestospongia muta. The sequence continues at coordinate 7,133,871 of OY848923.1, read as the reverse complement.
ATACCTGTATTTAAGAATGAATTTGAAATTATGGGTCTCAGTCCATATCAACTAATAGAAGTACAGGTCTCAGCCTGGACTGCTATAGGAGAGGGACCAAGGAGTGATTTGAAGATGGTACGAACAGAGGAAGCTAGTAAGTATCTATTCACTTGTTAGGTAGTTCACTAACCTATTAATTGATTGATTATTCACCCAACTTCTTTTTATCAATCTGTCAACCTTTTCCTTTATTCTGAAGCACCTGGTCCAGTAGAAGGAATTGAATATCATCCTCTCACTTCATCCATCTTACTTGTCAACTGTACCAATCAGTCTCTCTCAGTAGCTCGTGGTATCATTTTACAGTACAAAGTGACTATTGTACAATATACTGGAGAAGACAGACAATCATTAATTATAAATGGAAGTCAGTTTGAAGTTCAGTTTAATGGATTAAGTAAGTTTGTGGTATGAGTACATTAATACATGTAGTTAGATTGTTTTGTTTTTGTCACATGCAAAAAAATGAAGACGTTTAAATAATAATTACAAGGAATTTGCCATTTTTTATTGACATAAAAATGACTATTTACTTTTAGTTATTATCAAACTGTTTCCTCCGAGTCAGTCATCTTTTTCTCTTAATAGGAGGTTTAATACCATATAATATTACTGTCGCTGCTATAAACTCAAAAGGTCCAGGAGAGCCTACGACATTAATTATCTTCACTGAAGAAGGAAGTTAGTTTCCACTATGTATCCATCCAATGTTTTGTTCATTGATTTGCTAATCTCTTGATCTATTTGTCCAATAATTTAACTATCTATTCAACAACCAATTAATTGTCTATATTTTTTTATAATTTTAAAGCACCTGGTCCAGTGGAAGGAATTGAATATCATCCTCTTATGTCATCCATTTTACTTGTCAACTGTACTAATCAGCCTTTCTCAGTTGCTCATGGTATCATTTTACAGTATCAAGTGACTATTGTACAATATACTGGAGAAGACAGACAAATGGCAGTTGTAAATGGAAGCCAGTTTGAAGTCCAGTTTAAGGGACTAAGTAAGTGACAATATGCATGTACACTTATATACACTTGGATTTGATAAAATGGTTAGATTTGTTTAATTTGAAACTTTAATAGTTTCTATAAAGCTTTATTTATCTAATTTTGAAAAATAGTATGTTATAGGATTGACTTCAAGTGACCTTTTCTAATATAGCAACAATTTAATTTTAACAGACAACATCTACTATAACTGACAAGATCTATAATGTCTGGGAACATTACATTTATAATAACAGTCAGTGAAAGAGTGGTAATAGATCATGAGGACAAACAATGGTTATGCCAACTAAATCAATTATTTTGTCAAAATAATTGAGGTCAAAAATTTAATTTGATTGACTTCTAGAATTTGAATTTAAACTTAGGCTATGGTCAACTTTTTGAAGAAGCTTTAATCAGTTAGTATTAATACGTTGTACTGTTAAAATAGACTGAGTGTATAATAAATACAATACATACATGTCTTATGATCCACTGAGACTTGTCAAGGTTTGTGGTCCAAATCTTAAGTTACATAGATAGACGTTTAATCTCCTCTTTATCTTAATAGATGGTTTTATTCCATATAATGTCACAGTCATTGCTATCAACTCAAAAGGTCCAGGAGAGCCTGTCAACTATGTTATATTCACTGAAGAAGGAAGTAAGTTTCACATGTCCTTTTGTAGATTGGTTTTTGCATTATAGTAACAATTTCCTCAGTGCCACACTCTCAATAATTAACGAATGATAAATAATTAGTAATAATCAAAATTTGTATTGATACATCTGTCACTCAGCAATCTTCATTTTTATTCCCTCTATTTTAAAAGTATAATAGTTGTTGCTAATTGTTAGTTTCATGAGGAGTGACTAAATAATAACATACTAGTACGTTTTAATTTATTATGAAATAATAGATTCATGAAAATTAAAATATATAACATTATACTGATTTTTTGTAGAGCCTCCTCCACCTACAAATGTCAGTGTGAGATGTATCAATCAAACAGTTATGTCCATTAAATGGAGTCCAATTGATATTACGATAGCACGAGGGAAGATAATTTTTTATATCATCAGATACAATCCTCAACGCTTCACTCGACAAATACAAATTAATAAGAACTTTGTTATCGTTACTGCTAATCAACATGAAGTGACTATTGGTGGTTTACAGGCTGGTACAAGTTATATTGTGACTGTTAGTGCTGCCACTAGTGTGGGTGAAGGTAGTAGTAGTGAACCCTTTGTACATGTAGTTCCACCACATACAAGTAAGTTACTATCTTATACAATGTTGTGTTTTAGTTGATCTCTCTCTCTCTCTCTCTCTCTTTCTCTCTCTCTCTCTCTCTCTCTCTCTGTACATGTAGTTTCATTACTTGCAAGTAAGTTATTTTTATTGTGTTTTAAATGATCTCTCTCTCTCTCTCTTTCTCTGAGTCAGCTAGTAATGTAGTTCCACCACTTACAAGTAAGAAATCTTGCACAGTGTTGTGTTTTAGTTGATATCTCTCTCTCTTCTCTCTCTCTCTCTCTCTCTCTCTCTTCTCTCCTGAGTCAGCTAGTAATGTAGTTCCACCACTTACAAGTAAGAAATCTTGCACAATGTTGTGTTTTAGTTGATATCTCTCTCTCTCTCTCTCCTCTTCTGATTCAGGTAGTAATTTAGTTCCACCACTTACAAGTATGTTATCTTATATATTGTTGTGTTTTAGTTGATCTCTCTCTCTCTCTCTCTCTCTCTCTCTCTCTCTGCACATGTAGTTTCATCACTTGCAGGTAAGTTATTTTTATTGTGTTTTAAATGATCTCTCTCTCTCTTTCTCTGAGTCAGCTAGTAATGTAGTTCCACCACTTACAAGTAAGAAATCTTGCACAGTGTTGTGTTTTAGTTGATCTCTCTCTCTCTCTCTCTCTCTCTCTCTCTCTCTCTCTCTCTCTCTCTCTCTCTCTCTCTCTCTCTCTCTCTCTCTCTCTCTCTCTCTCTCTCTTTCTCTCTCTCTCTCTCTCTCTTTCTCTCTCTCTCTCTCTCTTCTCTCCTGAGTCAGCTAGTAATGTAGTTCCACCACTTAAAAGTAAGAAATCTTGCACAATGTTGTGTTTTAGTTGATCTCTCTCTCTCCCTCTCTCTCTCTCTCTCTCTCTCTCTCTCCTCTCCTCTCCTGAGTCAGCTAGTAATGTAGTTCCACCACTTAAAAGTAAGAAATCTTGCACAATGTTGTGTTTTAGTTGATCTCTCTCTCTCTCTCTCTCTCTCTCTCTCTCTCTCTCTCTCTCTCTCTCTCTCTCTCTCTCTCTCTCCTCTTCTGATTCAGGTAGTAATTTAGTTCCACCACTTACAGGTATGTTATCTTATATATTGTTGTGTTTTAGTTGATCTCTCTCTCTCTCTCTCTATTTTCTCTCCTGAGTCAGCTAGTAATGTAGTTCCACCACTTACAAGTAAGAAATCTTATACATTGTTGTTTTTAGTTGATACATACATGTGTGTGTGACTATATATATATATAAGTATGTATGTATGTATGTATGTATGTATGTATGTATGTATGTATGTATGTATGTATGTATGTATGTATATGTATATGTATATGTATATGTATATGTATATGTATATATTTATATGTACATATCACTCTTTTGAATACAGTTATTTCAGGTGGTGCTATAGCAGTAATAGCAGTAATACTCTTTCTTATTATAATCCTTACCATTACTATTATAATAATCAAGTGAGCATTATATGACAAACACACACACATTACATGAAATATAGGATATTAACTTGCACTATGCATATTAATATACTACATATACATTATGCTACATACCGAGTGATCTGTATAGATTATGTCATGTGACTCACATTACATATATCATGTGACTGACACACACACAGGAAGAAATCAAGATCTTTAGTTGGCTATAAACCCCCTGAGCTTGAACCAATCAAAACAACACCTGAATTGAATCATAGTAAGTGCATGTAGCTGTCTCATTATTCAGTATATTAGTTTACTACTTAATGTGTCCATTTTTATTACATATTGGTCCATTTTATATGATCATTCATATATCCTAGTACCTACACATATTTATCTATGCAAATTGTTCGTTCGTCCATTTGGTTTTATATATCCATTAACATTTAGTGAGCAAGCATAAGAAAGCAATTCCTCGGAATGTATTCTCACAGCATATCAAAGAAATGCACCAAAATCATGATAAACAATTTGAACTTGATCACCAAGTAAGCTATGCTTTCTCATTACTATTGCTATGGCAACCTTATCTTTGGCAACCTTATCTTTCATTAGTCATTAAACAAACCTCCAGTTGTTCTACATGAAGCTACAAAAGCACTCGTCAATGAAACAAAGAATAGATTTCCTAATATCTATCCTTGTAAGTTATACCATTATACACTTTAGTAAGTTCTGTATATTTTAGTATAACTCAGTATAACTCTGTATATAACTCAGTATAACAAGATGACTAGTGCTAGTATTTCTCTTTTATTATGTATCAAATGTAAAGTGAATGTTATTGTGTAAAATATAACACTCTTATCTATTGTCTACATAGTAGTATAATTAGCTTCATCAATGGTCAGTGATCTCAGATAATTCTGTCTCTGTTTTTGAGATAAACCGTCAAAATAATTTTAACATAGAGAAAGTTTAAAATTAGAATAAATCACTTATTTTCCAATATTATGGGGAATGTCTAACCTTTAGACTATATACTTTAACACTTAATGTTTAGGGTTAAAAGGGGTAGGAATCAATAGTAACCATTAATATTCTGATCTTGGACTATTTCACTGAGCTTCTGTAATTATCGTATGTATTTTTCTTTTTACTCTGGTATGCAAAGTGTGTAAGGTAGTCTTATAGTTTTTTGGACCATGTGTTGTATACAATGTTGTATTATCTACTTTGATACTATTATTGTTTACAATTGCCATTCCTTTTGTGGTCTTATTTCAGAAGTTTGTACAACCATTCCACATTTCATTTGAAATTTATATTTACTTGTAGTATAAGCATCATTATGTGTTTTAGTAACTGAAGTTCTATTTGTGATTCTTGAAGGTGTCTACTTTAACTTTGGGACTCTAATGTCAAGCAAAGTTGACATTATGAGTATATATTTACTTTGAATTAATTGTTCCTTTTATGATTTTTATATTGTATATCTTATTCTTAGTAATGACCACACCCTCAACAACTAGACCACAAACAAGTAATGTAAACCAACCTTTGGAAGATACCAAATTCCCAGATGTTGGTAAGTTACTAATTCTGCCTTTTCATGATAACTGAATTAATCCATAATAATTTATATTTTTATCATTCAAGGATGCTATATAAGATATATGTGTTTGTATTTAATACAATAGCAACATATAAAAGGGTTTTCGCCTCTAACCTTATCATTTACTTATCTTATGTATCTATAGATAATATTGTGAAGGTGACTACAGCCTCAACTACTATGCCACAAATGAGTATGATGAGAGAGGAATACATTGATTTCCAAGATGATGGTAAGCTATTTAGTCATATATGTATATATACATATATATACATATATATATATATATATATTTATTATTATTATTATTATTATTATTATTATTATTATTATTATTACTTGTTGCATATATTTGTTAGGAAGTATCACTCTTACCTATATAACAAATGTTTATCTTATTATTATTATTTACTCAAATCAAGATTCTTTGTCTTCGGGTTCACTGACAAATAAAAACATCCGATTTAATAATGGTATAAAACAAGATCAAACAGCTGCCTCCTGTTCTGACTACAAACTAAAGTGTGTTACTATTTCTAGTAAAGAAAGCAAATTATCAAGTTATTTCAAAACCAATTCATTTCCAGATGTTGAAATTATGAAAGGTAAACAAGGATCAATCTTATGTAAGATAATATTTATCTTGTTGTATAGCTATTTTTGAAAATTTGACAATGTTAGAAGTGACTACTACTGGTTTAGTACATCATTGTAATCAATATGGAGTTACTCTCATCATTCCAGAAGGAGCTGTAGAAGGTACAGCTACTGTCTGGTTTGGTGTAACTTTGTTAAGTGATACGTTCAAGTTTGAAGATAATTTTATCCCTGTCTCTCCTATTGTGTGGACATATATCAACTGTCAGTTAAAGAAACCAGCAGAATTGTACATTCCTCATCACATTGATGTCTCTAATATGGAGGATCCTAGTGATCAACTATATTTACTAACAGCAGATGATGAAACCTTTTTAAGAAATAGTGTGTTCACTTTCAAACTAAACAGTGAATATCAAGTGACAATTGAGTCTAATCTGGTGAAAATTCTTACTTCTCACTTTTGTTCTAACTGTATCGCTGCTAAAGGTCAAACATACAGTGAGTTACCAAAGAGATATCTAATAGCTCGAGCTGATAAGAGGAAAGATGATACTTTATTTGTAGATTATATCTTTTTGTATCAAGAGAAAGGTTGTGTGCAGGTCAGTCTAATAACAAATATATTCCTGCTAGTTGAATTAATTTAATACTACATATATAGACATTAAAGGAACAATATGGTAGAGAAGGTTACACACTATCTTTTTACATACCCATTACTTTCACTGAGAGCGGTTGTGTTTCTCTCTCTCTTCAACCTGAGACTATCCCTGATTGGAAGTGGTCCTATAACGGATTTTGCTATGAATATGTAAGGATAATATAAAAATTCCTGGTATACAGTAATACTAACATATTTGTTTTATTAATATTATCACTGACAGATATCTAAGGACTCCATTGATTACTATAAGATGATGGGCTGTGAAGGGGGAGAGGTAACAAGTGACCATGAAGAGAGCCTTAAACTACTGGAAGAATTACTTTCTTATCCTCCTCGTTTTCGTCTAAAATTCAAGGAAGAAAATTTAATGGATGCTGGAAGCCAAAACATGACAGTTACATTTAATGGTGTCCACCCTCCTACTATTGATATGATTGTTTTAGAAAAAGCAGGTATACTCATATTTAGTTTTACATTATTGTAATGCTTACTTTCAAACTCAACAGATAGTAAGCGTTTTTCTTTTCCTCCAACTCCTACTTCATCAACAAGTTCATCATCACTAGCAGATGAGAGATTTTTCTCTAAAGGTATAACAATACTATTAATATTGTTTGCATAACTTAATTAACTTAATTAGAAACGGATCCTTTCTTTGGAGTGATACTTAATATCATTACAAGTAAAGGTCATTTGAATGAGAAGTGGTTTGATTTTGGATATGAACTTGGTCTAACAGTTGGTCAACTAGATGACATTGAAATGAGGTATCATGATCCTCTACAACGTACAAGGAAAGTACTACTTCAATGGAGAGTTAAGAATAAAAGTGCATCATGGGAGCCTCTAACCAAAGCTCTTTGCAAAATTGGTCTGACAGAAGTTGCAGTTGATGTTGAGCATCATTTCATAACTCAAGAGAAACCAGAAATACCAGTGGAGGTAGATGGTATTTATTGTTCCATTTGTGATAAGTGTCATGGAATAAATTCATATACATCTCAAGATATAATGCCTCGTAAGTCTGTCAGTTTTGATTGTACTATTAGATATCTCTATCTATTTGTCCATCCATCATTAACTTGTTATCTATTTTACCATCTATCCATCCATTTGTTTGTCTGCTAGTTCATCCATCCATCTATCTATAGCTGTATATCAGTTGTCTATCCATTTGGTCTATCTTCCACTGATCTTTCTTTAGTTTCAGGTGATACATTACAAACAGTGCCTTCTATAGCAGACCTTAATGATCTCATTGGAGCAAAGATAGAAGATAAGTATCACTTATTTGGAGTGGCAGTTGGTCTAGAGGAAGGTTACCTCAATAGTCTACGTAAAGACTATACCTCCTGTCAAGAGAGATTTAATCAAGTCTTTAATAAATGGAGTCAGACTAATCCTGATAGTTTTACGTGGGGTACTGTTATCACTGTGTTACAATCTAATACTTTTAAAGCTCACAAAGTAGTGGAGAGTATAATTGTCCATTTACAATCTTAATTGTTTTGTCAGATCACAAATATATATATTTACATATATATATAAATATATACACTGTATTTCTTGAAGTTGGGTTATTCTATACCTATATTATGTTCTTGTTTTACAACTTTTCTAGTATGCATAGCTGGCATAGCTTGCTACTGTTAAACATATTATTCTTTAACAAACACGCTTGCATTGAATAATAAAACTGTGAAATAATAACTAAATTATTGTAAATATTCCTCGAGTATGAGACCCTCATAGCCTCACCCTTCATTAGATAGAAGTGGCTCAAAAATCATGGTGAGTTTAGTAGGTATGGTAATTGCATGATTCCTATATAATACCACAGACACAGAATGCAACAATATATCATTTATAATTATTTAAGTGATTTATATAGATGGTGTCTATACTTAATTGTTTGTGTTATATGTTATTATGTAGAGATGATGTAATTGCCATCCCTGCTATTTTGCTGTTTGCATTCTTTGTATTGGACTGATATTGCCCATCCCTACATCTACTTCATTTTTTTAATAAATATTTTTATTTATATGTTTGCTTAAATGTTTTGATGATCAATAGTGAAAGCTGTAGCATCCTGGAATTAGAAGGCAATGAGATTTCATGTTTAACCAGCTTACAAATAGTTCTTACACATTGTGATAAAGATATTATTATTAATAACTACGTAGTGTCTATTTGTCCGGCAGGAAATGTATACTTTGTTGTATAAAGGTAGGTTAAGGTTTAGGGGGTGGGGATCAGTTTAATACACAACAAAGTATACATTTCCTGCCGGACAAATAGACACTGCATAATAACTAATTAAATAAATTAACGACAGGAAGTAGCTGGGAACTTAATATTATTCCATCATGAGTTCTGGACAACAAGGAAATTCAATACATTGTAGCTAGGCTTACAGTCACTAGTTTATCAGCTGTAAAATAATGATCCTGGATCATCTTTTAAGTTGAATATCAAAATAGGAAATAGTGTATACTTATTGCTACAACTAAGACCATGCTTCAGCTTCAGTCTAGCTACAATGAAATAGTATTCTCCCTTCTTGTCTGTTTCCTTTCCATTAATGTTAAATTTAACCTGGTGACCTGATTTGCAATATAAAGGGCCACTTTGGTAAAATGTTTGCAACCTGATTTGTGAAAGGGACCATTGTTAAAGCATCCCAAAAATAGTTTGTATACATTGTATTGCTACATAATATATACAACTATTCCTGGTAATTGCACGTGTGTATACAAAACTGTTTTTTGAAGTGTTTCAACAGTGGTCCCTTTTCACAAATCAGGTCACAAATATTTTAACAGACGTGTTCCCTTATTGCAAATTAGGTTATAATTATTCATTAAAAATGTCTTCCTAGAGTAGCTCTTAATAGTAAACTACTGAAATCTCCATTTTTGTTCTATAGCACTCAAAACAAGACCAAAAAGGGGATCTGTTGTAGTGGAGTGTGTTACCCCTATGATTTTGGTGTCCGAACTGTTTATGGTTATTTAGTTATCATGAACTATAAAGCATTGGTAGAGGCAGAAAGATGAACAAATTCAGCTTTTGACCAATTGTATCTATGATGCTAAGTAACCTTATCTTAACCTATAACTAAGTTATAATGAATAGATTATCAGATAAAGAAATACTGCCAAGAATTGAAACTTTTTGATCACTTTTAAATGAGATATTCATTACTTTCTGACAATACATTCAATGGACAATTAGGGCCATCCTATGTAGGCATTGCTATCACGTGCCTGATAAGAAAACACGCACAGATTTGTCATCAAAACATATAAATCACTCACATTCAAGCAGTTCATTTAAATAGGATGTTTATTAAGTTTTGTATTCAAATGCTAATAATTGTTTTTTAACTAAGATATATAAGTTTAGTAAACATCTAGTGAATATTGCTTGATGATTAACTGCGTCATTCATATCAAGTGTTGTATCATGAAGAGATGATGTTCTGTTCTCTTTACTATTTGATTTTTCTTCAATTCCTGTTGTGTGAAAGTGAGTGTTAGTACTTACTGCTTGAGTAATATGTACGTGTACTATTTAGTGTGCACTTCTTCTAGGTCAACCAACACTAGCTATTAATAAAATAGTCAATGGAAAAGGAACAGGAAAAACTAACATACTTTTCCAAGATCCCTCACGCAGTATTCAGTTGACTACAGGTCAAACATATAGCATTGAATGTAAAAGTGATGACTTCTCTAATACACCATGGACAGTGAATGGTGTGGGAGTAACTTTAAACAACGATCCTCCTAATAATGGATCCTTAGTATATTACACAGATGACACTGCTGATCGTATACTTGTGTTTCAGAATTTTCAAAGTAATATGACTGGTAATTATACATGTACATCAACAAGTGGCTCACATACTTTGAAAATTACTGAAGGTCAGTTTTCTAGCTAAGTAATTATTACACAATATTATCTTTACCAGATTGTATCCTGTATGTTTGTATCTTAATTCTCTCTACCTACTTTCTCTCTGTACATATTAAAGGTAATCCAACTGTAATTATGGAGAGTGAACTCAGCACAAAATCTGAAAATGATGCTGGAACTTTGATACTTAAAGTATTTGTATCAGGAAATCCAGAACCTTTTCCAGATAACATAACTTGGTATTTCAATAATGAATTATTAACATCAGAACTGGCTATTAGTAAAGGATTTGACATTTCCTTTTCTAAAAGTTCAGTATTTATTACACCAGCTAATGGCTTTCAATTATCAATGGAGGGAAAATATAAATGCTGTGTCACTACTTCAGCTGGTACTGCTACAGCCAGCAATAAACTTGACATTCAATGTGAGTTTATATGTCATATTATATCAATTTAACAAAATTACTCTTTCTACATGTTGTGGACATACATCCAAATGAGTAATTTATACTTGAATCATTCATTGTACGCAATTTAATTAACTGGATAGAATCTACATTAATCTCTCTTTCTTACTCTGTCTCTCTCTCATTCTTTGTCTCTTTGTTTCTCCCTGTGTCTCTCTCTCTCTAGCTCGTCCTTCAGTCACTCTCTCTTCAGATTGCAATTGTCTCAACAATAAAGAAATTATTGTCACTATAAACACAACATTTTCTATCACTTGTAATGATAGCAATGGTGATCCAGATCCATCTTTTACTTGGCTAAAAGACAACATAGAATTGAACAATGGCTCAATAGCTATACAACAGCTCTCTAGTAGGGTCTCTCGTATCACAGTTACTAAAATTCAACCAAAACAAGCTGGTAGATATACTTGTAGAGCTAACAACATTGTTGGAAAGAACCATCAATCTGTTACTGTCAATATACCAGGTAAGGCTATTAATAATATGCTGTTTAAATTCTGTGCTTTATAGATCACAATAATATATTATGCACTACCTGACTTACAGAACTCTTATTTTTTTCTCTTTCCCTTTTATAGTTGCTCCTCAAATCACTCCTATCACATTGCCAACATTAAATGTACACATTGGAAAGGACATGAAGTTGTTAGTCATCTACAAAGGAGGTTACCCTAATCCTACAGTGACATGGACTCATTATATCAATCGAGTAGTCTCAAATGTTCTAAATGATGGTAGAGCTAGTGTATCAGGACAACATGGACTTAATTTAACTCTAATTAATGTTACATTAGAAGATGGAGCAGTCTATGTACTAAATGTTACAAATAATGTGGGCTCTATACAGACGGAATTTAATGTGACTATATTATGTAAGTGTACCATGGCCTACTGGGGAATTTATATGTTATTGTTCATTGTCTTGTCTTTCTTTCTAGTCCCTCCTGTCCTAACACTTCTTTCAAATCGAGTATCTTATCGTCATGTTGGTAGCTATGTTGTATTTCGTGTTGGTATATCTAGTGCACAACCTCCAGTAACTCTTAATGATTTAGTTTGGGAGGGAAATAATATACAGTCAGGACAACTTGTAATCTCACTAGAGGACAGTATTGCTATTGTTATGATAAATAATCTGACACTATCTAACACTGGTAAAGGAAGATTATTAGTTCTCCATCAAGTTGAGAATAGAACAGAGAACTTTCATTTGACAGTTGGAAGTAAGTATACTGAGAGAATAAAGAAAGATGAAATGTACAAAGAAAAATAATGTTTCCATAATAAGTGTAATCTATAGTTAAAATTTAAAGTTTAATAAATAAAATGATTTTGCTAGTCTTTATCTTGTGGTATTAATTGTATTCAATTCAGTATTGTTTAATGTTTCATAGTTTGCTCTACTATAATTATTTATCCATAACATATATCAGTGTAAACATTGACTGGTTGATTTAGCCATATATAGTTAGTTATATAGGTTGTATGTATATAACAAATTATTTCATGAAATGAAGTAAACATCATGTACAGTTGTTATTACTAATGTAATAAATGTACTAATGTCATATCATAATAAACAGCAAAAAAACATTTTGTTATAATGGGGCACCCATATGTATGGTCTTATTAGTATCCTCTCTCTCTCTCTCTCTCTCTCTCTCTCTCTCTCTCTCTCTCTCTCTCTCTCTCTCTCTCTCTCTCTCTCTCTCTCTCTCTTTCTCTCTCTTTTTCTCTTTAGTTCATCCTTCAGTGACTCTCTCTTCAGATTGCAATTGTCTCAACAATCAAGAAATGATTGTCGTTATAAACACAACATTTTCTATCACTTGTAATGATAGCAATGGTGATCCAGCTCCAACTTTTATTTGGCAAAAAGACAACATAGATTTGAACAATGGCTCGATAGCTATACAACAGCTCTCTAGTAGGGTCTCTCGTATCACAGTTACTAAAATTCAACCAAAACAAGCTGGTAGATATACTTGTAGAGCTAACAACATTGTTGGAAAGAACCATCAATCTGTTACTGTCAATATACCAGGTAAGGCTATTAATAATATGCTGTTTAAATTTTCTGCTTTATAGATCACAATTATATATTATACACAACCTAACTTACAAAACTTTTATTTTTTTCTCTTTCCCTTTTATAGTTGCTCCTCAAATCACTCGTATCACATTGCCAACATTAAATGTACACATTGGAAAGGACATGAAGTTGTTAGTCATCTACAAAGGAGGTTACCCTAATCCTATAGTGACATGGACTCATTATTTCAAACGTGTAGTCTCAAATGTTCTAAACGATAGTAGAGCTAGTGTATCAGGACAACATGGACTTAATTTAACTCTAATTAATGTTACATTAGAAGATGGAGCAGTCTATGTACTAAATGTTACAAATAGTGTGGGCTCTATACAGTTGGAATTTAATGTGACTATATTATGTAAGTGTACCATGGCCTACTGGGGTATGTATGTGTTGTTGTTCATTGTCTGTCTTGTCCTTTTTTCTAGTCCCTCCTGTCCTAACACTTCTCTCAAATCGAGTATCTTATCGTCATGTTGGTAGCTATGTTGTATTTCGTGTTGGCATATCTAGTTCACAACCTCCAGTTTCTCTCAATGATTTAGTTTGGGAGGGAAATAATATACAGTCAGGACAGCTTATAATCTCACTAGAGGACTGTATTGCTATTGTTATGATAAATAATCTGACACTATCTAACACTGGTAAAGGAAGATTATTAGTTCTCCATCAAGTTGAGAATAGAACAGAGAACTTTCATTTGACAGTTGGAAGTAAGTATACTGAGAGAATAAAGAAAGATGAAAATGTATAAAACAAAATGTTTCTAAAATAAGTGTAATCTATAGTTAAAATTAAAAGTTTTAATAAATGAAATGATTTTGCTAGTCTTTATCTTGTGGTATTAATTGTATTCAATTCAGTATTATTTTAATGTTTCATAGTTTGCTCTACTATAATTATTTATCGATAACATATATCAGTGTAAACATTGACTGGTTGATTTAACCAATATATGGCTATACAAATTGTATGTACATAACAAATTATTTGATGCAAATCATGTACAGTTGTTATTACAAATGGAATAAATGTACTATGGAATTGACTAATCATGTAGATAATCGTTAGATTTATGATGATGAGATGATAGATCAGGACTGCTACTATGTATTTTATAGGGTCACATGCAATCTAAATGTACATGAATTGGTTAAAATTATTTTACAGTGATATATATATTACAATATGGCAGAAATAGCACAATACCTACTTACTTTATTTGTCTATCTCTTCATATCTCTTTCACTTATTTCTAATAGTTGTTCTTCATGTCACTCGTATCACATTGCCAACATTAAATGTACCCATTGGAAATGATATGAAGTTATTAGTTATCTATGAGGGAGGTTACCCTGATCCTACAGTGACATGGACTCGTCATATTGATGGAGTAGTCTCAAATGTTCTAAATGACAGTAGAGCTAGTGTATCAGGACAACATGGACTTAATTTAACTCTAGTTAATGTTACATTAGAAGATGGAGTGACATATTTACTAAATGTTGAGAATGAAATTGACTCTGTGCAACTGGAATTTAATGTATCAATACTAGGTAAGTGAAGAAGAGTGAAAATATATTAAAATAACTCAACATAAATAGCCTGAATCATATTTGTAATTCTGGATTACTTGTAATATTTTAAAAGTATAAGTTCATTAATGATTGGCAATTTTATATATATATTCTGCATCATATACAATAATATATGGTCTTGTGTTGACGTCATTTTGTATTTCTTTTAGTTCTTCCTGGCCATCCAGTGAACTTTACTCTTTTATCAGTTAATTCTACTGCTGTCATGTTTAGTTGGGATCCACCACTTACAGGAGAGGACATAACTAATTACACACTGATTTGTTATGAGATAATCAATGAGATCTCTTATCTGGTAGAATCTCCATTTGTTGTTGATATGAACGGATCAGTTAATTTAATACTTAACAAGTTTCGACCTGGTACTCCTCTTAATTGTAGTCTTGATGCTACTAACAATATTGGAACTGGACACCCTACATTTGGGACTACTATCACATATGAACAAGGTAACATAAAATTATGCTAAACCTTTTTTTAATATTTGAATTAGCACCTGGTGGTCCTCCAAGGAGTTTCTCCATTACAAACATATATTCTCATGAACTCAAAGTACAGTGGTTACCACCAGATCCATTTCTTCAATATGGTATTATCATTAGCTACACATTGTCTTGTTATGAGACTGAAAGTAAAGTAGTCCCCTCCTTTTTACCAATGGTCTTCCCTCATCCTCCTCCTGCTAATGTTACTGTTGATGGTTTACAACCTTTTACAATGTACAACTGTACTATTGTAGCTAATAACAGTGCTGGACAGAGTAGACCTGCTAGTGATAGTGGGAAAACAGTTAGTGAAGGAGCCGGTAAGATAAACAAGCACTAACACATCACTATTCACCATTTTTCTCCTCTCTTAGATTCTTCCAGTACAATAAATATTACTATATCAGTTACTAGTACTATTGTGGTAGTAGTATTATTAACTCTTATGATCATTATTATCATTGCTATAGTAGTCAGGTGAGTATTTGAAATGACATTATATATATGTGTGTGTGCTATATAATATCATTTAATACTGACTATATATTTGTACAAGTGACTTGTACTAGTGATCATGTCACCAATAGCTATATGCTGTTTACATTTGACATTATTATATTTCATACTTTCTTGTGTATTTTTAATGAAGCATTATAAAGAGACGAAAATTTCAAAATAAGTAAGTAATAGCTATTAAAAAGATTTTCTTTGTGAACAATGACTTTAATATTATTAGTATCTATTAATTAATTCATTTAATACAGATATCCTGCGACTGATAAATTTGTTTCACATGGACAAATAGAGATGTTCTCTTATCAAATGACACAACTGACCCACACGCCCAGAAGTAGAGATGTTCTCTTGTCAAATGATACAACTAACTTACCTAGGACACCTATTCCACCAGGTGCTAATCTCAGGTATAAGGACATCAATACCCTTTCACAAAAGTCAGTTATGAATGAATTAGAAATAGTTATCTTTAAAATTGTCATTACTTGATGTGATGTTTATTGTTTTTGTGTTTCTTCTCTCTATTGGAACATAGATCTCCAGTATATATCTCTTTAACTGAAATTAATGTACCTGATGACACCACAAATGTTAATTAATATGACAAATATTAAAATAAAACGTATTGTGTACTTTTAATATAGTTACATGTAGTACGTTGATAGTTTGTTGTTCAAGAAAACAACTTGAAAGTTTTATAACAACCTACTATTCAGTTCAAATATTAATGTTTATATATTATATATTCTATTACATATTTTGGTATATAAGATTCTATTGATATCAGTTTAATAATTTTGTATACAGTGAGTATATACATTCAGAAAACAGTAGATATTAGTCTCTACACTTCAAGACATGAGATAATTTGTGTGTGTATATTATATGTCCATTTTGCTCTGGCATTCTCATACATTGCAATTGGCTCAAAAGTTAGATAGCCTAATTGTACTGTATACCTATAAGATGAGAATGCTAATGAGTGTACACTACTTTTATTCATTACAGTTAAAATGGTGACAATGCTTCATAATTGGTGTAAAAAGATTTCTACACAGTTTTGATATCAATTTACCAAATGTTGCCTGTATGTAGGTAACATTTACCTTGCATATTATCTATCTATATGTTTTATACAGATTTAGGAGTGCATCACTCCAGACTATATAGACTAAATACAAGTTATTGACATGACTTAAGTAGTCTTTTCCTTACTACAATATCTTGGGAATAAATAGTATAGCATATACTTAACATCAATATAAAGAATTTGCAATAGAAACTGTTGTATAATTCCTTCACATAATATTTAAACGTGGCACGTGATTTGAATCATATTCATTGCCTAGGGCCATCAAAATGACTGATGAAGACGACGCAACTACTAGAGGTAAGTGTAAGCGATGCTTCTTGTTAGTCTGGCGTTGCCGCCCATAATGCATAAAGCGAATGGCGAAGGATTGACAACGCCAGACTAGTTTCTTGTAAGACTTATTATTATTATTTGAATAAATAGAAAGCAGCAAACTTTTGGCTGGGAATGAAAGTAACATTGAAGGTGAGAGATATTCCTCAACGTCTTATATACACTGTAAAAATTGATTTGTTGATTTAACTAATATCCTCACTAAATTCATCAGAACCTATTAACAGCAGACATTGTTTTGAGTAGTAAGTTACTGGAAGTACACAGTTTGTACACTTGAACAAATAATTTCCAAAAAGGGCATGTATGTGGTATGATAGGATGATCTAATATAAATTGTACATAGTGACAGACCTTACACAACAATGTTATCACGATTACATAATGACAGCACTTACAGCATCCATTAATTTTGTCTAATTAATGAAATATTAAACAGAATTCTCATCACTCTGATCATTAACTACAGGATTGTCAATCAATAAAATTGTGTAATGAAACAAAGATATGGCAGTATTATTACTATGAATTGATTAATACTAAGAAAATGTCGAAATACTCTCACATATATATAATATAAGAAAATTATAAAAGGTTATACGTGGTCGGAAAAAATCAGCAAATTGTAGCTTTAAAATACTAGATCCATGCAGTACACGTGACAAGTATAAATTTACTTTAAGTATGATGTAATTATGGTTTGGTAGAGCACTGATATGTAGACTTATTTGAGGAAAGTGAAAGGTGTTGGTGTGGTAGAAGGAATTACAACTCCATATTGGTTTTTTAAGAGAGAAATAGCACAATTTGTTGTTAAACATATCCTATAGAACATAAAATATAGAGTAATTTCTATCACATTAATCATGCCTGCCTTTACCAATAATTTGGGAGTGAGTCACGGATTACTTTACAGATTTTTTGCACATCTCCACTTCCAGGTGAAGCATTTACTTGTTTGATATCCACATGAACAACATGGTGACCTTTTAAACATGACAAGGAAGATTTTATAGCTCCTTCTTTTACTTCCACTAGTATATCATAATTTAGGACTGCGGGATGATGACTATCCTATATATTTTACCAGGAGCGCATGAGCGTCGCGAAGCGACGCAAAGGAGCGTCAAACTCCCTTAACCAACTGTTGTCGAATCACAGCTTAGAGCATATGTCCATATATGGAGATAACTGCTAAGTGTTTTGCATTTTAATAGCTTCTGGGCTGTAACCTCTTAGTAGGTGCGCTTTAAATAGATAAATTTAAGAGAAGTCAAGAAGTCAAGAAAATGGCCAAGCGACCTTGAACAACATATATATATCATTATATTCAGACACAAGGTAACTCCCAAGTGTCCTGGTGTTCTGTGTGGACAAGGTGTCACAGGCCAAAGTGCCTACTTCCTTGTACCACGCAGCAAGGAAACTACCAAAACGTTTGTTACCCTTGTAATAGATGCAAAAAAGCAGGCAGAAAGTTTTTTTTAAGAACTCCAGCAACTTCCCTAGTCTGAGACTAGTTTTCATGTATTGCCAGAGAACTAGTCTTGTTGAATAAAGTGATATATGTTGTTCAACTGTTTCCACCTTTTTAATGACAAAGCCTCCATAACCTCCAAGTATAATTCTTTTAAACGTTTCTCAATGTACATAACTTCTTTCTTAGTTTCGACTTCTTCGTTTTACTCGCCATATGATTGTAATAATATTCATTGCTCCGTCACGTACTTAGCAGTACTTATGCTAAGTAAGTGTATTTCCTTATATGGAATAATCCTTGACCGTGTTTCGACAATGGTTAGAATACAAATATAATGGCAGTTTGACGCTCCTTCGCGTCGCTTCGCGACGCTCATACGCTCCTGATTTTACAAATATTGACTTTTTTGCCATCGCACATTATACTTACTGAAAGTATTAGCTTTTCAACCACAGTTTGGGCTTTAATGTCCGGCGAATTTGAGGAGAGAGTCACTATCAAAAGGTTGCTTACGAGTGTATACGGCAAATCAGAACTCTTCTGAGTTTGCTTTAATCTCGTGGGTGAACATGGATAACTAACCTGCGGAGTTATCGTCCAACTTCCAAGTCTTAACTGCGGTTTTACAATCTTTTGATAAATATCCTCACCTTCGACTATTATCTCGTAATAACCTCTTTTGCGTGAAGACGTTTCAACTGTAAGTTTTTCTTTGCTTATACCAGCTTCATCTGCGATACGCTTTATTACTTTGTCCCTGCTTTTCTTTTTCGCATTGGAAACACAAACCTTATAACACGACATTCTTCTAACTATCAATTGCACCTATACAATATCAAAGTTATTAGTGACGTCATTTTGTAAAATGCACGAATCCGTAAGGAGTGGCCGACTGTGGACAGGACTAGTCATATCTGTTTTTAAATACAATACCTGTAATCTATGAATGTATTTATCATTCATCTAACAAACCTATTTGAAGATGTAATTATAGAAATAAGTCAAATGATTCAATAATATATGAGTACAGTCATAACTCTGTGTTCTAGCTAGCAATGAAGTACTAACATATAATAGTTAATATTTTATAAGGAAAATTATATAGTGTTCATTAGCAATATACAATTTTGTCTAGTAATTTTTATGCAAGCTTAGTGATGACTAGACAATCACATGTCTACTTTACATGATAACTTGCATTTTTTATAATATATTCATATATACTGGAGAATTTAAAGATTCATAGTTGGAGTGTGATGTGATATCCTGGCTTGTTATCACTAGATATGGTTAACTTAATCATGACTTGTTATCACAAATTACTTCATTTCAAAAGTCACATGACCAATATTGGGTATAATTGCAGTGCATGCAAATTTATATAGTAGTTTTTGTATATATATATATATAGATTTCCTAATGAAAGACTAACAATATTAGATTAACATGGATATATATTGTGTATTTGTGTGTGCTGTGATCAATGCGTGTTGGGTTGCAGTTCCAACGATCGTACTGACACATCAGTGCTCCAACAATCCAATAACACAAGGTCCTGATCTCATTATATTTGATTCAAATACTGCCTCAGTGAGTTTTACTCTGGAAGAGCCGTGGCCAGCCACAGCAACAGCAGTTATTTTTTCAGCATCAAAAAAACCTATAGGATACAATGATTATCTTGGAGAGATACCAATGCACAATCTTTCAGGACGTGACTATCCATATGATTACAACTATCTTGGTAATGACAGACCAATTTATTTGTTTGCTGGTTCAAAATTGATATACAAGATGTCTGTTACAACAGGAAACACATCATGTCCATTTCATCTTTTAAAGATTATAAATCGTATACTAGATTCATTAATGGTAAATCTTCAATTTCATTTATAAACTCAACCTGCTTACACAATAACCAAATGTGGATTTTTAATATTTCAGAGTCATCATCTTATTATGTTGCTATTAATATTACTTCCAATACTTTTGATTTAAGTAATGTATCAGTGACTTGTATATTTTACAACACAACAGAACTAAATCCACCTAGTAAGTCTCTGTCTGCTAAGACCCTATCTGGCAAAGTGACATTATGCAAATCAATTTTTTCATGCAGTCATCAATACCATATACTTGTGAATTCTACCAGCAACATTACATACACTATGGTGAACCAAACATTTTTGACTAAAAGTAAAACCGTAGGAGGTGTTCTAGTGGCTGTTGCTTTTGTAATGCCTGGATTTACTGTGTTATTGATATTAATTTGCTGCCGCAAGTTAACTGTGCACCATAACAATCAAAATAGATGCACTAGATCAGAGAGAATACCTCTGTCACCCAAAAAAGAAAGAAATGACAGTAAAAAAGGTAAGTTGGGTGATTAGTAGATTCTCAACAAGAGCATGACAACGTTTTACGAAAGCAAAGAATATAGTTTTGTGTAATTGGTCTCGAGAATGAAATTAGCATAACCTCAGACTCACGAATTCCATTGTACGACATGAGCAGCCATGGCAACGAAATTAGTTCGTCGCTAAGTGCACGTAAATTTGCATATGAATATATTTGAAAACTTTTATATTTACTTTGTTTGAAGTAAAGATCTATTAAAGATATGAAAAAGTATTAAACCCCGACACTCTAGACCTATGGTACTATAGCTTTTAAATTATTAATCGGAAATATATTTATTATTATATTTCAGAAGTGTATGCTATATTTTGGTGAGAAAATATCCATTCATGATTTTCTTCTATTTATTGTTTTCATTATTTCTATAATTCTTAGAATAATTATTTCTATAATTCTTAGAACTATCGAAACAGCAAACATTGAATAGAGTTGATTCAAAGCCTACAGGTAAAACTAACGTTGACTGATCATGATTTCATTATGTTGATCTGTCAGATATATTTCGAACTCATTCTGCTGATCTTTGTAAAGCCATTGAAGCTGGTCCTCTTCGTATTGCTAATGAACTAAATGCTGATAACCTGATTGCACCAAATATTCTGAGTGATGTTAGAAGTATGAGTGGTAATAATTATGATAAAGCTGACAAAATAGTAGGAGAAATACAAAGACAATTAAATGCTAACAGTGATCCAGTTGAATTCTTAAATAAGATCTGTGAGCTTCTTCAACAGCAGACAGACAGTACTCTAAAAGACATTGGTATTAAAATGATGAGTCGGTTAAATTGTCAATGACTTTAATGCTGAGAACTTTTTGTAGTAAAATGAAATATGAAACATTAAGTTTTAATGTAATTGTGGCTAGTATATTTAGTACGTGATTCATAAGATAAGAAGCCACACAACACAAGATTAAATATATCGTCTATGTCATCAAGATTGAAGCAAAATATATATCTAAGTTCTAGCTAAATTGATTATGGGAAATATCAAGCAACTTGTGACAACAGACTTCCTAGCTTTGCTGTCAAGTTAATGTTGACCATATAACTAGTCAAAGTAGGGATTTGAGTTTACAAATAAAATTAAAATATACTTTTAGCTACCAATAAATGGGCAGTAATTATCTGTTGTTCCTGAGCTTGAGTTAAACTATCACCTATTTGGATGTTGAAGAGGAAGTCACACCTACTCCTTCTTGTAGCTTCTCTCAAGACCACACCTATCATTTTAAAATATATGAATATTATTATTAGCAAAATTAACACTGGTCTCTCTGCACATTCTGTGATCTGAGAGTTTGATTCTGTGATAATGAGGTGGTATATTCAAGCTATAGTTTTCTTTCTGTTTACAGCAGTAAAAATTGTCAAAGGTGAGTTATATTTCTAGTAATTTATTAATGATGAGATCAATTTTTATGTCACTAATGTTTGTTGAATGCTACAGTTTTTTATTAAGAGGAGCTAGTTTGTATAATATACAGTAATTGCCTTTTACCAGCAATTAGGGTACCGTAAGATATCAATTGTCACAAAATTACTACTCTGAAATGGTCAAAGAAATAAAAATTGTGATCTACCAAAATAACTTTCATTATTATATTAGTTCTCAAAAGAGACGATTTTTAGCATGAGCTTGTTATGTATCTGTATGTACATTTAATATATATATATATATAATATATATGAACTACCAAACTACATTTAACATTGATTGGCATTATTATATAGAGATCCAGTGACTGATAAATTTGTTTCCTATGAACAAGTGGAGATGTTCTCTCATCAAATGATACAACAGACCTTGCTTAAAAATGTTGACACTATCAGGTGCTGATCATCCTTATGATCATTACATTGATCCCCTTACTCAAACATTAGCTGTCTAATACTGATATATATATCAATATATTGTAAGCTGTAATGTTTATTGTTTTTTGGATAATTCTTTTATATTTTCCAAATATGTTGTTATGTCCAGCATATACCTCTTTGGTATATCCTGGACAATCAAGTTAATGCACTTGACAACAAGCCACAACATATAACTATTGTTTAATTATCATATTGTCTTTAGCTGATTTTTGTTTAATTGCAAACTAGCAGAATTACAAGTTTCTATATTTAAAAAAATAATAGACATTGACATGTTATAGGCATGGCTTAAATGGTTCAATCACATTATTTCAATTAATAGTTACGTTAATTAAGTTATTTGTGGTAAAGCCTAACCTGGAGAACTATTAAAGAAGAGAACTGAACTTAAGCAATTAACTTTATTTGTTGTGGAATTAGTGGTTAAGAAGCACAGAGTAGAGAATTAGATCAAAACTTCTCATGCATGAGTGGTATCTACAGAGATAATTATAATATCTTTTCAAGCCTCAATTGCAAAGATAAGTACCCATATTCCACAAAACATTCTTGATCCTATAAGAAAATTCATGTGGAAACTACAAAAACAAAAAATACACTAATAGTTTGAAAGAGCATATTCATTGCTATTTAATATTGATTTTATTAATATGGGCGTTGCCTTTAAGAAAGCATAGCAAATATGGGAACAATTTTCTTGTTATTTGTGCTTCCTATAGGTAAGTTATAATGGAATTAGAAGATGTAGACTGTAGCCATTCAGTTACTAAATCATCTTTAATTGTTATTGATGTGTACTTAGATAACTTAGATATGTTTTTATAACCTTTCTATATGTTTATTTCTTTAGTACTAGTGGAAGGTACTGTTACAATTACCTCGTCACCAAGTCGATCTTCTCCCGCTGTCTTTCAAGCTGGAGAGAATCTCACATTAACTTGTTCTATTACTAACAACCCCACCTTATCTTGGACCAGTACATTCACTAATGCTGATGGAGTAGGTATTAATCCTTCTAATAGTGCCATTACTGGTATCTTCCTTCATGGAAACAATACTGGTAGCCATACATGTTCTGGAGGATCTGAGAGTGGTAGCTATGTCTCAACTGTTACTGGTAAGTATGTCTACTAGTAGACATTTTAATATTAAATATCTTGTCATAAAGTAATTAATTGTTATCTAACATATTGCTATTTGAGAGTCTTTGCATTTTATGGATGAATGGATAGATGAACCAATGGAATGGATGGATGAATGAATAAGTGTTGGATGGATACATTAATACATTGGATATGATGTTTGTCACTCATATGACATTTTATAGTCTTCTGAATTAGTTGGTATTATAATTATCTTCCTAATACTGAAATAACAATTTGCTCACTTTCTAAATGCACTCTCTTTTTCTAGGTACTGTAATATGGTACTACAATCCCCCACCTGGTCATCTAATACACAATAACACTGCTATATCAGTATATGGTACGGTTAATGAAATAAGATGTTATAGTGGAGATACTAACTCTGGTAATACTGGTACTACTATTATTAGTCCAAGTGGAAACACCCCTCTACAATTCAGTAATGTTGAAGCTGGTTATATCAAGAAGAGTAGCTCAAATAATGTTGGCAGTGTCAATAATGGTGTCTATACGTGCAAATATGTTGATGGAGGTGGAACTATATCAGAGAGTTCATTTGCTGTATATAGTAAGAATAGAGAACCTGGTTCTGGTTCTGGGAATACAGGTATGTGTTGGTTACAGTGTAAATGTTGTAAAGGAATTAAGCTTCAGTGTCAGTTGTCTTATCATGTGTTTAATTATTGTATTAATTATTTTATACCACATGTAAGGCACATGTAGGTATAGTCAAGACTACATGTTTGTCATGTGTTCATGTAAAGTAATATAGTGTGGTAAGTTGTGTCTGTACTCTGTGGTCAATAGATGATTAACAGTGATAGACAACAGCATATTTCTCTAGTCAATTATATGATTTACTGGAAACTTTCGTTTTATTTACTTAATATATGTAGTTATATAAATCACAACAAAGTTTGTTTTGGAACTAAGACTTATACACATACAATATTATATGTAATACATGTATAATGAAATGGACTAAAGTGCTTAACCTTGCTGCGGTAGGCAGTGTAGATCTATACTACAGAGTGCAGAGTTTATGTACATTTAACATTCCACAAGCTTAAAGATATAGTAAATTATTATATAATGACTCAGCTTTACTATGACAATAGTCAACTTACTGACTAATTTGCAAACTAATTGACCATAAGGCACTACCAAGAAAATATCTTAATTCTTTTTAGCCTTCTCAAGTGACATACCACAGAATACATACAGATAAGAGATATCCACAAAGATAACTGCCAAAAGTTAGTAAAACTGTCATAACTTTCCAAAGAATTATTGTTGCAAACATTCTCACTTTAAAAAGTTGGAAAATGTCATAAGCTGTATGCAGGAGGTTTTTATTGAATTCTTGAGTCTTCACTGAAAGCTGTGCTTTTTTCAAAGGTTTTCAGAGTTTTAAAGCTTTTTGTTCATTTGATGCTCATTTTAGCAGTATTCTTAAGAAGTACAGAAGTTTCGCTACCGTCCACTATAGTTTGGTGGCTACCAGTGCCATGTTTGCCAAGTTAAAGCAGTTCAAAGCCATTTGCCCGGGTAACAGACACACACACACACACTGAAAGACTACAGTACCCTCTCTATGTGCCCATGCACAATGAAGTTAACTATAGTTCTAGATGTAGTTATATAACAATGTGTGTGTGTAAAAAGTCAGTCTTATCTAAGGGGTTTATAAAGGCTTAAGTCAAAGACAACTGAGGCCCATTAGGGATCAGATAGTATGTAAGAACACTATTACTTTCAAAATCCATTGTGATGAATATAGTCATAACTTATAAAAACTATAATGTTTTAAGATAAAGATGGCATACTGTTACTATTGTACATATAATGTTCATAATATGTAGTATTCTGTTATGTTCATAATATATAATGTTCATAATATGTTATGTTTATAATATGTAATGTTCATAATATGTAACGTTCATAATATGTAATATTCATAATATATGGTGTTCATATTATGAAGTGTTATCATTTTCTAGTGTCACTAGAGGTCATGGTATTAGAATTTAGTGTTCATAATATATAATGTTCATAATATGTTATGTTTATAATATATAATGTTCATAATATATAATGTTCATAAGATGTTATATTTATAATATGTAATGTTCATAATATGTTATGTTCATAATATGTAATGTTCATAATATATAGTGTTCATATTATGAGGTGTTATCATTTTCTAGTGTCACTAGAGGTCATAGCATTAGAATATATGATATCTGGAAATAATATCATTGTTACTTGTACTAGTACTGGCTGGCCAGCTACTCAAGTTATTTGGAGTAAAGATGGTAGTGTATTAAATGCTGGAGGCTCTAATTCCATATATCAGGTTGTTATGGACAGAGTTAACTCCGTTTATCTAAATGTGTTATTTATACAAGCTAACTCACTCACTGAGTTAATAGGAATGTACAAATGTGAAGTGAAAACTATACGACATAATGATGTTGTCATCGATAGTGATGTTAGTTCTGTTACCATACAATCTGTTGGGAATGTTACGGTTGCCGTGACAACTGTGGGTTCAACTGATGTAGGTGATTCATACACACTTAACTGTACAGTCACTTTAATGGAGAGTTCTAATGTGACGATTGTTTGGCAAAAGGGCGATGTTGTGTTGAGTACTAATATAACAGCTGGAATAGTGTTAGGATCTCTTGAAGACGAAAACACTACCTTTAGTAAGGCACTTACATTATGTCCTTTACGTCTCTCTCATAATGGAGCATACTCATGTAAAGCATATATGAATGGGAATGTTGGAACAGCTGTAACCAACGTTGAAGTTCAAGGTAAGCAATGTCCTGTCTGTTTGTCTATATATATATATATATATATTTACATATCTATCTACATGTATTTATCTTCATCTTCTGTTTTCCTTTTTAGTTCCTCAGCCTCTACTTGTTTTAGATCCTAGTGATACAATTATCACTCTTGGTACAACAGTCACTCTAACATGTACTGTATCAGTCACTGATAGTCTTAGTGGTACTGTAACTGCCATTACTTGGTATAGAGACAGTACTGTCATCTCTAAGGGTGTCACTAACAATCTTAATCAAGGACAATCCACTGTGTCTCTTGGTACTATTTTATCTAATGAAGCTGGTAACTATACTTGTGCTGCTCAAATATCCTCACCTTATATTGATGATGGATCTGTCATAATGATCAGTAATAGCACTAATATTACAGTCCAAAGTAAGTTAGCACTTCATAGATTTATTATGTTACATAGTAGATCTCATCTTAATAATATAAGTTTTAGTTTTCATTGATATATTGTTAGACTTCCATAGTACACCCGGAGCTTTCATTAGTTTAAAATGCTATGTAAGCATTGTTTTTATAATAACAATACAATTTGTAGTTGTAAAAAATGCCTCTTGTTGCTAGTATCATCAAAAGTAGCAGAAAGGAGTAAGTTAGAGTAAATGATATGATTATTTCACTCTATTGATTTGTATGTCATCTCTCTGTATCCCTCTCCTAAACCCTAAACTCTCTCTCTCTCTCTCTCTCTCTCTCTCTCTCTCTCTCTCTCCTTAGTGCCAACACGAGATAGTAATAATCTTGTCCTTTTTTTTGCTAACCCTAATGGAGAGCCTTATCATGCTGGAACTAGCAGACAACTTGAATGTTTAGTAACTGGCTTAAATACTTATAATGATGATAGTGTGACTGTCGATATAAATATACTCTTTAATGGATCTTCTATAACTAATAATGGTCGACGAAGTTTTGAGAATATTGCGATTGTTAGCGGAGGTTTACTCCGTATTCGACCTCTTAAATTTACCTATCTAGTATCATCATTGGACACTGGTGAATATACCTGTATTGTTAGTGTGACATCTTCTATTGATTCAAGTTATGTTGTTGACTCACTTACTACTCGAACAGTATTTTTTACAATAGAAGGTAATATCAGAATAGAATATGTTCTAATAACTGTAAAGTAAATGTAATTCATTAAAGTATGAAATAAAAGATCTTGCTATGAGTATTGTTTTATTATTAATATTGTTAATATCTATGTATAAATAATTTTATCAATAGACATTACAAGTTATTATTATTTTTTATAGCACCTACTCCTAGTGTCTCTCTGATACCTTTCTCTTTACGTCTTCCTAATCATGCTAATTACAATCAAGCCACTTTCAACTGTACTGGTACTGTACCTCTAGTTGATGGAGTGGTTCTTGTATTTGATAAGGTCTTTGCCTGGACTCTTCTTAGTAATGATGTTACTGATGATGCTACCACACCAAGTACTCCACGAGCTGCATTGAGTGTTAGTACTTTACAAAAAACGTTTTCAATTGCTGGACTATATGGACTCTCTTGTCGTGTTAGTATCAGTGTAACTGGTGACCCTGTGGTATCATCTACTAATGCTACTATTGTCACTGTCACTGGTAAGATAATTTATATGTGTACTATCACTGTCACCTTCTCCTTCATAACTCTCACACTCACCCTCTCTTTCATCATATCACACACTGTCCCTTTTCTTTGTTATAACCTCACTGTCACTACTTTCACCATCACTTACCTTATAACAATCACTGTCACTAACCTCTATCACTGTTAGGGTCACAGGGGCTGTATCATATCATATATATTACCCTAACTATCACTAGTATTACCTCATTGTCTTATCACCCTCATCATCTTACACTATTACTTTCACTCTCATCAAGTCATCTCACTGTCTCATTAGTCATTACTGACATATCAGCCTAACTATCACTAGTATTACCTCACTATCTTATCACCCTCATCACTTTCACATTCACCAAATCATCACGCTGTCTCATTACTGACATGACTATCTTTTATTACCATTTGTGTCATTACTTCTGTCACTGTCATCATGATTGTTTTAAATTATCTTCAATACTAACTAAATACTACCAATAATACAATTTTACTTACATCACAACAATCACCTTTCCTGCAACTATTTTCTCTCTATCACAACAAACACCTTCCCTCTTATCTCCATCTCTTACAATAACTCACCTTCCTTTTCTTATTATCACTATTGCTCATTACAATTATCATCACCTTCACAGCTATTACCCTCTTTACTCACTATCTCTACAGGTCCCTCATCTCCAAATAAACCTATCAATGTTACAACTGTTAATATTCTATACAATGGTGCTACTATTACATGGATAGTATCTAGTATAGCATATACACCTGAACAGTATACTATACATTATGGACTACAGAGCAATGATTTATCTAATAGCAGTACTACAATATCTGGTAGTACTGATTTCTCTAAAACTAATGATATGTTCTCTATATCATTGACTGATCTTATTGATGATACAGTCTATTATTATCGTATCACTGCTACAAATACTGAAGGATCTGTTAACAGTACGACTGAGTCATTTAAAACAAGAGAAAAACGTTAGATAAGAGTTAACATTAATGTGTGTTTTGATGTATTAATGAAAATGTCTATGTCATCTTCAATGTCACCCCCGCCATCACTGTCACTACTGCCATCCTCCACTTTCACTGTCACTACTATCACCTTCCATCATCACTGCCACCATCCACTGTCACTGTCACTTCCCACTCTAACTTTCACTACTATCATTTTTCACTCTCCATGTTATTATTATCACCCTCCACTCTAACTGTCACTACTGTCACCTTCTTCTCTTAATGTTAATATTTTCGCTTACTTCTTTTATAGCTCCTACTGCTCCTCCTACTAATTTTGTCATCTCTACTGTTAACTCAACTGCTCTCTCGATGGCTTGGAATCCACCTCCTCTAGAACATAGACATGGTTTCATCACAAAATATACTCTCACTTGTCATGAGACAGTTAATGGATCTTCACATCTTGTCAAGTCTCCTGTGTTTCCTTATACTGTCAACAATAATGGCTCTATTGATCTTATTATTAATGGGTTCAGACCAGGTACTACTATTAACTGTAGTGTTACTGCCTCTAATGAGGCTGGAACAGGTATAGCTGCATACAAGGATACCATCACACAAGAAGAAGGTAAGTAGATCTGCCACAAATCTTTAACATTTGAACTATACAAACATTTGTAATAAATGTTCATGTTTAATTGACTAATCTCATTTCTTAATAGCTCCTGCTGGTCCTCCAATAAATTTCTCCATTACAAACATCTATTCTCGTGAGCTCACAGTACAATGGTTACCACCAGATCCATTTCTTCAATATGGTATTATCATTAGCTACACATTGTTTTGTTATGAGACTGAGAGTAAAGTAGCCCCCTTCTCTTTACCAAGGGTCTTCCCTCATCCTCCTCCTGCTAATGTTACTGTTGATGGTTTGCAACCTTTTACAATGTACAATTGTACTATTATAGCTAATAACAGTGCTGGACAGAGTTCACCTGCTAGTGATAGTGGAATGACTGAACCAGATGGTAAGTGTGATAAACTAAAGGGTAAATGACCGGCTTGGACTAAATATTAACAGATTTTAAAATTACTATGTTGGTAGATTTACTCACGTTCCTTCTCGTTATGTAATTTACTTTATTATTTATTATTTGTTATCTCACACAGCACCTGATGGGACTCCTTCATCTTTCTCAATGACTATCCTCAATTCCACTACTCTCAAGTTGTCATGGCAACCAATACCTGGTACACAACAAAATGGTATTATTACTAACTACACAATTGGCTGTAATACATCTGAGTTTGAGCCTAGTCAAGTATCAGTTGATGATGAACTTGAAATGACTAATGGAGTATATGATATAGTTATTTATGGGCTCACACCTGGTACCACATATGAGTGCTATGTTTTTGCTAATTCTACAAAGGGGGCAGGACCACATACAAAATTGTCAAGGAGAACAAATGAAGAAAGTAAGTTTTGCCTTTTTTTTTGTTTTAGTGTTCTTGTTTTGTTTGTATGTCCATTCATCCCTTTATTCATTCATCTATAAATTTTACTTCTTGTTTTACATAGGACCTGGTAGTTCTCCTCGCTATGTCTCTATAAATTCTATCTCTTCTTACTCTATCTTGGTTACATGGGCCCCTCCATTTAAACCTAATGGTTACATTACACAATATAGCATACATATAGATTATCTTAATGGTAGTGGTGGTTCTATACCTGTATTTAACAATGAGTATGAAATTATGGGTCTCAGTCCATATCAACTAATAGAAGTACAGGTCTCAGCCTGGACTGCTATAGGAGAGGGACCAAGGAGTGATTTAAAAATTGTACGAACAGAGGAAGCAGGTATGATTGCATCCATTTACTGGTCTATTCATTGATTTGTTAATTTCTTGATCCTTCTGTCTGTCCATCTATTCATTTAACCATTATCCATCAACCTATTTATTATTTATTTTTTAAACTTAAAAGCACCTGGTGCAGTGGAAGGAATTGAATATCATCCTCTCACTTCATCCATCTTACTTATCAACTGTACCAATCAGTCTCTCTCAGTAGCTCGTGGTATCATTTTACAGTACAAAGTGACTATTGTACAATATACTGGAGAAGACAGACAATCGTTAATTATAAATGGAAGTCAGTTTGAAGTTCAGTTTAGTGGATTAAGTAAGTTATGTACTCATAACATTTAATACTAACAATTTGAATTTACTCAAAGGAAATTTGGCATGTTTTGGTCACGTGCAAGTCACATGATCATTTCCTTTTACTTATTATTTAATTGCTTCAGTTAAGTCAATCATCTTTTTCTCTGTAGGAGGTTTTATACCATATAATATCACAGTCATTGCTATAAATTCTAAAGGTCCAGGAGAGCCTACGACATTCATTATATTCACTAAAGAAGGAAGTTAGTGTCCCAGTGTTAATTAATTGTTCCTGTAAAGTTGTATAGCTAAGAATATTGTGGTAAATAATTTTAAAACTCTTAGCAAGTGTTGTTACTGTTATTTAATTTGTGTATTCTTTTCTTACAAGGACCTCCAAAACCTATGAATATCATTGTAACTCGTATCAATCAAACAGCTATGTCCATAACATGGACTCTAATTCCTATCACATTAGCACAAGGAAAGATACTCCACTATATTGTCACTTACTCTGTTCAACATTCAACTGGACAAACTAATATAAACTCTGTCAATGTCCCTGCTAATGAAAGTACAGTGATTATAAGTGGTTTACAGGCTGATGTGAGCTATATTGTGACTGTTAGTGCTGCCACTAGTGTGGGTAAAAGTAATAGTAGTAAGCCAGTAATAGTTGAACCACTTGAAAATACAGGTATAGTAGATTATATGTGTAATTGATTAAACATTTTTTTCTCTTTTTTATCCTTATTGATTTATCTTGTCATCTCCATCTTTTTAGATTCCTCTCGTACTATTTATGTTGGGATTTCAGTGACTATTGTATTAATTATGACACTTGTAATTGTTATAGTTGTCATTATCATAGCTATAGTGATCAGGTGAGTATCATGTGATACCATTACATATGTACACTGCAGATAATACCATCTTATGTACTATCATGATGAGTAGATACTATTTGTACATTAATATAATCACATGACCCACACTACTGAGGTCATGTGACCTACTAATAAATAACTACATTATTATTTATTTATATAATGTTAATACATTATATATATATATATAATATATATCTTTTTAACATAATAGACAAAGATTTAAAAGAAGGTAAGAATATGTTATATATGTTTAAAGTTGTTTACATTTTTGTAGCATTTACTTTATGAGAAAGAAGTAAGTTTAACATTATTAGAATTATTATAAGTAGAAGATACTACTCTACTAATTAACAATTATATTTGTAACAGAGATCCAGTGACTAGTGACTGTGTTGCTTATGGACAAATAGAGATGGTTCCTCGTCAAATGACACAACAGACTACTATATCTGAAAGTGATCGTCCTTATGAGAACAGTGATATTCCTCAAAAGTTAGTTAACATAATATAAAGAAACATCATGATTATTATTAGTTTTGCAACTTATTATTTCTGTTTCTTTGATCATAGTTTTCCAAATATGACAACATGTCCAGCGTATGCCACAGTTAATACTCAAACTATTACTAAGGATTATGAGAATGTGCAGTATTGACATAAATTATATGAGATAACTTGATTTTACTATTGTTTTAAATTCTACTTGTCAATTAGTTGTTTCATTTATGTTATTGTGCTATACAAATTATCTGTGATTTATTATTGTCTTACAGTTACACTACTTTGTAGTTGAGTTTACTTTTATAATTACTAACAATGATAAAATTCAAAGTAAGAAATATTGATTATCAGCTCTGTTATAGGTACAGCCATTGGATATTTTGACATTTTGAAAGTTCTAGACTAGTAATTTTAGAATAGTAGTATAGTATCTATGGTTATACATTCAGCCATTAAATATTAGATATATTCAGTTATCATCACCATTAGAGCAAAAAGATCTAAAAGATAGTAGTATTAAAATGATGAGTCAGCTGTTATAAAATTGACCATGAAAATATTATCAACATAATATGTGGATAGTTTGTTTGATGTTCTTTTTGAAAATATTAATCTACTTACATGTGAAGCTAACTTTAGTTTAAACTCTATGCAGTGCTATTAATTGGAATTTTTCAATGTTTTATTATAATAATTATCTAATGATAATAGATATTACTGACTATTTAAATGAGTAAGTCTACCTTTGATTGAACAATTTTATACGTAATTTATACAGTAATATATGCTCATGCTCAGATATAATTTTGTATTTGTATTTTAGTTCCTCCTCACCATTCAGTGAATTTTACTTTATCAGTTAATTTTACTGTTGTCATGTTTAGTTGGGATCCACCTCTTACAGGAGAGGACATAACTAATTACACACTGATTTGTTATGAGATAATCAATGAGATCTCTTATCTGGTAGACTCTCCATTCGTTGTTGATATGAAAGGATCAGTTAATTTAATACTTAGCAAGTTTCGACCTGGTACTCCTCTTAATTAATTGTAGTCTCGATATTACTAACAATATTGGGACTGTATGTCCTACATTTGGGACTGCTATCACATATGAACAATGTAACATAAAATTATGCTAAACCTTTCTTAATACTTGAATTAGCACCTGGTGGTCCTCCAAGGAGTTTCTCCATTACTAACATATATTCTCGTGAGCTCACAGTACAGTGGTTACCACCAGATCCATTTCTACAATATGGTATTATCCTTCACAGGTTAAATTAAAGGGAGCACTATTTACATAGAGTAGTGGAGAAGTCAGTATTTCACTTTGATCACTAGATGATGTGTAAACAAATTGTAGACCACCTGAAGGGCATGCAATATGATGTAATTGTTAGTATAATACCAACTGACCATTAATGGATACAGTAGCTATGTTTGATTGTGTAGGATGACTGCCATCATTGAATGAAGCATTACAATAGTATTGACCACTATAAGCAATACGTATATTAGGGAGTGTTAATGTACTAGATATGACCTAAAATGGGGATAATTAACATGGCCCCTTTAATTATTAACTAACTTACAGTACTATTAATGGTACTATTGGATTTTTCAGCTCCTGAAGGTATTTCCCCACCCACTTTGAACTAATTAATAATTATAGGTAGTGTTCCTGTAGCAATACATACTAATTTTGAAATTTTCGTCTCTTTATAATGTTTCATTAAAAATACACAAGAAAGTATGAAAAATAATAATGTGAAATGTAAACAACATATAGTTGTAGGTGACATGATCAATAGTACAAGTCACTTGTACAAATATATTAGTCAGTATTAAATGATATTATATAGCACACACACACACATATATAATGTTATTTTGAATACTCACCTCACCACTATAGCAATGATAATAATGAACATAAGAGTTAACACTACTACCACAATAGTACTAGTAACTGAAATAGTAATATTTATTGAACTGGAAGGATATAAGAGAGGAGTAAAATAGTAAATAGTGATGTGTTGGTGCTTGTTTATCTTACCAGCTCCTTCACTAACTGTTTTCCCACTATCACTAGCAGGTGTACTCTGTCCAGCACTGTTATTAGCTACAATAGTACAGTTGTACATTGTAAAAGGTTGTAAACCATCAACAGTAACATTAGCAGGAGGAGGATGAGGGAAGACCCTTGGTAAAGAGGAGGGGACTACTTTACTTTCAATCTCATAACAATTCAAAGTGTAGGTACTCTAGTGTGGATAAATTCTAATGGAGTTAATGTTTCCATGAATACCGCTGATGTTCCTTATCAGGAGACACTATCTTTGTCATTATTTCAAAGTTTAGTTTTTAATTCCCACAGTGCATTATATAGTGGTTTATACACTTGTTATTCTCACCTACAAGTTGTTAAATCTGTCTTCATTACAAACAGTAAGTTTTATTTATTAGAACATTCAATATATGTGACCATCATATGATAATAATACTGCTATTATATTTTTTGAATATTGTCATAACTATCATGTGATAATTATTT
Source organism: Xestospongia muta (assembly GCA_963693285.1). Taxonomy (NCBI): domain Eukaryota; kingdom Metazoa; phylum Porifera; class Demospongiae; order Haplosclerida; family Petrosiidae; genus Xestospongia; species Xestospongia muta. Next base: position 7,098,251 of record OY848923.1, on the reverse strand, counting down.
ATTGTCATGTGATGCTCGTGTATTTCAGATCCTCCAGTAATTACAACTGACCCCAATATTAGTCAGAAAATTATTGTAACGGGAGAAAGTGTTTCCTTTTCATGTAATGCTACTGGTGATCTTGAGGTTATGGTAAGGTGGCAATATGAAGAATCTGATCAACTTCCTTCTGGTGTTATGACTAATGGACATACATTGACAATACAAGATGCTGGTAACAGTCAAAGTGGTATTTATCAATGTGTCGTTACTGATGGGGTATCTACTGTAAACAAAACAATAGAATTGATAATAAAATGTAAAGATTGTTAAAATAAATTGTCTGATTTCAAGTATTATGATGATATAATTGTTATTAGATTCTCCAACTGCTGGAGTTGGAAAACTGCCCATAAACACATCACTCTCATTAACAGAGATTGTAATTGAGGGAGTGAATCTGGAGAGGTTATCCAACCCCAATGTTATCTTGGGAATTTAATGGAGATCAAAGTCTCCCATCAGGAATAGTTCAACATATGGTACACACTTAGAAAATGTACATGTATGACTCCATTTTAGGTAAATGGACATCTCCAGTTGGAATGGGATAGATCAGTACTGTGCAGCGATAAAGGTGTGTATACTTGTACAGCAAGCAATGAATTAAATTCCTCATCAGCTCAACTATTTTTAATTGTGAATGGTAAGTACATTTATTATAACGCTGTATATCAACTTTCTAAATTTGTGACATAGAAAGCATAAATTTGTCAATACTAACAATAATACTAACTGTATGTCAACCTTCCATTGTTTTAGCAACGTTCATCAACTCTCCAACAGTTAGTCCAACTTCCGAATCCACTCTTTTCTCAAATCTATTATTATGGACTGTTATAGTGACTATTATTGGCTTAACTATATTGCTAGTAATTCCTTCACTAATTATTGTCTTATGTATTAGATACCATAAAAGACAAAATGAGAGTTGCAATAATAGCCCTGTTAAAATATCTCAGTAAGTTTTAATAAATATTTTGGTTTAATTGTCTCAATCAGGAACACTTTTGTTATTCAGAATATTAATTTTTTTTCTCTTGTGCCAAACATGCTTTGTTGATATTATAGTTAATAGGAATTGTTTTATTAAGAGGAGCTAGTTTGTATAATATATAATAATTGCTTTTACAAGCAATTAGGGTACTGTAAGATATCAATTGTCACAAAATTACTACTCTGAAATGATCAAAGAAATAAAAATTGTAATCTACCAAAATAACTTTCATTATTATATTAGTTTTCAAAAGAGATGATTTGAAGCATGATCTTGTTGTGTATCTATATGTACATCTAATATATATATATGATACATATGAACTACATTTAATATTGATTGGCATTATTATACAGAGATCCAGTGGCTGATAAATTTGTTTCCTATGAACAAATGGAGATGTTCTCTCATCAAATGACACAACAGACCTCGCCTAAAAATGTTCCTACACTATCAGGTGCTGATCATCCTTATGATCATTACATTGATCCCCTTACTCAAACATTAGCTGTCTAATACTGACATATATATCAATATATTGTAAGCTGTAATGTTTATTGTTTTTTGGATAATTCTTTTATATTTTCCAAATATGTTGTTATGTCCAGCATATACCTCTTTGGTATATCCTGGACAATCAAGTTAATGCACTTGATAACAAACCACAACATATAACTATTGTTTAATTATCATATTGTCTTTAGCTGATTTTTGTTTAATTGCAACTAGCAGAATTACAAGTTTTTATATTTAAAAAAATAATAGACATTGACATGTTATAGGCATGGCTTAAATTGTTCAATCACATTATTTCAATTAATAGTTAGCATTAATTAAGTTATTTGTGGTAAAGTCTAACCTGAAGAACCGTTAAAGAAGAGATCTGAACTTAATATAAAATATAAAATAGAAAATAATCTATATTCTTATATTAGGTAGATTTATATTAGATGTAAAGTACACGTGTAAAATAATCATCACTGTAATGTCAGTAATGTCAATGTTAACTGTATTATAAATGTTAGCTGTAGACTATGTATAGATCAATAAGAATGAGGGGAACAAGGTCAGGGTAATAGAAGGAAAATGAACATCCTAATTCACTTTGTTACATACATACATGTACATGTAAACAACAGTGGTTACCAGAGGCATCCTAAATGTACTTTGTGGGATACCAATTTTCTAGATGTTGACACCTCACCTTACCTATGGTATACATTTTTATAATGTTGACACAAACATTAGGTATTATGTTTCATTCTATCAATGTACTTGTTTTATATCTTCATATTGCTGAGTCAGTTCTGTGTACATTCATTATATCACACCCAAACAACAAACAGGCCTGTAATTCAATTACCAACACCCACTTTACTTTAGAGAGAAAAAGAAATTTTACATTGGCTACTGGTGTCCGTGTTACCTTAAATAGAAAAGATGTGGAAATAAGGGTACCTCCAGTGATGTTATCACTACAGATTACACAATGCACAATTGAGCAATTAAGTTATTGAGTGAGGAAGCACTTGCTTGGATGCATTACATGTAAATGTTACACAGACATGAAGTTGGTTTCAATATAAATGTAGCTATTTTAGGAGCTGTAGTTGTGTTCCTGGAAAGGATATGATAAACTCTTTAAATATGCATGTGTGTGTTGGTGTTCCTAGAATGACATAGAAATTTTAATTCTGTTTAGAAGTACAATTTAAGTGAAATTGTTATATGTAGACTGATGTATCTCTCACTGACCACATCTAGTTTATTGGTTGTGTTAAAAAATTCTTGATAATTTTGACATAATTTGTGTTAGTTAAAAGCCAGTTTGTTAACTAAGTTGTTTTGTATTGATGTTACTTGTAACAATAGCTGTTAGTGAATATAGATGATTGTCACTACAACATATTAATGTGTTATGATTATGGTGTTGTTCTTGCTCGTTATGACAATGATTTTTTGCTGTATTCCATTGATGACACTGATTAAAAGGATTTCCTCTTTCCATAGCTAAACTAACTGATGTCTCTACTAATAATAGGGAATGTTAGGAGTTAAATTAAGTTGTAATTATGCAAAGGATGTTGGTACCATGGTGTCTTTATTGAGTGTTCTAGGGTGTTGTACAATGGTATCTTTATTGAGTGTTCTAGGGTGTTGGTACACTGGTGCCTTTAAAGAGTGTTCTAGGGTGTTGGTAGAATGGTGTCTTTATTGGGTGTTCTAGGGGGTGGGTACAATTGTGTCTTTATTGAGTGTTCTAGGATGTCGATACAGCGGTATCTTTATTGAGTGTTCTAGGACATTGATTACAATGGTGTCTTTACTGAGTGTTCTAGGGTATTGATACAATGGTATCTTTATTGGGTATTCCATGAATGCAGATGTCATTAATATAACTATGTATTGAACAATTAATAGTAAAGTCCTTTCAATATCCTGTAGACTGACTGACCTGTAGTCTATTACTTGTCAATTGTTGTTCTTAGTATGATAAGATAATGATGTAATATTCACTTTACTCAAACTAATGCTCTACATGTTACTATACATAGTACTATACTATATATAGTAAGACATAGTACTATATATAGTAACATGTAATACTATTTATAGTAACATGTAGAGACAACATGACGTGTTAGTACAATGTCTATATAATCATAATCACACGACATTTGATGTTCTTTAGCTGATAGTGAATGTTTATGCATGTCAGGAACATGATGCTTCGTCAGTGTCTGTTTACTGATGTTTATCTTTAGGGATTATATTGGGTCGTAATAATAGTGTGACAATTACTTTGAAATGACTATTTACTAGTTAACTGTCCATACCTGTATGTACAGTAATTACTGGCATTACAGATGGAGTTGGTGACTGAACTTTCACCTTGAATACTTTATTTCTGATGTAATAATGTTTGGTCAAGTTTTGGATAATCTCTAGCTAATATTTAGTCTACATGACTCCATTACTATGACCTTGTAATATTTGATAGCCCATTTAGTTTATATAAAGTAGCATAATTTATATTCTTGTGATATAACAGCTATGTATAATATAGTTTATAAACAATCTATCTATATAATTTAGCAACTACAGAATAGTTGCAAAGTTAGTTTGAGAATAATTATGAGATTGCCTCAAAATATTGCTAAAAATAGTACTTACAAATTTCAAAGGTGTATCACAAGTGCTAATGTATAAATGAAGTCGATACTAGAGAGAGATGTTTGTGAATTGAAAGTTTAACAACATCATTTGAACTTATTTCATTGGTGTGTTAATTACACTTCCTTTACAGTAATGTGTTGTTATTAACTGTGGAGTTACTGGTTCATGATCTCATTATCTCTAGAGATTTCATTAATAGCTATGAAAGTGAATATAGACAAATTGTGGTTAATTTTATAAGCTTTGGATGTGTACATAATCATATATTATAGCAAGTAGGTATCGTGTAAAACTCATGTACATGTAATAACTATAGAACTAGCTGTTCTATGATTCTATGAGTAGTGGTGTGCTTTCATAGTTGTTACATTCATTACATGTACATGTGTGAGTGTTTCTCTTTTTCTCATGTAGGATTTTAGTACGGAGTTCAGATCATTATCTCCATGGACTTATATCAGTTGGTCAATTGGATGTGACACAATTAAATCGAGAAGAAGTTGTTAGTGCTATTGCTCAAGCTATGAATCTCCACACATCCTTCAAAAAAGCCTTTTTACCCAATATTGAGCAAGAATTGTTAAAAATTGATGAGACATTTGTTAAAAATAAACACAAAGTTGGTCTAATCCAAGTCAAACCTGGTCAAACTAACGAAGAAGATATATTTTTTAATGCTCATGAATCGGGACCATTTGATGAGTTCTTAAATATGATTGGTCAACGAGTTAAGTTACTCGGGTTTAAAAAGTTTCTTGGAGGACTTGATGGGGAACGTAATTTTACTGGAGAGGATTCTGTGTTTGTTGAATATAAAGATTTAGAAGTAATGTTTCATGTCTCAACATTGATGCCTTATACAGAGAATGACCCACAACAGGTAAGAAAGAATGTTTGTTGTTTTCGTCTGTCCATTCATTCTTTAATTTATCCATTCATGTACTTGTTCATTCATCTATCCATTTACTTGTCTGACCAAATCACTTCTTAAATATCAATTATGTATCAACCCACACACTCTTTTACAATGGCTGACATAGACATAACTCATTAGTCCATGTAGAAGATGATCATGTTGCCATAGTAACTTTAGTGATAACATTATTATTTTCCTAATATAGGTTAATAAAAAACGACACATAGGTAACGATATTGTCTGTCTAGTTTCTCTTGATAATACTAGTGCTGTCTTTAATCCTACGTGGATTAGGTCACACTTTATTCATTCTTATGTTGTTGTACAACATGTCACAGGAACACATGGACAGCCATTATATAGAGTAAGTTAAAGGTATTAATACATAGATATGACTTGATGAATCTCTCTCTTTCTCTCTCTCTCTCATGCCCCACTCAGGTTGGTGTTACTAGTTGCAGTTCAGTTTCATCCTTCACACCTGATTTACGTGAAATACCTCTAATGCCACATTGTAAACTGTTACAATATGCCTTACTTTCCAAAATTGTCAATGCTGTGAGAGCATCCTATCATGCTCCCAAATTTCTTAAACTCACAGTAAGATATCTTGATATATATAAACATATATCGATCGATATATATATTATATATATTATATATATCGATCGA
>OY848923.1:7041191-7091191 GCA_963693285.1 Xestospongia muta | reverse complement strand
ATCACTTCCTCTTAACTAATTACTTACTTCCTATTCTCTTTAAAGTACATTCATGTCCAATAAATACCATACAAGTTCACAAAATGTACTGTAAACTGTTAATATAAACAAATCTATAACAATAATATTGTGAATAACAATAACAACACACTGGTGTGTCTTGAGTATAATACCCCCCACATGAATCACATTGTCTTTACTAATTTCCTATTTCCTAGTTTCTTTCAAGCATATTCATGCCCAATGAATACAATATAGAGGTTAACAAAATGTACTGTAAACTGTTGACATGAAACAATCTATAACAATCGCATTGTGAATAATGAATCTAGGCAGGCTAGCCAGCCAACAAGTGTTCCTACAATGACAATACTTTTCAGTTGATGTGTCAACATTAGTAACATAAAATATTTTGTCCTCCATAGAATACTGGTTTGAAATTAGCTGAGATGTTTGAATAAATCAAACACTGTCGCTATATACGTCACTATCATCCACATGGATCTCAAAGTGATGAGGAGGAAGATCATAGTAACTCACCTAATATTGAGAACAGAAAATTGTCCTTTGCTACTTTTAAGAAGTAATGTACATAGCTGGATTATTTTAAAAGCACTACTCAGTATAAATGGTGTGTAGCATTTTTTTCATATTTTTATCCATTAATGTTATAATAAAACAAACATGTACCATAATGGTTTTAATAGTCTTCAGTCTTAAGAGCATCAAGACCTAACAGCTCGTTCGTTCATACGTACATTGATAATGTTCTACTTTCATTTCTGGGTCATCTTCAGGCGCATAAACATTCTATAAAAAGTGAATACATTTAATTTACACCATTATAAATCAGTAGTAAGAACTCTCGTCACTGACTTACTTGAAGATAACTATTACCAGCTGGATCATCAAGTATAATATGCACATTTAACCTTCGACCTTCCATGACCTGACAATAAAAAGTGAGACTGAAGTTAATTAGATACAATTCAATTAATTAATTAATACCTCGACTAATTTGTCAACAAATAGAGCTAGTTTATTGCCAGTAGAACTGTCACCAGTCACAAAAGGATTAGAGTCAGCCAACTGGTCTTTAATATTTCTTAGTAGACCCTCAATGGTTGTAAAACGTCCTCCTAATGTACCTGGTTGTAACTCAAAATCCAATTCTGGAATGAGAAGAGAGGCTGTTTCAGCCTACAATGTGAGATAAAAGTGCCACACCTATTATAATGACATTTAAATGTAATATGGAAACATATTACATAAAACATAAAATGTCATTCTGAATTATTGGAATGGGAATGAGTCCGGAGTGTTTAAATTATGATGTGAACGAGTGTGAGTTTATAAATACGTAAGTTTTTGTCGCTTAAAAGAATGCAGTATTTTTCCTAGAGGAATAGCAAGCCTACCTTTAGTATATCTCTAGAGAGATCAATAGGGTCTGTCAAATGAAGTGTAATCTTTACTCCTCTGTCATTGATTCCAGAACCAGACTTGATTTCGTTACTTTTGTGACCACACCATTCACAAGACAATGACATTACAACTACCTCTTTGAAATGAGGAATATCTAATATAACAATAACGATAAAAATGAAAAGTATTTCAAACAAAGACATACACCAGTAGAAGACTATCAAACAAAATAAGGTGAATTACAAACACAATACCAACAATACAAAGAAATATCCAAATTACTACTAGCAATCTTCATTACATACAACTCATTATAAATACATACCAACTTTCTTCATTACAAGTACATATCAACTAAAAATACATACCAATTATCTCCATTATAAATACATATCGATTATCTTCATTATAAATACATACCAATTATCTTCATTATAAATACATATCAATTATCTTCATTATAAATACATACCAATTATCTTCATTATAAATACATACCAATTATCTTCATTCTTGTTTCTGTAGACATTTGATAATTTGGACAATTGATTTGAAATTTAACACTTCATCATGTGACACTGGCTTATTTCCTTCATCACATTCTGTGTCTTCATCATTAGTTGTCTCACCCTAACAACAGAATGAACACAAAAGAGATAACAACATATATACTAACTAAAATGAAATTAAACTTTTACGATGTTCACTCCAAATTTATTTCGGCTAGCATGCTCATCTACTAACTGAAATAATTTATATGACTACAGTATATATGACTATGTGTACATGTCTTCAAAATAACATTATCATATTAACAGGTTCTTGAGATGTTGGTTAGAGGTTACTAGTATTGGTTTGAGCTTAAAGATTTTACTAACTAGACATAACAGGAATATACTGTAGAGAATAGGCATTCTTTGGTCATGACATATACAATTACCCTTGAAGTACCTTAGTGGTTGACATGAGGACACCCAATTGTTTGTCTTGATCTTCAGAACGTTTGTATTTTTCTACAGTTAAAGTTGGATCAGTTTGAGGGGCTAATTTGTTCTCTACAAAACTATTACCACTCGGATCATCAATAACCTAGAGATAAAAGAGAGAGAGAGAGAGAGAGAGAGAGAGAGAGAGAGAGAGAGAGTCATATAGTTGTACAAATATGTGATATGGCATACCACAGAAAATGGAGTTTGAACATCCAGGCAAGCTCTAAGTTTTTAAATAAATTCATCTAACTTTGTAGCAACCTCAACTCTCTCGTTCATCAACTCTCCAACAGTTAGTCCAACTTCCGGATCCATTCTTTTCTCAAATCTATTATTATGGACTGTTATAGTGACTATTATTGGCGTAGCTATATTGCTAGTAATTCCTTCACTAATTATTGTCTTATGTATTAGATACCATAAAAGACAAAATGAGAGTTGTAATAATGGCCCTGTTAAAATATCTCAGTAAGTTTTAATAAATATTTTGGTTTAATTGTCTCAATCAGGAACATTTTTATTGTTCAGAATGTTTTCTCTAGTGCCAAACATGTTTTGTTAATTTATTGATACTATAGTTAATAGGAATTGTTATATTAAGAAGAGCTAATTTGCATAATATAAGTAATTGCCTTTAACTAGCAATTGGGTACCATAAGATATCAATTGTCACAAAATTAACTACTCTGAAATGGTCAAAGAAATAAAAATTGTGGTCTACCAAAATAACTTTCATTATTATATCAGTTTTCAAAAGATATGTTTTATTGCATGAGCTTGTTGTGTATCTGTATGTACATGTATATTATATAATATATATGAAATACCAAACTATGTTTAATATTGATTGGCATTATTATACAGAGATCCAGTGACTGATAAATTTGTTTCCTATGAAGAAGTGGAGATGTTCTCTCATCAAATGACACAATAATTATCATATTGTCTCCAACTAATTTTTTGGTTTAATTACAAGCCAGCAAAATTAAATGTTTTATAATAAAATCATGTCATTGACATTTAAGAAAAATATTTTACAGCCAGAATAATGTTAGAATCTATGTATAACTCAGCTAAACTAAATGTAATGAAGATGGTACTAAGTTGTACATTATTTGCATTTTATTATCATCTTTGTCCAGTTCATGCAGGTTAACGTTTGTAAACAAATTAAAGACCAAGACTAATAAGAACATGTGCAGGTTACACATTGTACAGTGTAAAAATGAATATATTATTTTAACAATATAACTTGTAGTTTACATTGGGGGTGGAATGCTATGATATTTAGAGTTCAAGTGAATAATTCACTGTAGAATTTTTGCTTTGTAATAGTACAACATACCAATAAATTATAGTTACATGAACTCCAGATTCCATAGTAATTAACTGATGTATTCTACAAATTGGTTGTTAAAATAAATTATTTAATTTTTACATCATCTTCCATCTAATATCTATGCCTACTCCCAATCATTCAACTATCGATCATGTTTACACTTACAGCATGTTATAATTGTGACCTGATTTGCAATAAGGAACCACTTAAAGCAAAACATTCGTACCTGATTTGTGAAAAGGGACGACTGTTAAAGCATCCCAAAAAACCAGTTATGTATACATATAGTTGCTATATATACACAGCTATTTATTACACAAACTTTATAATTATTAATAATTACAAATAATAATTATGCTGGATCACTGTAATTATCATGAAACATTAATTGCCAATGATCAGATACTAAGGTATTCTTAATGCAAGACAATTTAAATTGTATAGGCTGTACTTGCATATATGCACATGTATGCACATAAGCAGGACATTGTATGTGTAACCATGGTTAGATTTTGGTAATTGTGTTTACATTTTGTGCTTGCTTGTATATAAAAGTTATACTGTAATATTCAATAATTAAATTTTAACAATTGACCAGCATAGCAAAAAATGAAAACGATCTTCTTGTTATTTGTGCTTCCTTTAGGTAAGTATTAACGGAATTAGAAGATGTAGACTGTAGCCAATCAGTTACTAAATCATCTTTAATTGTTATTGATGTGTACTTAGATAGCTTAGGTCTGTTTATATATATATATATATATATAGTTAATATATATAATATGATTTTTTTCTTAAGTGGAAGGTACTATTACTATTGCCTCATCACCAAGTAAATCTTCTCCTGCTGTCTTTCAAGCTGGAGAGATTCTCACATTAACCTGTTCTGCTACTAGTAGCATGTTATCTTGGACCAGTACATTCACTAATGCTGATGGAGTAGGTATTAGTCCTTCTAATAGTGCCATTACTGGTATTTTCCTTCATGGACACAATACTGGTAGCCATACTTGTTCTGGAGATTCAGAGAGTGCTAGCTATGTCTTAACTGTTACTGGTAAGGACATTTATAATAGTAGATGATCTATATATTAAATATCAATTGATGATTAACTTATTTCATTATTGTATTACATTTGTTATCTGCTTAATAAAGTAGTTTAGTGTAAGGCATGTATTTTAAACTACACATTTTGCTAACAGGAAATTAAGACAGTACAATAGTCATATAAGTTTAATGTGAAATTATATTAGAAAGTATTTTAGACATTTGTTGATACTTTGTTATAGCTATTGACATATGCAAACAGTCATTTGTTCAATAGCACTATTTGAGCTCTGTTCAATGAAAGTTTTAACATTCAAATTCAAATGGTCAACTGTTAATGTGTATTGTTGCTAATTAATATTATTCATGTGTAATGCTCCTTGTATAGGTCAACTAAAATATTAATGTTACAATTATATCAAGTATGCTTATTTAGTATTAAAAATAATTAAGATTGTTTTCTTCATTAAATTAATGTTAATAAACTCTCACATATACACTGACTATATTTTTGTTTGTATAATAAATATCTGATAGTTGATGGTGTATTAATTTTCTTTAGTACTGAAACACATAATAAATATTTTTGCTAATTCATTCTTTCTAAATGCATTCTCTTTTTCTAGGTACTGCAATATGGTATTACAATCCCCCACCTGGTCATCTAATACACAATAACACTGCTATATCAGTACATGGTACAGTTAATGAAATAAGATGTTATAGTGGAAATACTAACTCTGGTAATACTGGTACTACTATTATTAGTCCAAGTGGAAACTCACCTCTACAATTCAGTAATGTTGAAGCTGGTTATATCAAGAAGAGTGGCTCAAATAATGTTGGCAGTGTCAATAATGGTGTCTATACATGTAAATATATTGATGGAGGTGGAACTATATCAGAAAGTTCATTTGCTGTGTACAGTAGAAATAGAGAACCTGGTTCAGGTTCTGAAGATACTGGTAAGTTTTAAAACTTATAAATACAGTATTATGTTATTGGTTAATTTGTTTACATTTGCTGCGCACATACAGTAGGAGCATAACAACATACATAACAATCTGAGTGATGATAACACTATATATTATATGATGCAAGATTAACATGCACCTACATAGTAAATACCTTTCAAGGTATGATGCATCATGTAAGTATTAACAGTTCAATGGTGCATATATTATATTAAAAAAAACAACTATTTATCAACACACAGGTCTCTAAGCAGTATAGTTGTTATGAAAACATGATGCTGACAATTATTTTTAACTCTTACTTCTCTTCATATAGTTTTACTAGAGGTCCTGCCATTAGAATATACTATATCTGGACATAATATCACTGTTACTTGTACTAGTACTGGCTGGCCAGCTACTCAGGTTATTTGGAGTAAAGATGGCAGTGTAATAAATGCTGGAGGCTCTAATACCATATATCAAGTTGTTACAGACAGAGTTAACTCTGTTTATCAAAATGTGTTATTTATACAAACTAACTCACTCACTGAGCTATTAGGAACATACAAATGTCAGGTGAAAACTATAGGACATAATGATGTTGTCCTAGATAGTGATGTTAGTTCTGTTATCATACAAACTGTTGGAGATGTTACAGTTGCCGTGACAACTGTGGGTTCAACTGATGTAGGTGATTCATATACACTTAATTGTACAGTCACTTTAATGGAGAGCTCAAATGTGACAATTGTTTGGCAAAAGGGTGATGTTGTGTTGGACACTAATGCAACAGCTGGAATAGTGTTAGGATCTCTTGAAGACGAAAACACTACCTTTGGTAAGGCACTTACATTAAGTCCTCTACATCTCTCTCATAATGGAGCATACATATGTAAAGCATATATGAATGGGAATGTTGGAACAGCTGTAACCAATGTGGAAGTTCAAGGTAAGTAAATGTCCTGCCTGTTTGTCTCTGTATCTATTTACATATCTATCTATATGTATCTATCTACATCTTCAATTTCCTTTTTAGTTCCTCAGCCTTTACTTGTTTTAGATCCTAGTGATACAATTATTATTCTTGGTACAACAGTCACTCTAACTTGTACTGTATTAGTCTCTGATAGTCTTAGTGCTACTGTAACTGCCATTACTTGGTATAAAGACACTACTGTCATTACTAATGGTGTCATTAACACACTTGATCAAGGACAATCCACTGTGTCTCTTGGTACTATTGTATCTGATGAAGCTGGTAACTATACTTGTGCTGCTCAAATATCTTCACCTTATATTGATGATGGATCTGTCATAATGATCAGTAATAGCACTAATATCACAGTCCAATGTAAGTTAGCACTTCATAGATTTATTATATTACATAGAAGTTCTCATCTTAGTAATGTAAGTTTTAGTTTTCATTGATATATTGTTAGGCTTCGATACTTATAGTACATCTGGAGCTTTCATTAGTTTAAAATGCTGTGTGAGAATTGTCTTTATAATAACAACACAATTTGTAGTTGTAAAGAATGCCTCTTGTTGCTAGTACCGTCAAAAGTAACAGAAAGGAGTAAGTTAGAGTAAATGATATGATTGATTATGTCATTCTATTGACCTATATGTCATCTCTCTGTCTCCCTTTCCTAAACCCTAAACTCTCTCTCTCTCTCTCTCTGTCTCTCTCTCTCTCTCCTTAGTGCCAACACCAGATAGTAATAATCTTGTCCTTTTTTTTGCTGAGCCTAATGGAGAGCCTTATCATGCTGGAACTAGCAGAGAACTTCAATGTTTAGTAACTGGCTTAAGTACTTATAATGATCCTAGTATGACTGTCAATATAAATATACTCTTTAATGGATCTTCTATAACCAATGATGATCGACGAAGTTTTGAGAATATTCAGATTGTTAGTGGAGGTTTATTCCGTATTCGACCTCTTAAATTTACCTATCTAGTATCATCATTGGACACTGGTGAATATACCTGTATTGTTAGTGTGACATCTATTGACTCAAGTTATGCTGTTGACTCACTTACTACTCGAACAGTATTCTTTACAATAGAAGGTAATATCAGAATAGAATATGTTCTAGTAACACTACTGATATTAGAACCTTGGAAATAGTCTGTAAAGTAAATGTAATTCATTAAAGTAAGAAATAAAAGATCTCGCTATCTTTGAGTGTTGTTCATGTGAGGTTTTATTATTAATATTTTTAATATCTATGTATAAATAATTTTATCAATGGACATTACAAGTTATTATCATTTTTTATAGCACCTACTCCTAGTGTCTCTCTGATACCTTTCTCTTTACGTCTTCCTAATCATGCTAATTACAATCAAGTCACTTTTAATTGTACTGGTACTATACCTCTAGTTGATGGAGTGGTTCTTGCATTTGATAAGGTCTTTGCCTGGACTCTTCTTAGTAATGATGTTACTGATGATGCTACCACACCAAGTACTCCACGAGCTGCATCTAGTTTAAGTACTTTACAAAAAACATTTTCAATTGCTGGACTATATGGACTCTCTTGTCGTGTTAGTATCAGTGTAACTGGTGACCCTGTGGTATCATCTACTAATGATACTATTGTCGCTGTCACCGGTAAGATAATTTATATGTGTACCATCACTCTCATCTTCTCCTTCATAACTCTCACTATCACCCTCTCTTTCACCATATCACACACTGTCCCCTTTTCTTTGTTATAACCTCACTGTCACTACTGTCAATATCACTTACCTTATAACAATCACTGTCCCTAACCTCTATTACTGTTAGGGTCACAGGGGCTGTATCATATCATGTATATCAGCCTATAGTATTACCTCACTTTCTTATCACTCTTGCCATCTTACACTATCACTCACTCTCACCAAATCACCTTTATTATCTTATTACTGACACTTCACCTAACTGTCGCTAGTATTATCTGAGTGTCTTATCACCCTCATCATCTTACACTATTACTTTCACTTTCACTTAATCATCTTGCTGTCTTATTATTGACATGACTACCTTTTATTTATTTGTGTCATAACTTTTGTCACCTTCAATACTAACTACATGCTACCAATAATACAATTATACTTAAATCACAACAATTACCTTTCCATTTATTTTCATCTCTTACATCCTTCCTATGATCTCTTTCTCTCTATCACAACAATCACCTTCCTTCCTATCTCCATCTCTACAATAATTCACCTTCCTTTTCCTATAATCACTATTTCTCATTATAATTACCATCACCTTCACAGCTATTACCCTCTCTACTCATTATCTCCTCTATAGGTCCCTCATCTCCAAATAAACCTGTCAATGTTACAGCTGTTAATATTTTATACAATGGTGCTACTTTTACATGGATAATATCTAGTATAGCATATACACCTGAACAGTATACTATACATTATGGACTACAGAGCAATGATTTATCTAATAACAGTACTACATTATCTGGCAGTACTGATTTCTCTAGTACTAATGATATGTTCTCTATACCATTGACTGATCTTATTGATGACACAGTCTATTATTATCATGTTACTGCTACAAATACTGAAGGATCAAATAACAGTCCAACTGAGTCATTTAAAACGAGAGAAAAATGTACGACAAGTTAACATTAATGTGTGTATTTAATGTATTAATGAAAATGTCAACATCATCTTCAATGTCATCTCTCACCATCATTGTCACCCTCCCACTTCACTGTCACTGCCATTGCTTTCCACTCTCACTTTCACTACAGTCACCTTCTACTGTTAGTGTTAATATTTTTGCTTACTTCTTTTTTTAGTTCCTACTGCTCCTCCCAATAATTTTGTCATCTTTGCTCTCAATTCAAGTGCTCTCTCTCTGGCTTGGAACCCCCCTCCTCTAGAACATAGACATGGTTTCATCACTAAATACACTCTCACTTGCCATGAGACAATTAATGGAAATTCACATCTTGTCACATCTCCTGTATTTCCTTATACTGTCAACAATAATGGCTCTGTTGACCTTGTGCTTAATGGGTTCAGACCTGGTACTACTATTAATTGTAGTGTTACTGCTTCTAATGAGGCTGGAACAGGTCCATCTGCACATGATGATACCATCACACAAGAAGAAGGTAAGTAGATCTACCACAAATCTTTAATGTTTTGAACTAAACAAAATTTAAAGAATTATAATAAATGTTCATGTTAATTGACTGGTCACACCCATCAATAGCTCCTGCTGGTCCTCCAAGGAGTTTCTCTATTACAAACATCTATTCTCGTGAGCTCACAGTACAATGGTTACCACCAGATCCATTTCTTCAATATGGTATTATCATTAGCTACACTCTGACTTGTTATGAGACTGAGAGTAAAGTAGTTCCCTTCTCTCTACCAAAGGTCTTCCCTCATCCTCCTCCTGCTAATGTTACTGTTGATGGTTTACAACCTTTTACAATGTACAGCTGTACTATTGTAGCTAGTAACAGTGCTGGACAGAGTAGACCTGCTAGTGATAGTGGGATGACTGAACCAGATGGTAAGTGTGATAAACTAGAAGGTAAATGTGCAACTAACTTTGACTAAACATCAACAGAAATCAAAATTACTATGTTACTAGATTTACTCATTTTGCTTCTCATTATGTAATTTACTTTATTATTCGTTATCTCTCACAGTACCTGATGGGACTCCTTCATCTTTCTCAATGACAATCCTCAATTCTACTACTCTCAAGTTGTCATGGAAACCAATACCTGATACACAACAGAATGGAATTATTATTAACTACACAATTGGCTGTAATACAACTGAGATGGAACCTATTCAAATATCACCTGACGATCAACTTGAAATGACTAAGGGAATATATGATAAAGTTATTTATGGGCTCATACCTGGTACCACATATGAGTGCTATGTTTTTGCTAATTCTACAGAGGGGGCAGGACCACCTGCAAAATTGACAGGGAATACTATTGAAGAAAGTAAGTTTTGGCTTTTTTTTTGTTTTAGTGTTCCATTTTTGTTTGTATGTCCATTCATCTCTTTATTAATTTATTCATAAATTTTACTTCTTGTTTTACATAGGACCTGGTAGTCCTCCTCGCTATGTCTCTCTTACTTCTATCTCTTCTTACTCTGTCTTGGTTACATGGGCTTCTCCTTTCAAACCTAATGGCTACATTACACAATATAGTGTACATATAGATTATCTTAATGGTAGTGATGACTCTATATCTGTATTTAAGAATGAATTTGAAATTATGGGTCTCAGTACATATCAACTAATAGAAGTACAGGTCTCAGCCTGGACTGCTATAGGAGAGGGACCAAAGAGTGATTTGAAGATAGTACGAACAGAGGAAGCAGGTATGATTGCATCCATTTACTGGTCTCTTCATTGATCTTTCAATCGTTTGATCCTACTG
Organism: Xestospongia muta; assembly: GCA_963693285.1. NCBI lineage: Eukaryota > Metazoa > Porifera > Demospongiae > Haplosclerida > Petrosiidae > Xestospongia > Xestospongia muta. Next base: position 7,080,002 of record OY848923.1, on the reverse strand, counting down.
TCTGTCTATCCATTCATTTAATTGTCTATCAATCAACCTATTGGTTATTTAATTTTTGAATTTTAAAAGCACCTGGTGCAGTGGAAGGAATTGAATATCATCCTCTCACTTCATCCATCTTACTTGTCAACTGTACCAATCAGTCTCTCTCAGTAGCTCGTGGTATCATTTTACAGTACAAAGTGACTATTGTACAATATACTGGAGAAGATAGACAAACAACAGTTGTAAATGGAAGTCAGTTTGAAGTTCAGTTTAGTAGATTAAGTAAGTTATGTACTCATAACATTTAATGCTAACAATTTGAATTTATTCAAAGGAAATTTGGCATGTTTTGGTCACATCCAAGTCACATGATCATTTCCTTTTACTTATTATTTAACTGTTTCAGTTAAGTCAATCTTTTTCTCTGTAGGAGGTTTTATACCATATAATATCACAGTCATTGCTATAAATTCTAAAGGTCCAGGAGAGCCTACGACATTCATTATATTCACTAAAGAAGGAAGTTAGTGTCCCTGTGTTAATTAATTGTTCCTGTAAAGTTGTATAGCTAAGTGTATTGTGGTAAATAATTTTAAAACTCCTAGCAAATGTTGTCACTGTTATTTAACTCATGTATTCTTTTTTTTTACAAGGACCTCCAAAACCTATGAATGTCATTGTAACTCGTATCAATGAAACAGCTATGTCCATAACATGGACTCTAATTCCTATCACATTAGCACAAGGAAAGATACTTCACTATATTGTCACTTACTCTGTTCAACATTCAACTGGACAAGCTAATATAAACTCAGTCAATGTCCCTGCTAATGAAAGTACATTGATTATAAGTGGTTTACAGGCTGATGTGAGCTATATTGTGACTGTTAGTGCTGCCACTAGTGTGGGTGAAGGTAATACTAGTGATCCTGTGATAGTTGAACCACTTGACAATACAGGTATAGTAGATTGATATATGTGCAATAGATTAAGCATTTCTTTTTCTCTTTTTTATCCTCATTGATTTTTTTTGTCATCTCCATCTTTTAGATTCCTCTCATGCTATTTATGTTGGGATTTCAGTGACTATTGTATTAATTATGACACTTGTAATTGTTATAGTTGTCATTATCATTGCTATAGTGATCAGGTGAGTATCATGTGATACTATTACATATGTACATTGCAGATAATAGCATCTTATGTACTATCATGATGAGTAGATACTAATACATTCATATAATCACATGACTCACGCTACTGAGGTCATGTGACCTACTAATAAATAACCACATTATATTTATTTATATAATGTTAATACATTATATATATATATATCTTTTTAACATAATAGACAAAGATTTAAAAGAAGGTAAGTATATGTTATATATGTTTAAAGTTGTTTATATTTTTGTAGCATTTACTTTATGAGAAAGAAGTAAGTTTAACGTTATTAAAGTTATTAGAAGTAGAAGATACTACTCTACCAATTAATAATTATATTTGTAACAGAGATCCAGTGACTAGTGACTGTATTGCTTATGGACAAATAGAGATGGTCCCTCGTCAAATGACACAACAGACTACTATATCCGAAAGTGATCGTCCTTATGAGAACAGTGATATTCCTCAAAAGTTAGTTAACATAATATAAAGAAACATCATGATTATTATTAGTTTTGCAACATATTATTTCTGTTTCTTTGATCATAGTTTTCCAAAATGACAACATGTCCAGCGTATGCCAAAGTTAATACTCAAACTATTACTAAGGATTATGAAAATGTGCAGTATTAACATAAATTATATGAGATAACTTGCTTTTAATATTGTTCTTAAATTCTACTTGTCAATTAGTTGTTTCATTTATATCATTGTGCTATACAAACTATCTGTGATTTTATTAATTGTCCTACAGTTACACTACTTTGTAATTGAGATTTAGTTTTATAATTACTAACAATAATTAATTATTAACTCTGTTATAGCTTCAGCCATTAGATATTTCAACATTTTGGTATATTCAGTTATCATCACCATCAGAGCAAAAAGATCTAGAAAATATTAGTATTAAAATGACGAGTCAGCTGTTATAAAATTAACCATGAAAATATTATCATCATGATATGTGCATAGTTTGTTTGATGTTTTTTTTTGAAAATATTGATCTACTTACATGTAAAGCTAACTCTATGCAATGCTGTGAATTGGGATTTTTTAACATTTTACTATAATTATCAAAATATAATAAGATGTACGTTATTCCTAACTTTATTATTATTACATTAATATTATGTAATCCCAGTCACATGTTTGATAATATAATATTCATATTTAGTTTTGCAAGACAGCATGTTTATTATACCTATATAAAAGAATTCCTAAAGAAGACACATTGTTATTGTTTAAGTACTAATTGCAAGTATTTTGTGTTTCTTTACTTAAAAGAGGTAAGTAAAGGTATTATATTGCTCTCTAGATGATTCTTGAGGTACTTTAAAGGACGTCTTTTGCTAAGATTATTCATTATTGTCTTGTTATAGGGCGTGACTGTATACTGTTGTTTGTGTTTTTTTTTGACTTGATAAAGAAGGTATATAACTCGAAACTTCTATCCTATTATATTGTATCCACTTCCATAGATTGTAATATACTATTGTATTGTTTTATAGATGGATGATAAACGTATGTTATCTTTTGTATGTTGCTGTACATGTATGTGCTGGCTTTCATTTCTTGTTTGTTCTGCAATTTTACTTGTTATCATTCTACCATCTGATTTTCTAACAACTACCGATAATATTGGAGATATCTTAAGTACATCGAGTCTTATAAGTGTTGATTCCACTGTCTCCTCTGTCACTATATCATTAAATAGTTTAAGTTCTTTTACTTGGACAGCTAATGTTTCTTTAAGTTCTACAAAACCGAGTGTAAGTATTGAATACCTTCCACAACTACATTAATTAATCCTCCTTCACTCTTATATCCAATCTCATTTAATTATCTTGGTGCTGATAATCCTATATATTTGCTTCCTGGCTCCAAGTTATTATATAACATATCTATTAGCTCTGTTAAAAACCTCTACAAATGTCCAGCACGTCTGCACCTTTTTAATGATATTGTCAATTATTTAGCATCTTCTGATGCTATACTTAGTTCACCTTGTCTTTCTGTTGATTTTCCAACATTGTGGACTGTTAATATCAATGATTCTTCAAGTTACTATGTAAGAATTAAGAAAAATGATGAAGTCAATGTTACCAGTGTTACATCAGTAGTTCGTGTCTACTATAACACAACGGATTTAAAGACAATTAATGAATGTATCCTTCTAACCAATGAGAAATCATCATGTATTGTGACCACTTGTGGTAGTACATGTAATAGACAAGATGAATACATCATTGTAAAACCTACAGACAATGTTGGCATTCAATATGACTTCACTCCTTCTATTCTTAATAGGAGAAATCTTGCTGCATTTGTAAGTATAATAGTATTGCTTTTTGTTTGCTGTTGTTTGTGTCTGGTATGCTGTGCTTGTATGGTTTGTATGTCTGAAGAATCAAATAGACATACTCCTGCAGGGCTACAAGAGGAAATACAAACTTATAACCATATAAATTGTGTGACAAATGTCCAGCCTAACAACTTTAACTTACAACCATATTATCACTTTGATGATAGAAATTCTATTTCTTCATTAGAAGAGGATTGTTCAGAGAGTGCTTGTTTACTACAACATGAACAACAGTCTTCACATATTAAAGAGTCTCCTGTGAGACCTCTACATCCACATGCAATGGAGGAACTCTCAACATCACCATTACATACTTCATTGGTGAATACACCAATTTTACAGAGTAATAGCAGTGAAGTACATGACACAGTCTCTTTGTCAGTTGATCTCATAGATCAAGATTCTCCTTTGTCTTCTGTTTCATTGTCATGTTCAAACATGCAATTTGATCAGCACAGTACAAAACAAGATCAAACAACTGCCTCCTGTTCTGATTATAAAATGAAGTGTGTTACTACTACTAGTGAAGAAAGCAAAGTATCAAGTTATCTCAAAACTGATTCGTTTCCAGATGTCCAAATTATGAAAAGTAAATAAATATCAGTCTTATGTAACATAATTTTTATCTTCTTGTATAGCTATCTTTAAAAATTTGACAATGTTAGAAGTCACTGCTACTGGTTTAGTACATCATTGTAGTCAATATGGAGCTACTCTCATCATTCCAGAAGGAGCTGTGGAAGGTATAGCTACTGTCTGGTTCGGTGTGACTTTGTTAAGTGATAAGTTCAAGTTTAAAGATGATGTTGTTCCTGTCTCTCCTATTGTGTGGACATACATCAACTGTCAGTTATTAAAACCAGCAGAATTGTACATACCTCATCATATTGATGTATCTAATTTGGTGGACCCTGAAAACCAACTATATCTACTGACAGCAGATGATGAATGTTTCATAAGAAATGGTACATTTGCTTTTAAACAAAATCATGAAAATCAAGTGATTATTGAATCTACTCTGGTCAAACTTCTTGCTTCTCACTTCTGTTCTAACTCTGTTGCTGCTAGAAGTAACTCACAGGGAAAAATACCTAAAAAATATCTAATAGCTCAAGCTGATAAAAAGGTTGACGATGTTGTATTTGTAGAATTTAGTTTTTTGTATCGACAGCCAGGTTGTATGAAGGTCAGTTTTATAATCTTCAAATGTATTGTCAATTATCTTAATTCATAGACATTACAGGAGCAATGTCATAAAGAAGGTTACACATTGTCTCGTTGTTTACCAGTGACTTTCAGTGACAGTGGTCAAGTTTCTCTCTCCTTTGAACCAGAGAGGATACCTGACTGGAAGTGGTCCTACATTGGATTTTGCTATGATTATGTAAGAAAAATGATACTAATATATTGTTATATTAAATCATTGCCAACAGATATCTGAGGATTCCATTGATTACTATAAGATGATGGGCTGTGAAGGGAGAGAGGTAACAAGTGACAATATCAAGATGCTTGAACTACTTGAAGATTTTCTTTCCTATCCTCCTCGTTTTCAACTACAATTCAGTGTTGAAGATAATGTTATTGATGCCAGAAGTCAAAATGTCACAGTTAGATTTAATGGTGTGCATCCTCCTTTTACTGATGCAGTTATCTTAGAAAAAACAGGTATCTACTTTGTCATTTACTTTTCATAATACTTACTATAATATCCAGCAGACAGTAAGAATATTTCTTTGCCTCTGACTCCTACTTCATCATCAAGTTCATTATCACCTGATCCCTCACTAACAGATGCAAGATTCTTTTCTAAAGGTAATAACTGTTACATTTAACATAACTATTTGATATATGTTTACACGTATATAATTATTTAGAAACAGATCCTTTGTTTGGAGAGATACTTAATATCATAACAAATGACAAACTCTTGAGTGAGAAGTGGTTTAATTTTGGATTTCAACTTGGTCTAACAGTTGGTCTACTAGAAGACATTGAAATGAGGTATCATGATCCTCTACAATGTACTAGGAAAGTACTACTTCAATGGAGAGTTAAGAATAAAAGTGCATCATGGGAGCCTCTAACTGAAGCTCTTTATAAAATTGGTTTGACAGAACTTGCAAATAATGTTGAGCATCAGTTCACACCTCAAGAAAAACCACAAACACCAGTGGAGGTAGATGGCATTTATTGTTCTCTTTGTGATAAGTACCATGGAATAAATTCATATCATTCTCAAGATGTAATACCTCGTAAGTCTGTCAGTGTGTTTGTTTTGTATGTCTAGATACATCTATCTACTTGTCTATCCATCATTAACTTATCCATTCTGCCATCTATCCATCCATTTGTTTGTCTGTTAATACATCCATCCATTCATCTGTCTGTAGCTACATGTAACATTGTAAAACCTGATTGGTTGATTTAACCAATATATGGTTATACAGATTGTATGATGCTAACTGTTTACAAAATGTTACAACTAATAATGATTTTTTTAAGAGAAAGAAAACCTTTTTCACATTAAATTTTGATAAACAATGAATTCCATAAGACAATAGTAATTAAAACTATATTATGTTTATTTTCAGTTTGCATCATGTAACTTGTATAACCACATATTGATTAAATCTACCAATCAGTTTTTACAGTGTGCATTCAGTTGTCCATCAGTTTGGTCTATTTTCCACATATCTTTGTCCTTCTGTTTTAGATGATAAGTTACAAGCAGTGCCTTCTATAGCAGTTCTTAATGATCTCATTGGAGCAAAGATAGAAGACAAGTATCACTTATTTGGAGTAGCAGTTGGTCTAGAGGACAGTTACCTCAATAGTCTACGTACAGATTATCCTACCTGTCAAGAGCGATTTAACCAAGTCTTTAATAAATGGAGGCAGACTAATCCTGATAGTTTTACATGGGGTACTGTTATCAATGTGTTACAATCTGATACTATTAAAGCTCACAAAGTAGTGGAGATCATAAGTGACTACTTAACATCTTAATAGTTTTGTCAAATCATATATATGTATATATATACTCTGTATTTCTTGAAGTTGGTTATTCTGTAATGGCAATTACATACATTGTGTGATGTTTTACAGGTACTCTAGCACTTTGTAAAATTATCAATGCTCCTCTGGGTGTTTTACAACTTGTAGCCTCACCCTTTATTAGATGGGAGGGGCTCCAATATCATGGCTGCTAAGAGTGACAAAGCTTTAAGAAACTACACACGGGCTGTTACGGCCGTTTTCACTTCATACTATGCCAAACTTAGTTCAGCAGTAGAGGGAACTATGGATTCGTTTGCCAGTAAAGCATATTCAGCAGGCTTGATATCCTCACCAGTCATGAAAAATAAAAATTTTTCTAGTATATATGAAGAATTTAAAGTTGGACTAGAGTTATGTAAAAGTGTTTCAGAAATACGAAAACGATGGAAAAGTTTGACCGATATTCTTGAGGATCTAGGTGGTCCAGCAGGTGTAGCAGGAAGGGACCTTAAGGAAAAATTGTCAAGTCTTACTGGTATGTGATTGTGACATTTGGTACAATAATTTTAGCTATTACAATCTATGTTGTAGCTGACCAAGAAGTAGAGTCTGATGTTCAATCACCTGAAGACACTAACAAAGGTAAATCAAAATTTCCCAATACAGTGAACTGAACATGTGTATATCTCATGAGAAGTGATAAGTTTTCTTAAATTACAAGAGCCTAAAAAGACTCACTAAGTCTACCAAAGGCAATATGTCTTTGTGTTACTTAACAAACCTCAATAACAATTATTATTATACTGACAATGTCATTACTAAAACCCAGAATTAAGAAGACAAATTTTAGAATGTCTCATTTCATTTCGATTGCTAAAAAGTGAAATGTGTTCTATTCTGAGTTATGACATATTTGGTAATATATTTCATAATAATTTTAACAAGTAATATATTTTTAGTGCTATCTTTATTAATTTACAAGTTGGATATATTTTATTTTGTTTTCGAAACACCAATTAGAGAGATTTAAATATATTGTTAACATTGATTTTAAAACATTTTAGATACAGAAACAGTAGTTCAAACACCCAGATCACGACAACCAAGGGGTAAGTGGATGTAGCTAATGACAAACTACATTATTAAAGTGTAATTCATTAGATATCTTTGAAGCTCAGTTTGCTGATCTTTGTGATGCCATTGAAGCAGATCCTCTTCGTATTGTTAATAAACTTATTTCTGCTGGACTGCTGTCTCAAACAGTTAGAAACGATGTTACCAGTATGACTGGTACTGCATATGAAAAGGCTAACAAAATTGTTATAGAATTACAAAGACAGTTGAATGCTGATGATAATCCTGCTGAGTTTCTTAAAAAGATTAGTGAGTTTCTTGAAAGTCAAAGTGACCGGACTTTAAAAAAGATTGGTGAAAAATTGAAGAATAGTATCTGACTTTTGCTCAACCTATTTTCGTTGTTGTTCAATGACTTAATTAAATTTCTTTGTTAGGGAAGTTTGTGATGTTTTTAAATTGACTTCTTGTTTAGAATTAATATTAATAATACAATATTTGTTAGCAGCAACAAACAATACGAATACTTTTCTTCAGTGAATGTTACTATGTAAAGCAGCAGATAGTCAACTGTTAGGCTAAATCTTGACTTGTTTGTGATGTGGCTTGATGTCTGTGGGATGTATTATTAACATTATAACAACAGTAGAGTAGGAGGAGTGAGAATACATAGTAGTTGAAAGGGGTGGTTTATATACTCTATCTCAATGACCTCAAGACATGGCTGATAGACAAGGTCAGTCAGTATACATGACTTATACTGTTAAGTGTTATTTGATAAACTATGTAGATACAGATATCGTTATGGTATAGTGTGGTGAGGTAGATTATATAAGATATAATCACTTGTATGTCTCTTCTCATGGCAGACAAACCCAATCCATGGGAACTATTTCGAAGCCACTTCTCTGACATTTGTAAAGCCATAACATCAACTTTTGATAGAACCACTGATGATTTAGTTACTGAGAAATTGATACCTCTACCTCTTTACGATGGCGTCACTACAACTACTAGTTACTCAACTTATCAGAAAGGCAGTAAAATAGTTCGAGAGCTGCACAATCGAATACAATCCAGTAAAGATCCAGGACAGACATTATTAAATATATGTCAAGTACTACTAAGACAGGACAATCAGAAACTAAAAGACATCGGAGGTGATATGAAGAGCCAATTAACAGGAACAGTTAAAGGTAAGAGACTAAGCTATATGTCTTAAATAAAACAAGTGTTTAATGCCCGTAACAATAAGTGATTTGGATTAAATTTGGCAGTTTAGGAATTCTTTCCTCTTATATCAAGGTTTAACTTGTCAATATCATTTAAGTAACTTGCCAATTTTACTAGACTCAATAAAAGTTGAAATAGATAGTGAACAGCCTTCAACTAGTACTGAAACTTTATCACAAGGTACGTTTGGTGATATACTTTTGAAATAATTATAATACTTGTGTTGCCCTACAACAACAGATATAATGTACATACCTATAAATTCCAAATAAGTCCATAGAGTAAACTACTAAAAAAACAAATAATATATGTATCTGCCCATAAATTCCAATTAAGTATAGAAAACAATATATATATATATCCTTATGATGGTATATTAAGAAATATTTAAAGGTAGTGAAGTAGTAAAATCATCTACAACCCTAGGGCATCACTTTTTTAGGTATTCCTAAAAGAATAACTCAAAATACAACTGGACATGTTTAAAGGTGCTCCAAAATGTTATCTATTGACCAACATAAGGCTGTAAAGGAAAGTCTTTACTAGTCTTAATCAACTCTATTCAAAGAAGCAGAAGCTCCTTCATGCATGTATTAAGCATTTTCAGTTGTATTTGGAGAAAACCTCTTCTGTCAGAAAACAGTGTGGCCAATAACTATGAAGCAATTTTAGCACAGTGTAATATGACTATTTGTCAATATATATTAACATACTCCTTTTTGCACTTGATTTTTCAGCAAAAAGTCCATACTGTAATATTTTGTCTCTTTTTGTTTAGTTGTTTTACCAACGGAAGGAGTTGAAGAAACTGATACTGGAGATCACTTAGGTCAGTCATAATAGAATATACTTCTAGGGCCTTCACTACCATGTGTTAAATCTTAATAAGTATATCATAGTAATGATTTCTAGTGACATAATTACACATACATTTGTCTGGCTTCAAACTTACCAAAATGTAAGATGACTATTTGTCAGTATATGTTAACAAACCACTTTTTTGCACTTTATGTTTCAGCTAAAAGTCCATACTGTAAAAACTAAACTAGCGTTAATGTCACATTGGACCTCTAAACATTCATGTACTGTGTTTGTTTCTGTTGTTAACAATTAAAGTCTAGTATCTGAAGTAGATAGTGTAATGTTAATAGTACTTGTACATGTAACAGAGGCTTCATGGCAACAATTAGTCTTGTTATAGTTATAACTCAGCCTCTTGCATAAAATATCATTTATATGAGAATATAATAAACTTTCTTAATGGATGATGAAGACTCGTTCTTTCTTTGTTGTTATTTACAGACATTGCTGAACAAGAGACATCCATGCCTTTAACAACTAGACCTGTACAACAGCAGAAAAGTAATAGCTTATAAGATTATTTATGTTTTGTTATACTTGTGAATCTATATTAGGAAAGTTTAATCCCTTTGAAATATTTCGAGGTCACTCTGCAGACTTATGTGATGCTATAGAATCCATTGATGTTAGTCAATTAGCAAAAAAATTGTTTTCAATGTTTTTAATTGACAACGAATTTCGAATTAAAATTACAGGATTTGACAGCACTTCTTATAAGAAAGCTGAAATGATAGTGTATTTTGAAAACTTTTACACTAAATAAGCTTTTTGCTACAAATAAGCTATGATGTATTAAATTTATCAGACACTCATCATATGTAATCACAGTAATAATGCTTACATGAATGCTTTAACTAAAGTAATTGAATTTGTTTAATAATTTGAACTTACTTTGAAGTTGCTCATATTTTTTCAATTTTCACAGAAATAGACTCAAAAAAAGTTGGAATAGATAGTGAACAGCCTTCAACTAGTACTAGAAATTCATCACAAGGTACATTTGATGATATACTTTTGAAATAATTATAATGTTAATTATAATACTTGTATTGTCCTAGGAGAGGTTTGTTATATTATATATGCTTTGGAAATAATGATGAACATATCTGTATGAATTCAACATATTTAAATTCAAACGTTCAGTTTTTGTATTTATCTATAGGCTGGTGGCAACTAATTGAAATTGTACTTGTTTTTTCTTTCCTATTTGCTATTGATTGGCATAGTAAGTATATATTTATGTTAAATTAATAGTTCATTTTATTTAAAAAGAAACCATATTCTATATACTTTTTCTGTATTTACATTTCAAAATGACCTTGAGGCAGAAAATAGAATTTGGGGCTTGTGATTTACTTTCTATTTAAAGTACCTAAACTGAATATTGTAGAGACAGTTCAATAATTTACTCTGAACTTATTGCTTGTAATTAAGGTTGCCATTTACATGTGTATAGTGGATATTCTGTACTTTGGATTTGTTAGTTCCTTTACTCTGAACATGGAAAGAATAAAAAGGAGGAGAAGTATTCACATCATCTTAAACAACTGTAATTAACAGTGAATCAAAACAGGCCATCTTTTGTACGTGCACTGAATAATATCATTGCTTTGTTTTCAAACATTCTAGTTCCAAACTTGTACTAATGATACATACTTACTGAAAGGGATGCATGTTATCTATGTGAGATAACACATTCAGTCATAATTATCTTTAAGATAGGTTAAAATTAATATTTCTAGTTAAAGTTAATATGAATGTAATTTAATGTTTTATATATAATACAGGTTGTTGGCAATTGCTGAAGATAATCACCTGTGGATTAGTAGTGACCTTAATTGCACTATTGTTCTGGTATTTAATACATGCTTTTGGAGAAAATAGTAAGCATTTATGTATGTATTTAACTGTAACAGATGTTTGTAATCCCTTAACAGCTAGTTGGCATTATCTTGAAGATTATCTACTTAAAATAATATGGATTGCCCTTGGAGTGATAGTAGCTGCGGTTATTTTTTGGTGTGTAATACGTCTTTTTGGAGATAATAGTAAGTATTAATGTGTGGATTTAACTATAACAGATATTTATAATAACTCATTAGGTTTGGAATATCTTAACACTAATTAGTTGTTATAACTAATTCATGATGTTTGGTTGCATGAATCCCAACATAATACATTAAAATGTATGTATGAACTCTTTAATAACATCCTTGGCCCAATGTAGTTAAAGCGAGTTACATGAACAGTTAATTATATGATGTTGATGTTTACTTTATTTAATTATATGATGTTATGATGTTTACAAGATTGCTTAAATAGCCATAAAATTGATTAAATCAACCAATTGTTTTTACAGTGAAATTAAAGTAGACATACTTATAATTGCTTTGATGTCCTAGGAGTGGTTTGTTATGTATTATATGCTTTGGTAATTACAGTGAGCATATCTAAATGAATTCAACATACTTAAATTTAAATATTCATTTTTTGTATTTATTTACAGTGTGGTGTAAACTATTAGCAATTTTAGTTGCAGTTTGTGTACTAATTGCTATTGATTGGCGGATACCTAGTAATGACAAAACTAGTAAGTGTATAAATTGAAAGTGTCATTTCAATGATTGCCATGTAGAGCTTGTCAAAAAGATAATCGAGAATGCTTCAGCGAGTTTATTAAAAACTTTTTTGGATTTGTTGTATCAAGTTCTTGGTAACAAGTTGGTAAGTTCCAAGTCTTATATAATCATTCCTTATGTTTATCATATAGAATAAACCTATAGAATAAATGAAAGAAATGATTATAGAAGAAGCTTTACAATGATTATTGCGAAAAAAAAGTTCTTGTGTTTATGAACCAATATACATGTAGTATATGTAATGTTGACTTTAATAACACATCATGTTATGTATGTACTTTATTATAAATGTGAATTTGTTTATGTGTCTAATTAGAATGGATATAGCAAATTAATTGATATGTCAGTTATTATTATGTTATATCCTTTGAACATAGATATTTTTTGAATTCTTGACAATTAATGGAACCAACCAGTAGTCATTAAAAGTTTCATTGAAAACTATCCAAAGCAGCAGATAGTCAACTGTTAGGCTAAATCTTGACTTGTTTGTGATGTGGCTTGATGTCTGTGGGATGTACTATTAGCATTATAACAACAGTAGAGTAGGAGGAGTGAGAATACATAATAGTTGAAAGGGGTGGTTTCTATACTCCACTGAGTCTATCTCAATGACCTCAAGACATGGCTGAAGGACAAGGTCAGTATACATGGTGCTTGACTGTACTGTTAAGTGTTATTTGATAACAAACTATGTAGATACAGATATCGTTATGGTATAGTGTGGTGAGCTAGATTATATAAGATATAATCACTTGTATGTCTCTTCTCGTGGCAGACAAACCTAATCCATGGGAAATATTTCGAAGCAACTTCTCCGACATTTGTAATGCCATAACATCAACTTTTGATAGAACTGCTGATGATTTAGTTACTGAGAAATTGATACCTCTATCTCTTTACGATGACATCAGTACAACTACTAGTTACTCAACTTATCGGAAAGGCAGTAAAATAGCTCAAGAGCTACATAATCAGATACAATCCAGTAAAGATCCAAGACAGACATTATTAAATATATGTCAAGTACTACTAAGACAGGACAATCAGATACTAAAAGACATTGGAGCTGATATGAAAAGTCAGTTAATAGGAACAGTTAAAGGTAAGAGATTAGGCTATATGTCTTAAATAAAATTGGTGATTTGGATTAAATTGGCAATTTGGGAATTTATTCCTCGTATATCAAGTTTAAACTTGTCAAATATCATTTTGGAAGTAATATATATATATATATATATATATATATATATATATATATATATGAAATATATATGAAATGAATTAGCTGAGAGTCCAAGATTACCATTTATTAGCTATAGGATTTCTTCTAACAAACTGTATTATTTCCAAAGTGTGTCTGTATGGAATACCACAGATCTCATGTTAATGAAAGTTATTTTGATTTACTATTACAAAGTCTTGTCTTTTCAGCTTACAACTCCCGTTAAAGCTATTATGACTTAGTAAACGTTTGGTGTGTTGAAAGTTCATAGCATTTAAAAACTAGAGCCTAAAGATTTACTGTATTAATTCAAAATCATCCTTTTAATAATTTTACATACTATATTCATTTTCGTTCAGCTACTATGATAAGGTAAATATTTTAAACTTTACTGTTTTTTAATAATCAATTGACTTATCTATATTACTCTATTATAATACATGTACATAATAACTAGCTAACAATAACAATGTGTCAAGCACTGGCGTATTTAGACCTGGGCAGGCACGGGCATTGCCCAGGTAAAACAATCTGCTCATAAAAAAATTGCAATTTAGCTGAACCAACCACACCCATTTGTAATGGCAATAATTATAATAATAAACACTAATAACTATTAATAATATCGATTAATTTTATGAATAATTAATAAGCCCTGGTATGTTGTGAGCCCCATATACGCCTATGGTGTCAAGTAGCTGTTAAATGAACATCATTACAATACAACTATAATAAAAACGTTTTTGGAAAAGATATATAGGAACAACAATGCCAAAAACATGATATAGTGACACATCATTCTACATAAGAATTCCTACAAAAGTAGCAGTAATTCTATCTCATTTGAACAGTTTTATTATCATTTATATGTAGTTATTTAATTCCTTGAACTGTCCCTATGTTTGGATTGTTATGTTTGAAGTTTTGTGTTGCAACATATCCTCAATCCTCACCTTGTTTTCTTACTGTTAGTATTACTATTCTTATTTTTAATGATTTTTATTATATTCAATTACAGTAATGTCCCCACAAGAGATATTAACTCGAAGCCTACTGGAGGGGTATGTCCTACTCACGATTATCAAGGTGATCTTAATGGGTCCTCCTGGAGTTGGAAAAACTGCATTCAAGTCTCTCCTTTTTAATTGGGATCCAGTTTTACAACACCACAGTACCGGTATAGCAAGTCGTCCTGTACAAGCTGTAGAAAAAATGATTGGGCAAGAAGGAGGGACAATTTGGAAGAAAATTTCAGCTGAGAGATTATTAACTATGCTGGCAGCTGCTATGAATGTACTTACAACCGAGACACCAATTACTTCTGAAGATAGTGATCATAACACTAGTAGTTTAGTGGAAGATTTATCCAGCTCTATACAACCTGATCCTTCATTTTATTCAGAGAAAATTATGAAGGAAATTGAAAAAGGAGAGGTATCTGGTGAGCTCTACAAGTCAACATGGATATATCTTCTTGATAGTGGTGGCCAACCACACTTTGCTGATGTATCTCGAGCTTTTATTCGTTCTAATACAGTTTATTACATTGCAATAAAACTAACTGATAAGCTATCAGATAGACCTCCATTTCTCTATTCCTTAGAGGGCAAGGCACTCAGTAATCCTAATGCTGACCTTTGTATGACCAATTTACAACTCATCAAGCATTTTATTCGTTCCGTAGTATCATCAGAATCTCCCAAAACAGGTGCTAAACCCCTGATCTTTATTGTCGGTACATGTTCTGATCTGTATTACTCTAAAGAGTCAAAGATGGAGTCTATTAAGGAAAAAAACAAACAACTTGTAGCTGAGTTAAATGAATTTCGTGATTACTTAGTTTTTGATGATGAGATTAAGGGTGAATTGATTCATTCTGTTAATAATATAATCTCTAAAGGAGAAGGACGTGAAAAGAAACAAAATCAAAATGGAGATACAAGTACCTATACGATGGTTTGTATTTGAAATTATGATGAAGGACAAGGTGTCAAAGGAAGGAATAATCTCATTGGATACATGTCATGAGATTAGCCAAAATTTACGTATGAAAGATTTAATGGAATGTTTGGAATATTTGGACTCATTGTCTTTGATCCTGTATTTTAAATCTCTTCCCAACGTAGCTTTTACTGACCCTCAGTACTTACTCGACATGCTTTCAAACTTGATCAGTGTTTCATTTATGTGTCATTCTTATTTAGCTCCTGGTGTTCAGGATCAACTAAAGACAAAGGGAATATTTAAAGATACATTATTGGATGAATTGAAATCCATTAAATTTGTTCCCTCGCTCTTTGAGAAACATGATTTTTTGAGATTACTAACTGATCTATGTATTGTTGCACCTACATATACATGTGCCTCATACATGGAATACTTTATTCCCGTTGTTTTGCCGGAGAAGGAGAAAGACAGAGAAGAGCTAAAGAGTAGTGTCGTTGAACCATTGCTAATTAAGTTTGATATTGGTGTAGTGCCTCAGGTATGAGAGTGATTTACTAGTAATATAATTTTTGTTTTACTTCATTTAGGGTGTTTTTCTTAATGTGGTTGTTGGTTTACTTAATAGAAAACACTCTCCAAAATTTAGAATAGACCCAGATGTAGAACAACTACGAAATGCCATTGAGCTTTTTTCAGATGACTTCAGTGCTTCAGTTGTACTAATTGAACATTTTCATTGGATTGAAGTCTACTTTTATTGTGATGAGGAAGACAAGTGTCATAAGTTTAAAGATGCTTTTAGTGAATCAATATTAAACTGTGCTAAGAGACTTGGTTATGATTCTTCTAAGTTAAATTTTGTTACTACAGTGCCCTGTCAACTACCACATAGCAATGGTCCTTACTCTTTCCATCCTGTTATTGTCAATGAAGAATCAGGCAAGATAAATTGTTCAATTGAAAAACGCCAATGTTCAAAATTATCTGACAGACAAATACAATGTTGGTTTCCCAGTAAGTCATTATTAAAAGTTATTAATATAGGTAAATGTATGCGTGTGTGCATGATATTTGTACTTCATTCTACTCACTAAGTAACTTAAACATTTATAAACTCTACAGAGATAAATTGATAATAAATGGATACACAGGGTTTACTTTGTGCACTGATAGGCTAAAGTTTATGACAAATGTGACTTTAATCTCTTAGTCTAACCAGGATAAACTAAAAGTAAGCGTTAGCATTTGTAGCAAAATTTCTGTATACCTAGCTTTTAACTTAGTCTTTGATCTTATTTGCCTACACATTGCTCTATATGTCTTTTAACTGTTTTAAAAACATAAAGTCGGTTATAAAGCCTGTTATAACAAATTTACTGATTTGTAGAAAATAAAGATAAGGAAGCAATTTCAATCAAATTGATTGCTATAACCTTGAAAATCATAGCCTCAGAAATGAGTATAAGAACTTGTACACCTCATTATAAAACCCAAAATTGACAAAACAAGGTTAGAATGTCCCATTTCATTGTGATTGCTAAAAGTGAAATGTGTTCTGTTCTGAATTATGACATAATTGGTAATATAATTAATATTAATTTTAACAAGTAATAGATTTTAAGTATTATATTTTATCAATTTACAAGTTGGAAAAAGTTTATATTTTGTTTTCAAAGCACCATTTAGAGAGATTTTCCTCTTGAAATTTTGAAATAACACTTATTTGAATCACAGATGATAATTATACTGTGATTAATATTAGAATTCAGAATAAAACATTTTGATCAAAACAGAATGGATTTTGCCTTTTAGTAACCTGAATAGAAACGAATATTTGGACTTTTAAGGGAGCAATATACTGATGTATTATAATCTATTGTATACTATGGTTTAGTAATGACCATTACGAAATGGTATAGATAAGATTAATACATGTAAACATATTGTTAACATTGATTTTATAACATTATAGACACAGAAGTAGTAGTTGAAACACCTAGATCACGACAACCAAAGGGTAAGTGGATGTAGCTAATGACAAACTACATTATTAAAGTATAATTCATTAGATATCTTTGAAGCTGAGTTTGCTGATCTTTGTGATGCCATTGAAGCAGATCCTCTTCGTATTGTTAATAAACTTATTTCTGCTGGACTGCTGTCTCAAACAGTTAGAAACGATGTTACCAGTATGACTGGTACAGCATATGAAAAGGCTAACAAAATTGTTATAGAATTACAAAGACAGTTGAATGCTGATGATAATCCTGCTGAGTTTCTTAAAAAGATTAGTGAGTTTCTTGAAAGTCAAAGTGACCGGACTTTAAAAAAGATTGGTGAAAAATTGAAGAATAGTATCTGACTTTTGCTCAACTTATTTTCGTTGTTGTTCAATGACTTAATTAAATTTCTTTGTTAGGGAAGTTTGTGATATTTTAAAATTGACTTCTTGTTTAGAATTAATATTAATAATACAATATTTGTTAGCAGCAACAAAAAATACGAATACTTTTCTCCAGTGAATGTTACTATGTAAAGCAGCAGATAGTCAACTGTTAGGCTAAATCTTGACTTGTTTGTGATGTGGCTTGATGTCTGTGGGATGTATTAAATAGCATTATAACAACAGTAGAGTAGGAGGAGTGAGAATACATAGTAGTTGAAAGGGGTGGTTTATATACTCCACTGGGTCTGTCTCAATGACCTCAAGACATGGCTGAAGGACAAGGTCAGTATACATGGTGCTTGACTGTACTGTTAAGTGTTATTTGATAACAAACTATGTAGATACAGATATCGTTATGGTATAGTGTGGTGAGCTAGATTATATAAGATATAATCACTTGTATGTCTCTTCTCATGGCAGACAAACCCAATCCATGGGAACTATTTCGAAGCCACTTCTCCGACATTTGTAATGCCATAACATCAACTTTTGATAGAACCACTGATGATTTAGTTACTGAGAAATTGATACCTCTATCTCTTTACGATGACGTCACTACAACTACTAGTTATTCAACTTATCGGAAAGGCAGTAAAATAGTTCGAGAGCTACACAATCAGATACAATCCAGTAAAGATCCAAGGCAGACATTATTAAATATATGTCAAGTATTACTAAGACAGGACAACCAGAAACTAAAAGACATCGGAGCTGATATGAAGAGTCAGTTAATAGGAACAGTTAAAGGTAAGAGATTACGCTATATATCTTAAATGAAAAGAGTGCTATAATAATTATTGATTTGGATTAAATTTGGCAGTTTGAGTATTCTTTCCTCTTATATCAAGTTTAAACTTGTCAAATATCATTTTGAAAGTAACTTGCCATTTTTACTTTTGTGATTAATTCCTGCTATATGTTATAACTGAAAGAATGGGAGACTCGTAATTTAATTTTTTTTCTGAAGTGTATTAAGATTGTTAGGATATGGTTCTCTTCTATTATTGCTTCATCATCTTAGAACAATCCAAACAGCAACCATCAAGTAGAAATGATTTGAAGTCACATCAACCTACAGGTATATCCAATGAGCTCATTAGATAACTGGTTGTTTTAATATATCTTGATAGTTAAATGTGATCCTTCTGAAATATTTCGAACTCATTCTGCTAATCTTTGTGACGCTATTGAAGCTGATCCTCTTCGTGTTGTTAATAGACTGAATGCTGCTAAGTTGATTGCACCAAATATTCAGAAAGATGTTAAAAGTATGAGTGGTACTAGTTATGATAAAGCTGACAAAATAGTTGAAGAAATACAAAGACAATTAGACGCTAACAGTAGTCCAACTGAATTTTTAATAAAGATCTGTGAGTTTCTTCAACAACAGACAGATAGTATTCTGATAGACATTGGTAATAAAATGATGACTCAGTTACAGCATCAACCACGTTAATGCTGACAAATGTTTTTTTATTAAAATGAAATATAAAACATTAAGTTATTTTAGTGTATGAACAATGTCAATAATTATGTTCATGAGTTATGAGACATGAAGTCATAAAACAAATGTAGGGGACATTGAATAGAATAGAGCTAAAAGTCGTAGACTGATCCCTCATGTTCTGATAAAAAGATTAGTTATATAATCTACGTTATCAAGATTGAAACAGTGTGTCATTCTAGATTCTAATATACTTTTGAAATAATTGTAACACAATTATAATATGAATATGGCAAGTTGATAATTTTAAAAAATAATTGTGATAACAATAAAACAATAGTCACACATGATCATTTTTACTGTATTATATTTAAGAGATACAAAGACAAATAGATGCTGATGATTCTGTTAAATATCTAAGAACAAGACATCGAAAGACGTTGCTGCTGAAATTTCTGTTATCTGAAGTGTTTAGTAATTGTTAATATTTATTATGTAATCAACATTAGTTATGTCAGCTGTATATTAGGAAGTAGTCAGTAGTCATAGCAACATGGTTATCATATTCATAACTATGACTCATCTGTAGGCATGGCTTCCAGCAGAGGTAAGTTATGGCAGAGATATATACTTATATATATATATATACAAAAATCTTGATATTTAACATTATTCATGTACTGTGAGAGACTATTAATACATGCATGGTATTCTTCAAGCTTGATTTAACAGATACGTTTCAAGTTTCATTGAGCAGATTGAGGCCATTAAATTTTGAAATGTAACTTTTCTTTATATTTTGTTTTATTTTGTTGTCTCTTGTTTCTTATTAATAGATAGTCCTAAACTTTCTGATAGACCTACTGTAGCAGAGCTATTAGAAAGGCTTGAGGCACTTGTGGAATGGAAGAAATTTGGTCTTTTCTTACCAGGCATAACATCTACTGCAGTAAATATAATTGAAAAGGATCATTCAACTGTAGATGATCGAAAAATGGCCCTCTATTCAAAATGGCTTAGTGTTGATCCGTGTGCTAACTGGCATAAAGTAATTGAAGCTCTAACGAAAGCTAATGAAAACGCTATAGCTGACAGTATTACAAGAATATAAGCCTTGAAAATTGTTTAGCCTTTCATAATTTACATATTTGTCATGTTATTGACTTTTTTTGATTAATAATTGAATTACTGTCAACTAAAAATGATAACATCAGCTTAAACATTTATAGGACTAATGCTTACATTACAATTATACAAGGAATCGGTTTTGTGTCAGTTGATGATGGCATGATTTTCTTACTACATGATATAACAATAGCCTAATAAGTATAAATCTAGAGCAACGTGCTATTAAAGTGCCTTTTGGGCAATTTTAATATACTACTAAGTGTGTTTCTATTTTATAGTTAAAAGTGAATGTCTTTTTCTGTTTCAATTACTTTGGACTGATATGTAAGGCATAGTTCATATGGTCCAGGTGAGTATCTGAAAGCCTTGAAAGTTAATTGATTTAAATTTACATATGATGAATTTCTTGCAATTGATAATAGATTGTTGTCAAATAAAATGACTAAATGTAATGATGTTTTAGTTCAAACTGTATATACGTGGACTGATTCTGACATATAAAAGTTTTAGGTCAGTTGATCGCAACACATTCTCTTAGAATGATAACATAAAATCTGTTAAAAGTTCTTTCTGCCACATGGACTCAAAGATTTTATTAACTAATTATTAAGATATTTCTGTTTTCATTGTTGAAATAATGCTGAAGGAAGGGGTGGGGTGGTATTTAACATGGCTTCTGTAAATGGTGAGTAGATATTAAATTAAAGATCATGTATAAGTGATGTTTTAATCCAATATCTTACCCTCCAATATTTAACTCTTTTAAATAGACAAAGCAAATGATCCAACAGATGTGTTTCAAGATCACTTTGCTGATCTCTCTGAATCAATTGGGACAGCAACTAATTTTGATCGGGTTATCGGTAGAATATATTCTCAGAAGCTGATAAGTCAAGCAATATATGATGACATCATTACAACAACGGGTGAGTCAGCTTATCAAAAATCTAGAAGACTAGTACGAGAGCTACAAAGACAAATACAGTTAAGTAAAGAAACAGAACAAAAGGAAATGTTGCTCAAGATTTGTGATGTGCTATTTAATTTTGGCGATCCGAAATTGAAAGAAGTTGCTGTCAAAATAAGAAACCAACTTGGAGGTAGACATTGTAAATACACACACACACACACACACCTACTACTATTCATTTACATTTTGTAGTCACGGAACAGGTTGATTATGAAATGTCCAAACAACATTCACCTAGTGCTGAGGTGACATTATATCAGCCTACTGGTATGTGAAAGATAACAATAGTTTTAAGATATAAGCAAAAATTTCTTTATTTTTTAGTTAAACGTGACCCATCAGATATATTTAGGACTCAGTCTGCTAAACTTTGTGATGCAATTGAGTCTGATCCTGTCCGTATTGCAAGATGCCTTGATGCTAAAAAACTAATAGCCCCACATGTCCTAAAAGATGTGAGCAATGCAAGATCTGGCACTGATTATGAAAAAGCTAACAAAATAGTCAGTGAAATACAGAGACAGTTAGATGCATATGATGATCCAGACGAATTTTTTATGAAGATTTGTGATTTTCTTAAGGAGGACAAAGATGAGACTATAAAGACAATTGGGATTGCTATGACAAACACTTGACAACTGTCTCCGAAAAGTTAACACAAGGTGTTTTTTAATTTGAATATTGTATCGTTTTGTTTTGTCACACTGGGACATGTTATTATTGTTATTATTTAGGTTAATAATTGAAATTCTAAAAAATATTTTAGTATAATATTATGCACACTAGTACTATTGGACAGGATGTGGTTAACTAGGTGTTTTCCCTTCTTGTCCTTGAGCACGTGATCTGAAATTAATACTAACAAACATGTCTTCCACTACTGGTAAGTTATATGAAGGATGATATGGTAGTGAGCTAGTATAGAGGCTGATATATGTGCCAATACCTTTTTGTCATACACGCATGCTTTGTTAGTTGTATGTGTGTATAATAAACTGTTTTCACAAGTCTTTGCATATTTTTTACATTATAGACAAACCTGATGTATCAGAATTGTTTCAAGATCAATTTGATGTAATTGGTGAAGCTATTGGATCAGTTGCCAATTTTGATCGAACAATTGATAAATTATTTGCTCGTAAGCTAGTTTCTCGAGCTGTATATGATGACTTAACGACAACAAATAGTTACTCTATTTATCAAAAAGGCACTAAAGTTGTGCGAGAGCTAAATAGACAAATAGAATCCAGTAAAGAACCAGAGAAAACCTTAGTTAAAATATGTGATGTTCTACGAAATATTGAAGATAGAAGATTAAGAGATATTGTAGACGAAATCAAGATCAAAATAGAAGGTAAACAAAAGTGTAATTGTTATATATGAGATCAGAATAGGTAACATTGAATCTATATTCGATTTGATTACATTTAACAGCATATAAGTGTTTGTTGTTTCACTACCTCAGCAATAAAAATTATTATATATTCTTTATATCAACATATATCTCTTTACTACAGGCAGTGACAAAAAAGAACAGGGAGAAACATTAGGTGAACAATTTAATGAATCAAGACATCCTTTTATGTCCACTTTTATTAGATATATCTGCCTTGATGGATGTCATTCAAACTTTAAAAGACAACTACTTTCCGGCTTCAAAATGGATGGACCTCGGTCTTAGTTTAGGTCTCTACCATCCAACACTTAAAGATATTGATGCACAATACAGAGATATGAATGACTGTCTTCGAGAGTGTTTAGCTAAGTGGTTAAATAAAGAAGATAATGTTGAAAAAAAAGGTGAACCGTCTTGGTCATCTTTAATAAAAGGTCTAAGAACTATAGGAGAAAAAGCATTGGCTGAAAAGATTGAGAAATTGCACTGCAAATAAATCAGTTTTGTATGATTATAAAATGTATGGTATTAAAATGGTAGTTTTTATACTAAAAATAAACTGCGAAATGTAGTTGTATATGAATTTAATTTGAACTATGAATAAAAATTTCACCAGCAGCCACACCCATTGTTTCTGGTAGTCGTGCCACACCGCTTTCCTGCTCACAATGGCTGAACGGATTGAATCTGGTAAGAATAATTTTAGAATTTATCGTGTTATCTCTATCTCTCTCTTAAGATAGTAGTACTTTAATACTCGATAAGATATTAGAGGGTAAACCTACCATCGCTGAGTTGTGTGAACACATTGATGTTGGTACAAAGTGGTATCAGTTAGGGGTCCTGTTAAAATTAAGCACCAAACAACTTGATGTCTTTGAACAGTCAAACAAAGATGTCACATATAAAACAACGAAAATGTTTGAGATGTGGTTAAAAACTAATCCTACTGCTAACAGAAGACAACTAATTACTGTTTTAAGAAAACCTACTCTGTCAGAAAACAGTGTAGCCAATAACTACGAAGCAATTTTACCACAGTGTAAGATGACTATTTGTCAGTATATATTGATACATCCCTTTTTGCATTTGACGTTTCAGCAAGAAGTCCATACTATAAAACCTGAAGTAGCGTTAATGTTATATTGGACCTCTAAACATTCATGTACTGTGCTTGTTTCTGTTGTTAATAAACTCTAGTATCTGATGTTGATAGTGTAATGTTAATAGTACTGATAATAACGCTTAAATTTTTGTACATGTAACAAAGCGTCACAGCAATAATTAGTCTTTATGTTATAGTTATAACTCAGCCTCTTACATAAATACCATTTATGTGACAATATAATAAACTTTCTTAATGGATGATGAAGAGTAGTTCTTTCTTTGTTGTTATTTATAGACATTGCTACACAAGAGACATCCATGCCTTTAACGACTAGACCTGTACAGCAACAAAAAAGTAATAGTATAATAAAATTATGTAATATGTTTTACTATACTTGTGAACGTTTGTCTATATTAGGAAAGTTTAATCCCTCTGAAATATTTCGAGGTCACTCTGCAGATTTGTGTGATGCCATAGAATCCATTGATGTTAGTCGATTAGCAAATAGATTGTTTTCAATGTTTTTAATTGACAACGAATGTCGAATTAAAATTACAGGACTAGACAGCACTTCTTATAAGAAAGCTGAAATGATAGTGAATGAGTTACAAAGACAACTAGAATCAGCCGAGAACAACTCAGATCCAGTAGAATGTCTTAATAAGATATGTGAGGCCCTTCTAAAAATGAAGGATGACTCAATGACAAGTATTGCTGATGATATTAAAAGCAAACTCGAAATGTATGAAGATACAGAGGAAAGTAAGAATACTACAACTATTCTAATTAGCTATACTGTACATACACAGGACAGGACAGCCTTAGAGGATGGTTATACAATTATACATCCCTATATTAATAGTAGTCATATTACACATTGTTATAGAGATTACTCTTTATGAGTCAATTTACTTAGCAATATACCAGTAGTCTAATAGTATAGTCTGTATTAAAATTATTATACATAATATTTTCTCTCCTTGTGTTTAGTTGTTTTACCAGTTGAAGAAATTGATACTGGAGATCACTTAGGTCAGTTCTAATAGAATGTACTTCTTAAATCTTCACTATCATATGTCAGATCGCTATATGTATATCATAGTAATAATTTCTGTTGACATAATTAAACATGTATTTGTCTGGCTTCAAACTTTCCCAGGTAGCATGTGAATACAATTTACCATTACCTTATTAGCATTATTGATATGGTATCTGACATATTATTTTGATGATGAAAGTAATCCATTGGTACTATACAGACAATGGCAGTATCTATATAGTGCTCTTTCATCTTTCTTTTTATCTCGGTGATTATTAAATAACTTTATATATTTTCATTTATGATGACAGAGTCATCACAGCTTGATGATATCGTGGCAACCTTAAAACGCTGCTACGTCAGTAGTGCTGTGTGGAACCAGTTGGGTCTTAGTTTGGGCCTGTTCTATCCCACTCTTGATGCAATTGACAAAAAATTTAGAGGTGATCCAACTGAGTGTCTTAATGCGTGTCTCCTTCACTGGCTTAAGAAAGAAGATAAAGTTATGGCCAATGGTGGGCCTACATGGTCTTCTCTTGTCAATGCATTAAGAACTGTTAACAAAGCAGCTGCTGATAAGATCAAGAAGGAGAAGTGCAAATAATATCAAATTCATTTTATTGTTTCTGTAGTTTTCTTTAATTAATACATGTATTGTCATTGATTGTTGATAGCAATTTCAATTTATTAATATATTTCATACCAGTAGCCTCATAAAAAGTATTAATTCTGATTTGTGCTCCCTTTCTCCATCCACTGACATGTTAAGCTTTTACAGACTACACTAACTAAGTGAAAAGGAAGTGGTCAACTTACTATATTCATAACTTTGCCTGGAATTGATGACATAAGCACTTTCATCTCTCCATTTTGTTATTTGAGCTCAAGCACAATCATGTCTATCAATGGTGAGTTGGAGGAAAGAGACTAGAAACATATACTATAAAGTAAAATATTACAACAGAAATAGCTGCATTTACAGAGAATAAAATTATTAAAGCATGTTAATGATATCTGTATTAGATCATACATGGATAGACAGATAGATAGATAGATAGAGCTAAGTAGATTTGTATACAAGGATAATACACATCTAATCAGTAAAACTCTGTATAACATAGTGTATTCTATTAATACGTCTGTGTGTATTGACTCTTACTTTTGGGCAATATGGAAAGATATAGTAGATAGAAATAAGATAGGTCTATAGATAACAAGGTGATTGTTGTTTCCTCCACAGTTAAAAGATCCTACAAATTAGTTCCAGCTGGAAGAGGTGACCAACTTAGTAAGTTTATGAATTTATGATCTAATGTTAGATGTTTACCTATATAGGTCAAGCTGATCTTGACATTATTGTGAAATTCTTAAAAGATAACTTCTTTTGCAGTGCTGACTGGCGAAGACTTGGCCTTCAACTTGGTCTTTATGAGCCTACCCTTAGAGCAATTGATACAGCTAAAAGAGGTGACCCTGATGATTGTCTCCAAGTTTGTCTCTCCGATTGGTTGCAAAAGAAGGATAAAGTAGCCACCACTAATGGTGGACCATCATTGTACTCATTAGAGAAAGCACTTAGAGCTCTTGGTGAAAATGCTATAGCTGATAAACTGTAAATGATCAGACATCGATATTAACAATTGATTAAATGGAAAATATTTTTTAGTTCAATTCCAATACATCTTGTGATTTTTTACAAAATATATATTTTATTTAATAAATAAATAGTTATCATTTAATAATAAGTCGACATAATGAAATGTGCTAATATAACTGTATTCATGTGATAGCCTAACCTATATTTTAAATAAGAAAAGGTGTTGAGTCTAAAAACTGGCTTTTTTTACTTAGTTAACCATGTTATAATATATTTATATTCATTATTATAGTTATGACGGTTAGTACATGTAGGATTCAGTATTGTAGTTACAATTATTAGTACATGTAGCATTCAGTATTATAGTTATGACGGTTAGTACATGTAGCATTCAGTGTTATAGTTACGATAGTTAGCACATGTAGCATTCAGTATTATAGTTATGACGGTTAGTACATGTAGCATTCAGTATTATAGTTATGACGGTTAGTACATGTAGCATTCAGTGTTATAGTTACGATAGTTAACACATGTAGCATTCAGTATTATAGTTATGACAGTTAGTACATGTAGCATTCAGTATTATAGTTATGACGGTTAGTACATGTAGCATTCAGTGTTATAGTTACGATAGTTAGCACATGTAGCATTCAGTATTATAGTTATGACAGTTAGTACATGTAGGATTCATTATTATAGTTACGATAGTTAGCACATGTAGCATTCATTATTATAGTTATGACAGTTAGTACATGTAGCATTCATTATTATAGTTACGATAGTTAGCACATGTAGCATTCAGTATTATATATAGTTATGATAGTTAGCACATGTAGCATTCAGTATTATAGTTATGACGGTTAGTACATGTAGCATTCAGTGTTATAGTTACAATAGTTAGCACATGTAGCATTCAGTATTATAGTTATGACGGTTAGTACATGTAGCATTCAGGGTTATAGTTACAATAGTTAGCACATGTAGCATTCAGTATTATATATAGTTATGATAGTTAGCACATGTAGCATTCAATATTATAGTTATGATAGTTAGCACATGTAACATTCAGTATTATAGTTATGACGGTTAGTACATGTAGCATTCAGTGTTATAGTTACAATAGTTAGCACATGTAGCATTCAGTATTATAGTTACAAGAGTTAGTACATGTAGCACTCAGTGTTACAGTTACGATAGTTAGTACATGTAGCATTCAGTATTACGGTTACGATAGTTAGTACATGTAACACTATAATATAATATAACAATCATATTATTACATACATATAATACTCAACAGACACTTCACTGGACTTCTATTCTGAAAACATTTTTCGTTAGACAAAAAAAAGTTTACTAATATAATTACCTGAGTAGCTGTACAATTGTCAGCTGTTAATATCATCATCATAGAAACATTTATAATATGTACAATCTAATACAACTGTAATATTTGTCCTTACCTTTACTATCCCTCATATTACACGGTAGTACAATCACTATCCCCTTATTATAACAGCAGACAACATCTTATCATATGTACATCACTTCCTTCTTTCAATGTCTTCATTATAACTAGAATATAGTCACTCAACCATATTGCCATCTCTGTAGTCCCAAGCACATGCTATGTGGCATCAACCTTCTGACCCTTAAGCATCAGTAAATATGATTTACAAGATTGGGTGGAGGTCAAGGGTGTTTAATTATATAATTATTACTTAATAACTTGAGCCCTTTGTCTGTTGTGCAATCAGTGAGATAATGACTGGAGTAGACAGTACAGTAAATGGTAACAAGATATAGGTCATATTATATTGTATATAAAATGCATGCCATATATTGCATCATATATAAAGTATAGCACTAACAAGTGCTCTATACAAAAGAATGTTTGTATAAAGCATGTATCATATATAATATAATAAATTTGAGTATTAATCAGTGTCAGTGATTTAAGAGACACTAAAAATTAAGCTATATCCTTTACTATTGTGTAGTAACAATAAATCATGATACATTTGTTTAAATGTTTTAAGTTTTAAAATTCAAATATGTATAGTGGGATGATTTATAATAAAGTACAAGATTCAATTACCAATACATTAGGTAGATCCTTTTTCGTCTAATCATATTATCATTAAAAAATATATAAAAGAATAAACCATTACATCATAATAGTGTTCATGTGTGTCTATATTTAAATGTTGCATTACAAAATGTGACATTTAATGTGCATAATAAGACTCTTCCATTAATACTTTTAAAAATAAAGATAATCATTAATACTAATAGTCACCTGGACTATTAACAAAATAATTTGATTGTTATTAAAAATAATTAAAACATGTACTTTATGGAGAGAATAGTAAAAACAAACCAAAAAACCTGTCAACTACTAAACAAAAAAGTAATAAACTTATAACTATTAATTTTACTGACAAAGTTGTTGACTAATTATACTACATGTATTGAATGTGTAATAAGTACATGTACATGTATCATATGTACATGTATTGCATGTACTCTGTTACTAACATGTACAAGTATTAATCAAAGTTTGCATATTTATCAAAAGAATCCAAATAATCAAGAACTGTGTCAAAACAAAATTTGTATTGGTCCTAAAAAGAAGAGAGGGAGAGAGAGAGAGGGAGAGAGAGAGAGAGAGAGAGAGAGAGAGAGAGAGAGAGAGAGAGTGAGAGAGTGAGAGAGAGAGAGAGAGAGAGAGAGAGAGAGAGAGAGAGAGAGAGAGAGAGAGAGAGAGAGTGAGAGAGAGAGTGAGAGAGAGAGAGAGAGAGAGAGAGAGAGAGAGAGAGAGAGAGAGAGAGAGAGAGAGAGAGAGAGAGAGAGAGAGAGAGAGAGAAAATTAGGTCAATAATTATGAATCCTTATTATAGTATCCATCCATTCATCTATCCATACATCTGAGGATCAATCCAGACATTAGTCCATTCATTCACACATCCCTCAATTTGGCCATCCATTCATTCATCTATATGTCTACCCACTCACATAAGTGGCCACAATCCCAGGATGTTTACGTCTTAAAGAATGAACGGTGAAAAAATATCTATCATTCCTTCAACTTTCAACTTTGTAAGCTGATGAATTTATGATCTAATGTTAGATGTTTACCTATATAGGTCAAGCTGATCTTGACATTATTGTGAAATTCTTAAAAGACTACTTCTTTTGCAGTGCTGACTGGTGAAGGCTTGGCCTTCAACTTGGTCTTTATGAGCCTACCCTTAGAGCAATTGATACAGCTAAAAGAGGTGATACTGACAATTGTCTCCAAGTTTGTCTCTCCGATTGGTTGCAAAAGAAGGACAAAGTAGCCACCACTAATGGTGGACCATCATTGTACTCATTAGAGAAAGCACTTAGAGCTCTTGGTGAAAATGCTATAGCTGATAAACTGTAAATGATCACAGACATCAATGTTAACATGATTAAATAAAAATGTTTTAGTTCAATTTCAATACATCCTATGATTTTTTACCATATATATATATTGTATTTATAAGTAATTATTTAGTCATTTATTAGTAAGTCCACACTGTGAAATGTGCTAATATAACTGTATTCATGTAACAGCCTAACCCTACATATAAATATATACTAATTGTATAGATTACTTGCCAGACTAATAAATACTTTATTTATTTATTATTGAAATCAATGATAATATAATGAGGGAGAAATAAAAGAGTTATTGAGTCTAAAGACTGGCTTTTTACTTAGTTAATCATGTAATATATTTGTATTCATTATTATAGTTATGATAGTACATGTAACATTATAGTTACAATAGTTAGCACACGTAACATTCATTAATTTTAATAATCATTAATTACATTCAGGCTTTTGATATATATAGCTTTGACTGTTACGAAAGCCCCTCCGGAGTTAAAACTTCTGAAAAAAGCGACTCTATACACTTTATTACGTTTCTGAGCCTGAGTTTAAGACGAGAGGCAAGTGGTCATGAAGATCTTTATTAGTTATAATAGTCGAGTTAAGGAAGTTGCTGATTTTGCTAAGAGACTGGCATCAAAGCTCAAAGAACATCAGGAGGTTGTTGAAATTTTCATTTTTCAAAACCCGGAACAAAATCCTGCTGGTAATCAATGGTACAACAGGATTGCTGAGAAAATTCGCGATTGTGACGCCTTCATTGCTATAATAACCCAGGGATATCATGACTCTAGTATATGCTATGATGAGTTTCAGTTTGCTCATGTTAAATATAAAAAGTTGATTATACCAATTGTTTTCAAAGATCAAAACCTTGAGCCTGATTATATAAAAGGTAAACTTGGAGCTGGTATAGAAATGGGAATTGGGCCAATAAATTGGGTGAAATTCAAAACTACAGATGTGGAGGAAAGTTCTTCAGATGGCGAAATGTCTCCATATGACCAAATTCTTAATGGGTTAGGATTAGTACCTGGTAAGTCACTTGATATTGTTATTGTTAGTTATTTTTTTTTGTATTATGTATTAGGTGAAGCAGAGGGTTCGTCAACACAAGGTATGTGGATTTAAAGTACAAAAGGTAGAGGAGTATCAAACATTGGATAATACCATGAAAACGTTGTTGTAAAGTATAATATAACAGGCACTTTGTATAATATAAAATTGGCATAAAGAGAGTGATAGTTTTCTGACACATTCTCAAGTAAGAATATAGGCTTTTTAGAAATTTTTAGAAAATAAGTGCCTATTCAGAGAAATACATCATGTGACTGTTATATTACTTTACACAAATAGATTCCAAGGTACTGTGTGACATTTGACCTTTATTTACTCTTGTCTTAAAGACCACTTCAATTGTTGTAATTCTGTGGTAGCATGTCTAGGGTGACATATGAGTACATAAAGGGTGGTAATAAGGTTCATATCTAATTAATTATTTGCAATGTAGATTAATAAGTATTTTATAAATACAAATTGTGGTGTGGCATTATGTAAATAGGGTGGACTTGAGCCTGTTATGCCCTCCTTTTCCCCATAAGTCATGCTATGGAAGTAGTTATTTAAGAGTTAATTTTATTACCTTGCCCTCTGATGTCTTTACAACAATCCTGCTAATGACTTGATTGTGTTATATTAATATGGTAAATTTAAAGCAGTGCATAGACACTCTAAAGCTTTGGCATGCTAAAAATATTCACATGATTTAATTGTTGGGACTCAAGAATTTTAATCACATGGGCAGTTTCTGAATATCATAGATCAGGAAATTTGAGTCCTTCTTGGTATAACTTGACTGATGATGTAACAACATGTTCTATGATGACATCACAATATGTCATAGAGTTAATAATGTTAGGTTTGGTTTAAGGTTTAGGTGATGTCATCAATATGATGACATCACTATGTGTCATTTCATTATGATGTCATCATATTCAAATTACACCACGAACCACCCGGAAATTTTTGTGTTATAAAAGTTTTGTGTAAAAAATTAATATGTAGAAAAAATTGGAACATGAAGTGTGTGCGAAAATGTATTGAGCAATTGCCTGTGGTTGTATGGAGGATGATAGAAAACCATTTAGATCCGAAAGTCCATCTGTAGGTTTCAGATATCTCAAAAGACCCATCTCAGTCATATCTACACTATCTACACTTACAACTCATGATCTGTTATGTGGTTGTTTAACATACAGATTACAGAAATAAGAAACTGCTACACAAAACTCAATGCTACAAACGATACTTCCAATACCAATGATAATAATAATACTAGATAATATTTGACTTTATTAGTTAAAATTAAAAATTAAATTTTACATGGTTGCATAAAATTGTGTCTTTTGAGAGGTCCAAAAAACCAAAAAGTATTGTATTCTCATTTAGCTAATTTCTGACTGCACAGATGGAACCTTTGTATCTTGAAGTATGTATCAAGTTATCATAGTTTAAAAGTTACTCTTTTAAAGCACTTGTCTTGTGATTACAATCGGGAAAAGGGTATGTAACAGTGGTATATTTGTGCCATTGGCAATGCTATTATTTTGTGATTATACTCTTTTAACACTGTTAACAACCAAAAAATGTGTTGCTATAAAATTTAGGAACAAAATGTATGATTAAGAAAGACGTCCTCTTGTATATTATCATTTCAGTTTAATGTTTCTGTTATAGTTTAGAAATTATAATATATCTACTATAGCTGCTACATATATACAAAAAATGTAGTTGTTAGATGCTATTAATATATCTGTATTGTGCATCAATAGCTTTAATAAGTGTTGGATGATAGAGGCTCAGACCTAAGACCAAAGTCCATCCATTTTGAAGTTGAAAAGTAGTTGTCTTTAAAGTAGTAATGACATCCATCAATGCAGACTACACCTGTACAACCACAAGAAAGTAATATTGGATACATCATAATTAATAGTAGCCATTCATTACACAGTGTTATTATAGAAATTGTTCTCTATGAGTCCATTTACTTAGCAATATACCAGTAGTCTAGTACTATAGCCTGGTATTAAAATCATATATAGTATTTTGTCTCCTTTTGTTTAGCTGTTTTACCAATGGAAGGAGTTGAAGAAACCGATACTGGAGATCACTTAGGTCAGTCATAATAGAATGTACTTCTAAGGCCTTCACTACCATGTGTTAAATCTTAATAAGTATATTGTAGTAATGATATCTAGTGACATAATTATACATGTATTTGTCTGGATTCAAAGTTTCCCTAGTAGCATGTGAATGTAATTTACTATTACCTTATCAGCATTATTGATGTGGTTGGTAACTCACATATTGTATGATAGTGAAAGTAATCCATTATCATCAGACGGATAATAACAAGTACCTAGACATAATAATGATACAATGTTCTGCTTCTTGCATATTAACTCACTAATTAGTATCTTTATATTTTTATTTATGATCACAGAGATATCACAACTTAATGATATCTTGGAAACATTAAAAATTTGCTACGTCAGCGATGCTAAGTGGAATGATTTGGGTCTTAAATTGGGCTTGTACTATCCCACTCTTGAAACGATTGAGAAAAAATTTAAAAGCGATCCTTCTGACTGTCTTAAAGAGTGCCTCCGTCAATGGCTTGAGAAAAAAGATAATGTTATGGCCAAAGGTGGACCTACATGGTCTTCTCTTGTCAATGCATTAAGTTATATTAACAAGGCAGCTGCCGATAAGATCAAGAAAATGAAGTGCAAATAATATATCAAATTCATTTTGTTATTTCTGTAGTTTTCGTAATTAACAGATGTATTTCTTTTTGTGAAATTTAATATCATTGATTGTTGATAACAATTTTAATTTTTAGTATAATTTAAGCTAGTAGCCTTATAAGAAGTATTGTTTCTAATGTTTGCTCATTATCTGTATCCACATGGAAAACTTGTACTATAAAGTAAAATATTATGACAGAAAATACTTCATTTACAAAGAATAAGATAATTAAAACATGTTAATAACATCTGTATTAGATTGTAAGCATTTAGGCAGTTAGACAGTTAGATAGAGCTAAGTAGATATGTATACTGATCTACTTTACAAGGATAATACACAAACAGTGTATACCATATTATATTCTATGCAATGTGTCTATGTATGTATTTACTTCTTTTACTTTTGAGCAATATAGAAAGGCATAGTAGACAGAAATAATTAGGTAGATAACAAGGTGATTGATAAACTGTAAATACTTAGACAACAATATTAACATGATTAAATGGAAAATGTTTTAGTTCAATTTTAATCCATCCTGTGAGTTTTTAAAATATATATTTTATTAATAAATAATTAGTTAGTCATTTATTAGTAAGTCCACATTGTGAAATACACTAATATAACTGTATTCATGTGATAGCCTAACCCTACATATAAATATACACTAATTGTATAGATTACTTGCCAGACTAATAAATACTTTATTTATTATTGAAATCAATGATAATATAATGAGGGAAAAATAAAAAGAGGTATAAAAACTGGCTTTTTACTTAGTTAATCATGTTATAATACATTTGTATTCATTATTATAGTTACGATAGTTAGTACATGTAGCATTCAATGTTATAGTTATGATAGTTAGCACATGTAGCATTCATTATTATAGTTACGATAGTTTGTACATGTAGCATTCATTATTATAGTTACGATAGTTAGTACATGTAGCATTCAATGTTATAGTTACGATAGTTAGCACATGTAGCATTCAGTATTATAGTTACAATAGTTAGCACATGTAGCATTCAGTACTAGTACACGTTATTAGTATACTACCCTAACAATCATATTATTACATACATATAATACTCAATGGACACTTCGCTGGACTTCTATTCTGAAAACATTTTTCATTAGACAAAAAAAAGTTTACTAATATAACAACCTGAGTAGCTGTACAATTGTCAGCTGTTAATATCATCATCATAGAAACATTTACATGTACATTACACTCACAGCTATTGATAGTGATGAAACTACCATTGTACAATCTAATACAACTGTAATATTTGTCCTTACCTTTACTATCTCTCATATTACACAGTAGTACAATCACTAACCCCTATATTATAACAGCAGACTATATCTTATCATATGTACATCACTTCCTTCTTTCAATGTCTTCATTATAGCTAGAATATAGTCACTCAACCATGTTGCCATCTCTGTAGTCTCAAGCACATGCTATGTGGCACCAAACTTCTGACCCTTAAGTATCAGTAAATATGATTTACAAGATTGGGTGGAGGTCAAGGGTGTTTAATTATATAATTATTACTTAATAACGTGAGCCCTTTGTCTGTTGTGCAATCAGTGAGATAATGACTGGAGTAGACAGTACAGTAAATGGTAACAAGATATAGGTCATATTATATTGTATATAAAATGCAAGTGCTCTATACAAAAGAATGTTTGTATAAAGCATGTATCATATATAATATAATAAATTTGAGTATTAATCAGTGTTAGTGATTTAAGAGACACTAAAAATTAAGCTATATCCTTTACTATTGTATAGTAACAATAAATCATGATACATTTGTTTAAATGTTTTAAGGTTTAAAATTCAAATATGTATAGTGGGATGATTTATGATAAAGTACAAGATTCCAATACATTAAGTACACTTATAGATCCTTCTTCATCTAATCATATGATCATTAAAATATATATAAAGGAATAAACCATTACATCATAATAGTGTTCATATGTGTCTATATTTAAATGTTGCATTACAAAACGTGACATTTAATGTGCGTAATAAGACTCTTCCATTAATAGTTTTAAAAATAAAGATAATCATTAATACTAATAGTCTCCTGGACTATTAACAAAATAATTTGATTGTTATTATAAATAATTAAAACATGTACTTTGATTCAAATTCATTTTGTTATTTCTGTAGTTTTTGTAATTAACAGATGTATTTTTTGTGAAATTTAATGTTATTGATTGTTTATAACAATTTTAATTTTTGGTATAATTTAAGCTAGTAGCATTACAAGAAGTATTGTTTCCAATGTTTGCTCTTTATCTGTATCTACATTGAAAACTTGTACAATAAAGTAAAATATTTCGACAGAAAATAGCTTCATTTACAAAGAATAAAAGAATTAAATCATGTTAATAACATCTGTATTTATATTTTAATCATTTAATTAGGCAGTTAGACGGATAAATAGAGCTAAGTAGATATGTATACTGATCTACTTTACAAGGATAATACCAATCTAACCACTCAAACTGTGTATACCATATTATATTTTATGTAATGTGTCTATGTATGTATTGACTTCTTTTACTTTTGAGCAATATAGAAAGACATAGTAGATAGAAATAGATAGGTAGATAAGGTGATTGATGTTTCTTCCACAGTTAAAAGATCATATAAATTAGTTCCAGCTGGAAGCTGGTGACCACTATTATCTAATGTTAGATGTTTTCCTATATAGGTCAAGCTGATCTTGACATTTTTGTGAAATTCTTAAAAGACAACTTTTGCAGTGCTGACTGGTGAAAAATTGGCCTTTAAATTGCTCTTTATGAGCCTACTCTAAAGAAATTCATTCAGCTGAAAGAGGTGATCCTGACAATTGTCTACAAGTTTGTCTCTGTGATTGGTTGCAAAAGAAGGTAAAGTAGCCACTACTAATGGTGGACCATCATTGTACTCATTAGAGAAAGCACTTAGAGCTCTTGGTGAAAGTGCTATAGCTGATAAACTAAATACTCAGTGAGATAATGACAGAAGAAGACAGTAAGATATAGGTCATATTATATTGTAATATTATTATATTATATTGTATTATAATATAATAAATTTGAGTATTAACCAGTAATTTAAGAGAAACAAAAATTGAGCTATATCCTTTACTATTGTGTCTTCTCCGTAATATAAAGGAATAAACCATTACATCATAATAGTGTTCATGTGTGTCTATATTTAAATGTTGCATTACAAAACTGACATTTAATGTGCACAATAAGACTCTTCATTAATAGTTTAAAAATAAAGATATCATTAATACTAATAGTCTCCTGGACTATTAACAAAATAATTTGATTGTTATTAAAAATAATTAAAACATGTACTTTATGGAGAGAATAGTAAAAACAAACCCAAAAAACCTGTCAACTACTAAACAAAAAAGTAATAAACTTATAACTATTAATTTTACTGATAAAGTTGTTAACTAATTGTACTACATGTATTGAATGTGTAATAAGTACATGTACATATGATACATGTACATGTATCATATGTACATGTACAGCATGTACTCCGTTACTAGCATGTACAAGTATTAATCAAAGTTTGCATATTTATCAAAAGAATCCAAATAATCAAGAACTGTGTCAAAACAAAATTTGTATTGGTCCTAAAAAGGAGAGAGGGAGAGAGAGAGAGGAGAGGGAGAGAGAGAGAGAGAGAGAGAGAGGAGAGAGAGAGAGAGAGAGAGAGAGAGAGAGAGAGAGAAGAGAGAGAGAGAGAGAGAGAGAGAGAGAGAGAGAGAGAGAGAGAGGAGAGAGAGAGAAGAGAGAGAGAGATGAGAGAGAGGAGAGAGAGGAATTGGGTCAATAATTATGAATCCTTATTATAGTATCCATCCATTCATCTATCCATACACCTGAGGATCAATCTAGACATCAGTCCATTCATTCACACATCCCTCAATTTGGCCATCCATTCATTCATCTATTTGTCTACCCACTCACATAAGTGGCCACAATCCCAGGATGTTTACGTCTTAAAGAATGAACGGTGAAAAAAATATCTATCATTCCTTCAACTTTCAATCTTTCAATGACAATATTTAACACACAGAATGTACCAGAACGTCCTATACTAGCACTACAGGAAAAGAGAACATAAAAGAACAATTATAAAATATAACAAAGTAATTAAATACATGACGCATTAGAAATGAGAGAATACTATATAGTAATATATAGTAATATATAGTACTGACACAACAATAGTGCCCTTTATAACTTGTACTTGTGCAGTATATGTACTATCAGAATAGACTTTATATACAAAGCATATAGTACTGCTTTAGTACTTCCGAATAACAAAAAAAAGATTGGTATTATTATAATACAAGTTGGAGCTTAACACAAGTTCATTGAGATGAAGAGAGTACTTTTTCTCTTACCAGTCATGGACGACAACAGGACCTCCTCCAAATAGATGGTGTGCTTATTTGTACAAGTCCAATCATATCAATAATTGGTGCTGACTTAGAAGGGTGTTTGATTTTCTAACCAGTCTGTGTAATGGAATTGTTTGATCTGACGAACTTCATTATTTTGCTATAAAAAAGAGAGAAGACGTCATCATTATATCAGAGAGGAAAGGATTACCTCTAGATAACTGATGAATTTTTAAATATTAATATTATTAATTATGATACAGTCGTCGTCCTTAAATGTGACTATTGCACATAATTTAGTTGGTTCGTTGCTATTAGCTGTTCAAAATTACCATCAGGCAACAAACTCTGCCATTTCTTGTTGCATTATTGGTTTAGAATCTGTTATCATACTGACCTTGGTGTGTGTAATCTGGAACTCTCTCACTTTATAGAACCCAGTGTCTGTTTCGTTAAGAGTCTCGATAAACATGTCACCATATTGAGTGAGTTTTTCTGTTGGCCAGTATTGAGCTGATTGTTCCTGCAGCAAA